>LR738713.1:543559390-543582085 GCA_902687465.1 Secale cereale
CCCCCCCCCGTAGCTCCACTGACATGCTCCTTCCTCCTATATATATCCGTGTACCCTAAAAACATCCGAGAGCACCACGAAACCATAATTCCACCGCCGCAACTGATGGGCCTCGAACCCCTCGTTGGTTACCCCAAGTGGAAGGTGTAAGATGCAGTAAGTAGAAGTGTTTTCCCCTAGCAAAGATGCCAAGGATCGAATCCCCAGAGACTCCTAGGTTCAACAGGTAGGTGTCAACTGCTAATGGCGCAATTAGCAATCAACGTGGACCTGCACACAGATACAAATAACTTTGCTCCCAACGAGTACAGAGAGGTTGTCAATCTCTCCGGCCTTGTAGTTCACAAAGGGTTAAAAGCAATATGATAGTAGTGATAGATAGTGTTTTGCAATAGTAAATAAAATAGCGAAAAGTAAATAGTGTATGTGATCAATGATGGTAATATGGACCGGAGTCTCATGATGTTCACTAGTGATGTCTCTCTCCCAAAAGACGATAAAACAGCTATGTGAGGTAAACAAATTACAGCTGGGCAATTGACAGGACCACGAACGCAAACCAATGCTGACTACATTGCAAGAAAGGTTGAGGTTCAAAGCATGGGCGGTACGCCAAAGTAAGTAGACCGAAATCCATCAATATCTACTACTAATGATCCACCTTGAGATATCTATCCAGAACATCTCGCTGGTATTAAGTTGCGAGTCCCACCCATAGTGTAAACTCAATGCAACAGACAACTGCATTAAAAGAACTTTGCGTAAAGTAAACAATCCTTGCACCCGCGGGCACAAGCACCGTTGTTTTCCCCCTTGTGGCAACAGCACATCCCCTAGACTCATGTTTCTGTCACTCAAGCTAGTCATCGAGGGGCATGAACCCACAATCGAGCATAACGTTCCCTCTTGGAGTCACTACCTACTACTTGGCCAAAGCAATAAATAACAACGGAGAACATGCAAGAATTACTTATGAACTAAAATATAAAAGAGGTGAATCAAATATATTACTCAAGATCAATCTGAACATAATCTCATAATCCATCGGATCCCAGCAAACTCAACATAGCAACAACATAAGGATTACATAGGTGCCTCGATCATGTAGGGCAGCTCACGAGGACAAATTAGTGAATCAGAAGAACGGGAGGAGAACATCACATAGCTACTGGTCATGGACTCATGGTCCAAGGGAGACTACTCACGAGTCATCCGGGAGGCGTCCATGGTGGTGGAGAAGCTCCCGGTGGTGATCCTCCCCTCCAGCAGGGTGCCGGGAAGAGTTCTCCTGGTGCTCCCGATCTTGGAAGCGGCGGCGGCGGCGGAACAGAGATGGGATCGCGAAAAGAAGTCCTGTTCTGATGGTTTCGGGGAACCCTTTAAATATATGCCAAAGTAGGGCACCAGGGGAGCCTCGGGGGGCCCAGGGGGGCGCGCCCACAGGGCGCCTGGAGCCCCTGTGGCCCCCCCAGGCTGCCCTTCGGACACAGTGTTGTTTCCGGTTCGCTGATTTTTTATATATTTTTTCTGGATTTTTCTGGGCAGTTCTCGAAACGTGAAAACCTGAAATACAAAAACAGCCGAAAACAGAAACTGGCACTGGGGTGCACTGGATTAGTAAGTTAGTCCAAATATGATCAAAAGTGTATGGAAGTGTATGAATATCATAGCAATATCACCAAAAAGTGGCATGGAGCAAGCAGAAATTATAGATACGTTTTGGACGTATCAGCAACCTTATGTACCCGTGAGATCCCATCTTGGGGCCTGTTCCGGAGCTCCAACAGAGGGGGCATCGATCATGGAGGGCTTCTACATCAACACCATAGCCTCTCCGATGAGTTGTGAGTAGTTTACCACAGACCTTCGGGTCCATAGTTATTAGCTAGAGGGCTTCTTCTCTCTCTTTGGATCTCAATACAAAGTTCTGCTCGATCTTGGAGGAGATATATTCGATGTAATCTTTTTGCGGTGTGTTTGTCGAGATCTGATGAATTGTGGGTTTATGATCAAGATTATCTATGATCAATATTGGATTCTTTTCTGAATCATTTATGCATGATTTAAATATCCTTGCAAGTCTCTTCGAATTATTGGTTTGGTTTGTCCTACTAGATCTATAGTTCTTACAATGGGAGAAGTGCTTGGCTTTGGGTTCAATCTTGCGGTGTACTTTCCCAGTGACAGCAGGGGCAGCAAGGGACGTATTGTATTGTTGCCATCGAGGATAAAAAGATGGGGTTTATATCATATTGCTTGAGTTTATCCCTCTACATCATGTCACCTTGCTTAAGGCGTTAATCTGTTCTTATGAACTTAATACTCTAGATGCATGCTGGATAGCAGTCGATGTGTGGAGTAATAGTAGTAGATGCAGAATCGTTTCGGTCTACTTGTCATAGACGTGATGCCTATATACAATGATCATGCCTAGATATTCTCATAACTATGCGCTCTTCTATCAATTGCTCGACAGTGATTTGTTCACCCACCGTAGAATTTTGCTATCATCAAAGAAGCCACTAGTCAAACCTATGGCTCCTGGGTCTATTCTCATCATATTAATCTTCCATCAACTATTTACTTTACTTCGCATTATTTACTTTCAATCTCTATACCAAAAATACCAAAAATATTATCTTATCATATCTATCAGATCTCACTTTTGTAAGTGACCGAGAAGGGATTGACAACCCCTTTTATCGCGTTGGCTGCAAGGTTCTTATTTGTTTGTGCAGGTACGAGGGACTCGGGCGTGGTCTCCTACTAGATTGATACCTTGGTTCTCTGAAATCTTTTATGCATGATTTAAATACCTTTGCAAGTCTCTTCGAATTATCCGTATGGTTTGGCCTACTAGATTAATCTTTCTTGCAATGGGAGAAGTGCTTAGGTTTGGGTTCAATCTTGTGGTGTCCTTTCCCGGTGACAGCAGGGGCAGCAACGCATGTATTGTATTGTTGCCATCAAGTCTAAAAAGATGGGGTTTATATCATATTGCATGAGTTTATCCATCTACATCATACCATCTTGCTTAAAGCGTTACTCTGTTCTTATGAACTTAATACCCTAGATGCATGCTGGATAGCGGTCGATGTGTGGAGTAATAGTAGTAGATGCAGAATTGTTTCGATTTACTTGTCACGGACGTGATGCCTATATACAATGATCATGCCTAGATATTCTCATAACTATGCGCTTTTCTATCAATTGCTCGACAGTAATTTGTTCACCCACCGTAGAAATCTGCTATCTTGAGAGAAGCCACTAGTGAAACCTATGGCCCCCGGGTCTATCTTCCATCATATTAATCTTCTAACAACTATTTATCTTTACTTTACTTTTATTTCGCAATCTTTACTTTCAATCTATATACCAAAAATACCAAAAATATTTACCTTATTATCCCTATTAGATCTCACTTTTGCAAGTGTCCGAGAAGGGATTGACAACCCCTTTATCGTGTTGGTTGCAAGGTTCTTATTTGTTTGTGTAGGTACAAGGGAGTCGCGTGTAGTCTCCTACTGGATTGATACCTTGGTTCTCAAAAACTGAGGGAAATAATTACGCCAGTGTGCTGCATCACCCTTTCCTCTTGAAGGGAAAAACAACGCAAGCTCAAGAGGTAGCACCGAACTGGGGGCCGGCGTCACCTTGACATCTCCCACAGGGCACATGGTCCGCTACGTGCTACAAATCATGTATACATACTCAAACAATGCTGCCAAATATGAGGCGCTACTGCATGGTCTCCGCATGGCCGTATCCATGGGTATACAACACCTAGAAGTCCGCGGAGACTTAGACCTCGCAATATCTTAGGTAGACGGAAAATTTGATGCGAAGGATCCAAAAATGGCGGCTTATCGAAACAACATATTAAAAATATCAGCTCCGTTCGAGGGGCTCGAATTTCAACACATTGCTCGATACAGTAATCAGGCAGCGGACATACTCGCTCGCATGGGCGCCAAGCGTGACCCAATCCCTCCTAACACCTTTGTAGAAAGGATGTTCAAGCCATCTGTGGTATGGCAGGACAAGAGCAAAGACACTAGTTCAGACCTGATCGCAACCTCACTAGCCAAACTCAATAAAGATGTCATCGGGGATTCGGATATGGAAATAACACATTCGGCCCATGAAATCATGGTCGTCATCGCTCCTTGGACTGAGCCCTTTTTGGCCTACCTTAATAGGAAGGAGCTCCGCGATGACCAAAATGAGGCCCGTCGTATAGTTCGGTGTTCTAAAGCCTACAAAGTTCACAAAGGTGAATTGTACAAGAAAATCACTACTGGTGTTCTCCAAAGATGCATCTCTGAAGAGAAGGGACGGCAACTTTTAGCCGAAATACACGCTGGTATGGGCGGCCATCACGCCGCAGCTTGGGCTATTGTAAGCAAGGCTTTCCGAATAGGTTTCTTCTGGCCAACAGCCCGAGCAGATGCACAAGCCCTAGTCCAACATTGTATTGGATGTCAGCTTTTTCCCAATCAAAGTCTTGCTTGGCCTTTTGTGGCCTGGGGGCTCGATATGGTCAGACCACTTAAAGGGGGAAGCCATGAAAAGAAATATTTACTGGTTATGGTGGATAAATTCACTAAATGGATAGAAGCCAAACTAGTAAGAACAGCTGAAGCAGGGTCAGTGATTGATTTTATATCCGGCATGGTACACCGTTATGGTGTCCCGCACAGCACTATCACATATAATGGCTCCAACTTTGTCGTGGTAGGCGCACGGCAGATGCCAAGGGATGGCTAAAGATAGGAGGCCGCTAGGCACTGGTGGACTCCAGAGGCGGGGTTGGTATGAGCGAGCATGGGACGCAAGACATACCCAGGTCCGGGGCTCTCCAGGGAGATAACACCCCTAATCCTGCCGAACGTGGTTGATGTTTACCAGTACAGAGTTGCTCCTTGAGCTGTGTGGAGGAAGGAGGAAGACAGGCGAGGGCTTAGGCTGCTTCTCCCGAGGTGTGTCGATCCTATTCTCTGCTAGGTCTTGCTGATCTCTCTCTCTCTCTTGTCCGGCCGCCTGCATGAGGGCTCTGGGGGTTTTATATAGGCCAACCCCCCAGGGATATAATGGTAATGTTACATGACTGTGGGGCCAGATTGTCATCGTCCGAGAAGCCGGCGCTGGGTCCCGCCGGGTATAGGGCTCGCCGGTTTCTCCGGGTGTGGGGCCCGCCAGGTACGGGCGCACTGTGTGCCGTCTTGTCGTTCGCAAGGATTGGCCAAGCTGAGTCGGGTATAGCATGCTCCGTCATGTCATCGTCTGCGGGCGTCATGGGTTGTGATAATGTCAGGCCCAAGATGCGATTCTATCCCGATCACGTGACACTTACGTGATTGGGGCACAACCGCATTTCGGGCGCTTAGCAAGATGGATATCATTACATCGAACCATTACATACATACATGCGGGATACAACAATACATACAAGTCACATGAATGCAACAACATCAATACAAGACATCCGACTACGGATGCAAACATGAAAAGCACAATGACATCCAACTGCTACCCCAGGCTGCCGACCCGGAACCTAGCCCAAGACTGAAGAAGAAGAAGAGGAAGAAGAAAGAACTCCAACACAACAATCAACGCTCTCACATCAAGTCATCGGAAACCTGCACCTGCAACTGTTGTTGTAGTAATCTGTGAGCCACGAGGACTCAGCAATCCCATAACCATGGGTAACAAGACTATCAAAGCTTAACGGGTAGGAAGAGGTAAAGTGGTGAGGTTGCAGCAGCGGCTAAGCAATATATATGGTGGCTAACTTACGAGTACAAGAATAAGATAAGCTTCTACGCGACCATTCGCAACTAGTAGTGAAAAGAGACAGTCATGGTTACTCACATAGTTGTGTGTTTTACTTCGGATCCTCTTTCAAGTTTTCTACAACCAGACATTAACAAATTCCAATATGCCACATAACCGCGGGCACAGCTTTCGAAAGATCATAACCCTGCAGGGGTGTCCCAACTTAGCCCATCACAAGCTCTCACGATCAGCTGAAGTAATAATAATTATTACCCCTTATCTTAGGGAAATCCGATCAGGCTCGGCATCCCGGTGCACAAGACATTTCAACAATGGTAAAACAAGTCCAGCAAGACCTCCCGCCGTGTCGACATCCTGATAGTAGCCGCGCGTATCTCGTCTCAGGCCACGTCCGGATGAGCAATACGTACAGTAACCGAAGACCCCAGATAACTGGGTGGCACCGCAAGTGGCTCTAGTTTGGGACCAACACCATCAGCACTGGCCCCCCTGTATGTAGAAGAATCCTCGGGTAGCGCTAACTCCCTATGCAATTAATTAAGTTTTTATTATGTTGCAATAAAACCAATGTTGGGCCTTGCTGGAGGAGTTTTATTCAAAGACGAAGTGTCAAGGGGTCCCCATATACCCAACCGTGTAAGGAACGCAAAATCAAGGAACATATTGTCGGTTTATCGGCTCCTAAGGTGGCATGAGTGGAACAAAACACCGAGCAAAAGGCCAAGCCTTCCACCCATGCCCAGTATATAGGTGTGTTAATATAATAATAAGTTATATTGTGATATTCCAACAACAAGTTCCAACAAGGAACAATCTTCATCTTCACCTACAACTAACAACGCTATAAGAGGGGCTGAGCAAGCGGGTAACATAGCCAAACAATGGTTTTGCTAGGAAGGTTTCAAAGGTTAGAGGTTTCATGGCAACAAGGAGAGGCTGACAATAATGATGGGTAGCGCGACATATAACGATAGCATCGAGACAACTAAGCATGGCAATGGTAGTAAAGGTATCCAAGGGTATGGTCATCTTGCCTGAGATCCCGCAAGGAAGAAGAACGGATCCATGAGGGAGATGAAGAAGAAGCCTTGAAGACGACCCACGAGAAGTCGAACAAATCCTCACGATCGCAACGGAACAAGCACTAACGAGAAGAAGCAAGCAATACGGTAAACACACAACACAAGAACATGACAATATGCTCAACCAAGTATGATGCAAGACAAGTCTATATATGATGCAAGACAAGGCAAGGTAGGAAGCACACAAGAACAACACAAGTCTATATATGATGCAATACATGGCAAGGTATGATGCAAGACAAGTCTATATATGATGCAATACATGGCAAGGTATGATGAAAGACAAGTCTATATATGATGCAAGACAAGTCTATATATGATGCAATACATGGCAAGGTAGGAAGCACACAAGAACAACACAAGTCTATATATGATGCAATACATGGCAAGGTATGATGCAAGACAAGCAAGGCAACGGTGCAAGATGCATCCAAACATCAAGCAAACAAACTCCAAACATGAAAAACAGCATGATATTATGATTCTACATGCAAAATCACACAAGTTTCATATAGGGCACGCTCAAAACGGAGCAACGGGCTAAAAGATGCACATGAAACAAGATATAACAACAAGCTGAAGTTAACAGCCACATAGCAACTTTAGAGCAAGGTAAATATATGCTACAGCACTCAAACATGGTAACAAGAAGCATGGATGTGAAGTAGACATGATACTTAACAAGTAGGAACTTAGAACACACCCAAAAGCTTGTTGGAACACATATAAATAAGCATGGCAAGTTGCAATAAAATTATCCAGACTTAGCCAAAATATGTGAAGGCAAAAACATCATCACGATGCTGCCTTCGGAGGCACAAAACAACATGCATATCAAATCAACTAAGCATATAAAGAGCATGGACATGTAATAGACATATCCTACAGCAAACAACTCCATTGGATCATCTCCATAGGAGGCATGGATCAATAGCAACAAGCTACACCAAATTGAACATGCTGTTAAAAACCTGACAGGTATAATTTATAGCAACTTGAGAGCAAGAAATAAATAACCTACAGCAGGTCATATGAGCAAGTAAGGGCATGAATGGATAGACAATAACATGGACAACAAGACATGATCAATGGCCACTCCAAAACTAGCATGGATTTGTCTAGGGCATCAAGCAAACATAGCATCAGGATAAGACAGATTCCAGACTTAGCAGAATTTTCACTAAGTATAAAACAGCAATAACAACATGGCATGTTTACAAGCATGTTTAAGTCAACACAAGGCATATCTTGGAAAGTTAAATGCACCACAGCAAAGACCATATTATGGTGCTTCTAAAACATCTAGGCATGTGGCAAGAGGACAAACACATCAATAGCAATGATCAAGTGAAATCAGCATCTCATAACAAGTTTCAGCTCTTAACAGCCACATGCACTTTTGCAACAGAGATTAACATGGCAATATGGACTCAAACAAGCATGCTACAGCAACCATCATGCAGTACACTTCACAATGAACATTTTGACATATCATATGCATCATTTGGATATACATGCACCAAGTTATCATATCTCAAACATGGCAAAAAATAACAAGTAGCAGCAGTTTATAACAAGTAGCACTCTTGCAATAGAGATTAGAGCATCTAGATGAACTCAAATAAGCATGGCACAATGCAACAAAGTGAAGAGCATATCACCACAATCATTTTGACATATCATTCACTCAATTTGGACAAGTATGCACAAAGTTACACCACTCACAAGAATGCATCATGATGCTGAAATTTTAACATGTCATTGATGCAAACTTACTCAAACAGCAGGTTAAAACATTTTTAACATGGGTGAAAGTTGATTATTGTGAAACTAGATAAAATTCTAAGCATTTTTCATGTACAAAGTTTTTACAAATTATGCATAGTTTGCGAGATATTAAATGCATGAACAACAAGGGGTTTTCTGCAAAACTGCACAACTCGGGAAAAGAGAAAATCGCTCAGAAGAAAGAAAGAAAAAGGAGATGGGCCGAAACTGGAGCGCCACTCACATTGGGCCCAGAGGAGATGGGCCGGCTTGTGAAGCAGCTGGCAGGCCGCGGCTCGGCCCACGCGCTGCTGGCCCAGGCGGCGAGTGGGTGCGGCACCGTCGATCTCATGCGCCCGCACGAGCGGGAGGAGGACGGCGGCCCTGGCGGCGCACACCGGTGGCGACGGAGCCTGGCGGCAGGGACGGGAGGAGGTCGAGGGGCCCGGAAACGGGCAGATCCGGGGACGGGGCTCCCGGATCCGGCGAGAAGATCCCGGCGGCGGCGAGCTCCTAGCACCGGCGGCGGGGTTCCTGGCAGAGAGAGAGCGGTCAGCTGGAGGGAGAGACGAGGAGGAGAAGGAGGCGACGGGCGGCGGTGCTGGCCTCGCGAGGTCGCCTGCGGCGACGTCTCGGCGAGGCGGCGGCGGTGCACAAGGCGGACGGCGGGGTCGGATCGAGGGGCTCCTCCCCTCGATCCGGATCGAAGCAAGGGAGCGAGAGGGAGCAGCGGGAGGCACGGGATCACGGGCCCGGCTCGGCCCGCGGCGGGCCTGGCACGGGCCGGAGCGGGCTGGCAGCGGGGAAGGCGCCAGGAGGCCAAGTAGCATCCTCCGGTTGGCCGAGAGCGCTGACTGGGCGGCGGCTGGCCAATCGGGACACGCCAAGTGGCGTTGAAGAGGTGGAGGCGCCGGATTTGGAGGAGGAGGGGGTTGGCTGCGCACGGAATTTGAGGAGGAGGAGGAAGAAGGCCCAAAATGGCATGGGGGAGGTGCTTAAATAGGCAGGAGGGTCTAGGATTAGGGTTAGGGGTTGTTTTTAGGCCGTTTCGGACGCTCGGATCGCGATCTGACGGTCCGGAGCAGAGGGGGGAGTAGGCTGGGCCTAGGGGTGGTAGTGGGCTGTGTTAGAGGGGCTATATATCATGCAAGAAAAGTCTATATATGATGCAATACATGGCAAGGTAGGAAGCACACAAGAACAACACAAGTCTATATATGATGCAATACATGGCAAGGTATGATGCAAGACAAGCAAGGCAACGGTGCAAGATGCACCAAACATCAAGCAAACACACTCCAAACATGAAAAACAGCATGATATTATGATTCTACATGCAAAATCACACAAGTTTCATATAGGGCACGCTCAAAACGGAGCAACGGGCTAAAAGATACACATGAAACAAGATATAACAACAAGCTGAAGTTAACAGCCACATAGCAACTTTGGAGCAAGGTAAATACTCCCTCCGTCCCATAATATAAGAACGTTTTTGACAGTAGGGTAGTATCAAAACGCTCTTATATTGAGGGCGCTGACTGGGCGGCGGCTGGCCAATCGGTGTGTGCCAAGTGGCGTTGAAGAGGTGGAGGCACCGGATTTGGAGCAGGAGGGGGTAGGCTGCGCACGGAATTTGAGGAGGAGGAGGAAGAAGGCCAAAAATGGCATGGGGAAGGTGCTTAAATAGGCAGGGGGGTCTAGGATTAGGGTTAGGGGTTGTTTTTAGGCCTTTTCGGACGCTCGGATCGCGATCTGACGGTCCGAAGCAAAGGGGGGAGTAGGCTGGGCCTAGGGGCGGTAGTGGGCTGTGTTAGAGGGGCTTCAGGCTGAGAGGAGAGAAGAGGAGAGAGGCCCGCGGAGGTTTTCGGAGACCGAAAACGTCCGACGTTTTATCCGGCGACTAGTGCCGCTATATATATCCGTTGGGCTGTCAAACGAGCTCTGAATGCGATGAAATTTGGCAGGCGGCCTGTCTACACTATAATAAGACCACACGCCAAGTTTCATCCCATTCTGAGAATATTTTTCGGCCACTCATAAAATAAATATTCGGAGGCACCGCGGGCACGTGCAAGTGTGTGTGGGCTCAGAACGGACAACGGAAAGGACGAGGGGACTCGGGTGGATGCAAGTTTTGAAAACATGTTGATGCAAGCACATGATGACATGGCAAGATGCACACGCAAGCAGATGACAAGGCAACGGCAACGAATAATTGGCTGACACCTGGCGCACCGGTCTCGGGGTGTCAAAGATAATTACACTGTAGCCACGCCCCGACTGACTAGGGGCATGGGCGAGGCATCGTTGCCTTGGTCATCAGTAGGTGCGTCTCGTCCCATCCTACGGTTGGGATGGGACGGAGGCTGACCCGTGGCCGGATTGGGGAGCACGCCACGGGTCAGTCTGGCTCGGTGGAGAAGTCTCGGCGTGTCGTGTCCGGATCCCCTGAGCGGGCCGCTGGGGCCGGTTCGTGGGAGCCGGTCGGACTGGCGAGTCTTGCTAGATTGTGGGTCCTGGCCGGGTTGAACGACCCGGCCAAGTGGGAGCCGGATTGCGGGGCGATGCTGGCCCCATCGTTTTTGAAAAGGATCCGGTTCCGTTGCTTGCGTGGGTTCATCCCATCGACAGTAGTCCCCGAAGCTGTGGAGGTCCGCCATCTTCCGATGAAAGGGCCTTCGCAGCTTCCTTCCCTTGGAGGCAAGCTTGAGGCCGAACTCGGCAACACCCGCTGTGTGCCGGCTTCCAGAAGCCAAATTGCGGCGTTTTGGCGATGGTGGGAAACCGGTGAGTCCGCCGAATCTTGAACGATCTTTTGGGTTCCGTGCAGGCGCCACGTAGTGCCCGGAAGCCGGAGAGGCCTGACAGGCCATGCGCGCGACGGGACGAGGCGTCGCGCTGGGGCCAGCGGCCGTGCAGCCTCGGCCCATGCGCGCGGATTTATTGCGGCGTCTGCAAACCGGTTGCTCTTCTAGGGGCAGTTATTGTGCACGTACATGCACATTTACTACGAGGAAGCGGGAGAGGCAGGCGCAGTCGATCCCACTCCCCCACGTTCGAACCATGGGTTATAAATTGGGCCGACGGGGCGGCGGAAATCGTTCTCGCTTGCGCCCTCCTACCTTTCCTTGCCTCCTCTGCTTCTTGCGACCGCTACGCACCGCGACGCCCATAATTCCGAGCAGAGGCCAACCTCTTCTTCTTTCTCTTCCACGCTTCTTGTCGATGGCGTTGCCGTCAGGCTCTTGGATGGGCTCGACCGTCACGGAGGATGATATCTCCTACCTCCGTACCAACAAACATCTGCCGCCGGAGACGGAGCTCGTCGTGTGCTTTGCTACCTCTTGAGCTTGCGTTGTATTCCCTCGAAGAGGAAAGGGAGTTGCAGCACGGTAGCGTAAGTATTTCCCTCAGTTTTTTAGAACCAAGGCATCAATCCAGTAGGAGACCACGCGCGAGTCATTCGCACCTACAGAAACAAATAAGAACTTCGCAGCCAACGCGATAAGGGGTTGTCAATCCCTTTACGGTCACTTACGAGAGAGAGATTTGATAGAGATGATAATTATATTTTTGGTTTAATAAAACAGAAAATAAAAGCAAGAAAAGTAAAGTAGATGTAGATTGTTATGTTGAGAATAGACCTGGGGGCCATAGTTTTCTCTAGTGGCTTCACTCATGATAGCGGTATTCTACGGCGGGTAAACGAATTACTGTCGAGCAATTGATAGAAAAGCGAATAATTATGAGACTATCTAGGCATGATCATTGTATATAAGCATCACGTCCGAGACAAGTAGACCGAAACGATTCTGCATCTACTACTATTACTGCACACATCGACCGCTATCCAGTTTGCATCTAGTGTATTGAGTTCATACGAACAGAGTAACGCCTTAAGAAAGATGACATGATGTAGAGGGATAAACTCAAGCAATATGATGAAAACCCCATCTTTTTATCCTCGATGGCAACAATACAATACGTGCCTTGCTGCCCCTACTGTCACTGGGAAAGGACACCGCAAGATTGAACCCAAAGCCAAGCACTTCTCCCATTGCAAGAACTATAAATCTAGTAGGCCAAACCAAACCAATATTTCGAAGAGACTTGCAAGGATATTATGAGCACACATAAAAAGTTCAGAGAAGAACCAAATATCTTTCATAGATAACCTTGATCATAAACTCACAATTCATCGGATCTCGACAAACACACCGCAAAAAGAGATTACATCTAATAGATCTCCTCGAAGACCGAGGAGAACTTTGTATTGAGATCCAGAGAGAGAATAAGCCATCTAGATACTAGCTATGGACCCGAAGGTCTGAGGTAAATTAATCAAAACTCATGGTGAGGGCGATGATGATGATGATGAAGGCCTCTGTGATGGATCCCCCTCCCGGAACAGGCTCCAAGATGGGATATCCATGGGAACAGAACCTACGGCGATGGAATTAGTGTTTTCTCTCTGTGTATGTTGTTTGTGGGGTACATAGGTATATATAGGAAGATGGAGGGCACCGGGGGCCGTGTGGGCCAGCCTCGAGGCAGGGGGCACGCTCTGCGAAGGGGGTGCGCCCCCCCCCCCCACCCTCGATGGCTGGCCCTTCGTCCCCTAACTTGGTCCCGAAGATTCCCGGGCGTGATTTCCTCCAAAAATATCTCTCGCGAAGGTTTCATTCCGTTTGGACTCCGTTTGATATTCCTTTTCTGCAAAACCCTAAAATAGGCAAAAAAAACAGCAATCTGGACTGGGCCTTTAGGTTAGTAGGTTAGTCCCAAAAATGATATAAAAGTGAATGATAAAGCCCATTTTGAAGACTTCATAAATAATAGCATGGAACAATCAAAAATTATAGATACGTTGGAGACGTATCAATCAGCCCCAAGCTTAATTCCCGCTCGTCCTCGAGTAGGTAAATGATAAAGAAAGAATTTTTGATATGGAATGCTAACCAATATAGTTTTTCAATGTAATTCTCTTAATGGTGGCATGAATGTTTAGATCTGAAGGATTCAAGATAAAAGTCTATATTGACTTAAGAAATAACAATACATCAAGCAATACTAACAAAGCAATCATGTCTTCTCAAAATACCATGGCTAAAGGAAGCTATCCCTACAAAATCATATGGTCTGGCTATGCTCCCTCTTCATCACACAAAATATTCATATTATGCACAACCCCGATTTCAGCCAAGCACTTGTTTTCATACTCCATTCTTTTCAAACCTTTCAACTTTCACGCAATACATGAGCGTGAGCCATGGATATAGCACTATGGGTGGAATAGAGGTGGTTGTGGAGAAGAAAAAAAGGAGGAAGATAGTCTCACATCGACTAGGCGTATCAACGGGCTATGGAGATGCCCATCAATAGATATCAATGTGAGTGAGTAGGGATTGCCATGCAACGGATGCACTAGAGCTAAATATGAATGAAAGCTCAACAAAAGAAACTAGTGGGTGTGCATCCAACTTGCTTGCTCACGAAGACCTAGGGCATTTGAGGAAGCCCATCGTTGGAATATACAAGTCGAGTTCTATAACGAAAATTCCCACTAGTATATGAAAGTGACTAATCATGCGACTCTCTACAATGGATATCATGGTGCTACTTCGAAGCACAAGTCTTGAAAAAGATAGTAGCAATTATCCCTTCTCTCTTTTCTCTCATCATATTTTTTGGAGGAGCTTTCCTCTTTTTTTTAATTTTCCGCTCTCTATATTTTTTTGGGCCTTCTTTTTTTATTGGCCTTTCCTCAGACGGGACAATGCTCTAATAATGATGATCATCACACTTTTTGTTACAACTTGAAATTACAACTCGATACTACAACAAGTATGACTCTACATGAATGCTTCCGGCGGTGTACCGGCATAAGCAATGAATCATGTGTGACATGTATGAAAAATTATGCATGGTGGCTTTGCCACAACTACGATGTCCACTACATGATCATGCATGGCACTAGGACAATATGATGCGTGTCATATGAACGGAACGGTGGAAAGTTGCATGGCAATATATCTCAGAATGGCTATGGAAATGCCATGATAGGTAGGTATGGTGGCTGTTTTGAGGAACAATATGGTGGCTGTTTTGAGGAAGGATATATAGTGGGTTTATTGTACCGGCGAAAGTTGCGCGATACAAGAGAGGCTAGCAATAGTTGAAAGGTGAGAGTGTGTATAATCCATGGACTCAACATTAGTCATAAGAACCCATATACTTATTGCAAAAATCTACAAGTCATCAAGAAAAGTAATCAACGCATGCTCCTAGGGGGGAGGTTGGTAGGAGTTAATCATCGCGCGCCCCTGACCTCCACACAAAGGTTGGCACTCTACAAATACCTCATGCTCTAACTTCGTCACATAGCGGTTCACCATACGTGCATGATACGGGAATCACTAACCTTAAAAGAAGTATTCTTAAATTTCATAATAACTCCACTAGCATGACTCTAATATCACTATCCTCATGTCTCAAAACAATTATCAAGCATCCAACATCTCATTCTATTCAATGCACTTGGTGTGAAAATTTTACTACATTGACATTGGATGTTTATCATGTGAAGACTAGTTTCTTTAGCCTAAACACATTACCGTGATGTTTTAATAGACTCTCAAATAGATATAGGTGAAGCATGAGAGTTCAACAATTTCTACAAAATATAACCACCGCCATGCTCTAAAAGATATAAGTGAAGCATAAGAGCAAAAACTATTCAACTCAAAAGATATAAGTGAAGCACATAGAGTGTTCTAATAATTTCTAGTCCATATTTAACTCTCTCAAATAGGTGTGTCCAGCAAGGATGATTGTGGCAAACTAACAAGCAAAGACTCAAATCATACAAGACGCTCCAAGCAAAACACATAGCATGTTGCGAATAAAAATATAGCTCCAAGTATAGTTACCGATGGATGAAGACGAAAGAGGGGATGCCTTCCTGGGGCATCGCCAAGCTTAGGCTTTTGTTTATCTTGATTTTACTTGGGGTGCCATGGGCATCCCGAAGCTTGGGCCTTTGGTACTCCTTGTTCCATAGTCCATCAAAGCAATACTCACTTGAAAACTTCACAACACAAAACTTAGACAAAAATTCTCATGAGCTCCGTTAGTAAGAGAAAGCAAACCACCACTCAAAGGTACAGCAAGGAATTCATACTTTGTTTATATTGGTGTTAAACCTACTGTACTCCAACTTCTCTATGGTTCATATCCTCCAATATTACTCATAGATGCATCGTAATAAGCAAACAACACACGAAAAACAGAATCTGTCAAAAACAGAACAGTCTGTAGTAATCTGCTGGGTTGGCCTACTTATGGAACTCAAAAAAATTCAATATAAATTGTTAAATTTGCGCAATTTGTCTACCAATCAGAAGCAAAAAGAATCAACTAAAAAGCACGCTCCAGTAAAATATGAAGACTACTTTACCCAGCGCTAACGATTCTGTTTTTCACAGCAAGATCGTATAAACTTCACACAAGTCCTACCAAAGGTTCTATTTGGCACAAACTCTAAACAAAACATGAAAACACATCTAATCAGAGGCTAGATGCAATATTTATTCCCTAACAGCAACAAAAGAAAAAAAAATATAAAATTGGGTTGCCTCCCAACAAGCGCTATCGTTTTACACCTCTAGCTAGGCACGATTTTAGTGATGCTCTCATGAAAGACAAGAATTGAAGCACAAGGAGAGCATCATAAAGCACATGGAAAACACATCTAAGTCGAACATACTTCCTATGCATAGGCATTTTATAGGAAACCAAATTAGCAAGACAAGCAAGATCTAGCCTATGCAAGGAAGAAGAAAGAAACAATAGCAATCTCAACATAACGAGAGGTAATTTAGTAACATGAAAGTTTCTATAACCATATTTTCCTCTCTCATAATAATTGCATGTAGGATCATGATCAAATTCAACAAAATAGCTATCACATAACATATTCTCAACACGATCCACATGCATGTAAAGTTGACACTTTTCTAAAATAGTGGGATCTAATGTTGACAATCTTCCAAACCCACTTTCAATATTATTGCAAACATTATTATCAATCTCATATTCATCATGAGGATTAAATAAATTTTCAAGATCATAAGAAGAATCACCCCAATCATGATCATTGCAACAAGTAGTGGGCATAGCAAAATAAGCATCCCCAAGCTTAGGGTTTTGCATATCATTAACACAATTGACATTAATGGAATTTACAATAACATCATTGAATCATGCTTTTTATTGAAGGAGCTAACATGAATCACTTTTTCTTTCAATAATTCCTCACAATTTTCAGATTCATAAATTTCGAGCAAAATCCCATAAAGATAATCTACTGCACCCAACTTACTAGAAATAGGTTCAACATAATTGGATCTCTTAAAGAGATTAGCAAGTTGATGAGGATCCATAACTTAGCAAGCGAAGATGCAAGCTAATTGAGGGCACATAGCACACAAGCAAACAAGAAGCAAGCGAACGGTAAACACACGGCGGAAGAAGGGTGAATAAAACGGCAAGGGTGAAATGGGGGAGAGGAAAATGAGAGGCAAATAAATGTAATGCGGAGGATAAGGGTTTGTGATAGGTACTTGGTATATGACTTTTGCGTAAGCCTCCCCGGCAACGGCGCCAGAAATTCTTCTTGCTACCCCTTGAGCTTGCGTTGTATTCTCTCGAAGAGGAAAAGGAGATGCAGCACAGTAGCGTAAGTATTTCCCTCAGTTTTTGAGAACCAAGGTATCAATCCAGTAGGAGACCACACGCGAGTCCCTCGCACCTACACAAACAAATAAGAACTTCGCAGCCAACGCGATAAGGGGTTGTCAATCCCTTTATGGTCCCTTACGAGAGTGAAATTTGGTAGATATGATAATTATATTTTTGGTATTTTTGGTTTAATAAAACAGCAAATAAAAGCAACAAAAGTAAAGTAGATGTAGATTGATATGTTGAGAATAGACCCGGGGGCCATAGTTTTCTCTAGTGGCTTCTCTCATGATAGCGATATTCTACGGCGGGTAAATGAATTATTGTCGAGCAATTGATAGAAAAGCGAATAATTATGAGACTATCTAGGCATGATCATTGTATATAGGCATCACGTCCGAGACAAGTAGACCGAAACGATTCTGCATCTACTACTATTACTCCACACATCGACCGCTATCCAGCGTGCATCTAGTGTATTGAGTTCATACGAACAGAGTAACGCCTTAAGCAAGATGACATGATGTAGAGGGATAAACTCAAGCAATATGATGAAAACCCCATCTTTTTATCCTCGATGGCAACAATACAATACGTGCCTTGCTGCCCCTACTGTCACTGGGAAAGGACACCGCAAGATTGAACCCAAAGCCAAGCACTTCTCCCATTGCAAGAACTATAGATCTAGTAGGCCAAACCAAACCAATAATTCGAATAGACTTGCAAGGATATTTTGAGCACACATAAAAATTTCAGAGAAGAACCAAATATCTTTCATAGATAACCTTGATCATAAACTCACAATTCATCGGATCTCGACAAACACACCGCAAAAAGAGATTACATCGAATAGATCTCCTCGAAGACCAAGGAGAACTTTGTATTTAGATCCGGAGAGAGACAAGAAGCCATCTAGATACTAGCTATGGACCCCGAAGGTCTGAGGTAAACTACTCACAACTCATGGTGAGGGCGATGATGATGATGGTGCTGAAGGCCTCCGTGATGGATCCCCCTCCAGGAACAGGCTCCAAGATGGGATCTCCACGGGAACAGAACCTACGGCGGTGGAATTAGGGTTTTCTCTCTGTGTATGGAGTTTCTGGGGTACGTAGGTATATATAGAAAGAAGGAGGGCACCGGGGGCCGTGTGGGCCAGCCTCGAGGCAGGGGGCGCGCCCTGGGAAGGGGGCGCGCCCCCCACCCTCGAGGGCTAGCCCTTCGTCCGCTGACTTGGTCCCGAAGATTCCCGAGCGTGATTTCCTCCAAAAATATCTCTCGCGAAGATTTCATTCCGTTTGGACTCCGTTTGATATTCCTTTTCTGCAAAATCCCGAAATAGGCAAAAAACAGCAATCTGGACTGGGCCTTTGGGTTAGTTGGTTAGTCCCAAAAATGATATAAAAGTGAATGATAAAGCCCATTAAACATCCAAGACTTCATAAATAATAGCATGGAACAATAAAAAATTATAGATACTTTGGAGACGTATCACGCTTGCCGAGGGACGAGCGGGAGCCACGCCATGAGGGCACGGAGCGCGTGGTCTTCTTCAAGTGCGGGTTCGGGCTGCCCGCGAGCGACTTCTTCTGCGAGTTTCTGGAGTTCTACGGGCTCCAGCCCCACCATTTTGGAGCCAGCGCAATTGTGCAACTCTCGGGCTTCGTTACGCTCTGCGAGGCGTACCTCGGAGTTGGGCCCTCCCTCTACCTCTTCGCGTGCCTCTTCTCCCTAAAGCAGCAGGGGCCGAAGGCCGGGGAGATGTCGGAGTGCGGGGCCGCCGTCATCTGCAGGCGGCCGGGGGATGAGCGCCCCAAGGTGCCGCTGGAGGACTCTGCCAAGAAGTGGCAGCACTCCTTCTTCTATATCTGCAACTTGGGCGCGGATCGCATTAATCTGCCGCCGTTCGTTGACGCGCCGCTGCAGGCGAACCAGAACTGGTTTTACTACCCCAAGCGGCCGTCGCAGGCGGTGCTCAACCTGTGTGAGCGGGTGGTGGTGATGAAGGAGTGGGAAGAGCTCGACGGCAGCGACCTCGTCACGGGCTTCATCCCCAGAAGGTGCTGCCGCTGCAGCGGCATGCTTTTCTAATCAGCGAGATGACCGGCCTCGAGGACCCCGACCGCATGTCGAATCTGCGGCTGAGGGCGGACCAGGTCGTTCACCGGGTCAATGACATCTCCAAGGCCAACCTGCCGGACAACTGGCAGTACGGGAAGGCGTCGTACAGTCGTGCGAACCCGGCACCAATGGTGAGTCCCTTCTCTCCGTATTTTGCCGCCGCCCATCTCCTTATTCGTCCGGACGTGAAGCGGGAGGTACTTTTGAATGCCATCCGGCACCCTTACGACCGGACGAGGACGTGGTGCGCGCCACCTCGGTGGAGCCCGAGGCCCATGGCGGAGGGGAGGGAGCGGCCGCCGAGGCGGGCGCAGGGCGCCGAGCAGGTGCACCCACTTTTTCTCTCGTGTGTGTCGTTAGCCATGGGACGGCGCTGGAGGTGCTGACATGGGTTGTTGGTGTAGCAGCGCCGGGTGGATGAGGCGGCGGTGGGGCCGGAGCCGGGTCGTCCCGGGCGGTGACGACGGTGGCGGGAGGACGAGGTGGCAGCGTGCTGGAGCCGGGTCGTCGCGAACAGTGCCGGCGGTGAGCCGGCCGCACGGGAAGGGCAGAGCCGCTCCGCTGGCTCCACCCGCGAAGCGCGCCACGGGCGCAGTTGGGGGCGTGAAGACGGCCGGCAAGAGAAGGTGCATCACCCAGCCGTCGAGGCACCCCGTGTTAGTGCTGCCGGGGTGAGTTTTCTTTTTCTCTTTGGCTCCGAGCCGGGTGGCTCCGTTGAGCCCCTTTTTGCTAACTTGTCTTGATTCTTCAAATTGCCAATCTCGCCGGCATTGCCGGCGGCGGAGGCCGCGTCCCCCGAGGGTGCTGGGTTCCGGAAGAGCCGGTCCAGCACCATCGATCCGGGCGAGGAGGAGGGGCGGGCGAATCCGGACCTTGGTCTGGATTTGTTCGATGCGGAAGGCCAGGCCTGGCGGGACCGGGACCGAGCCGAGGCCGAGCTGAAGGCGGCGTCGACCCGGGCCTAGAACAGCGCCGCGGAGGCGTGGGCGCGAGCTGGCGTGGCCGAAGATGCCGGCTGGGACGACGTTGGCGGCGATGGCCTTCGTGTCGTCGTTGGAGGAGGAGCACGGCCAGGGCGGCCGTGCGGACGCGAAGGACCTCGACCGGGAGGTCGTGGTCATCGAGGACGGGACCCCGCTGCGAGCCGACGCGGTCGAGCGGGCGGGGGCTGTTGGAGGCGGCAGTGACGCCGTCTTGGGGGAGGCGGCGCCGGCAGCGTCGCAGGGGGTGCCGGCGATGGAGGCGCCGGGGAGGACGCCGGCCGCAGGAGAAGCGGTCAGCGGCGAGCACGCCTTGGTGCTTCAGCCCGGGGGCCGTTGGACCGTTGGGCCGCAGCTGCCGCGGCACAGAGCCGGCGAGGTCTTCTTTGGATCGCCGACCCAGGAGGAGGT
The DNA here is from genome assembly GCA_902687465.1 of Secale cereale. Classification (NCBI taxonomy): domain Eukaryota; kingdom Viridiplantae; phylum Streptophyta; class Magnoliopsida; order Poales; family Poaceae; genus Secale; species Secale cereale. Next base: position 543,580,290 of record LR738713.1, read on the forward strand.
GGCAATGGCCGTCGTGACCCAGCGCCTACGAGGGCGGGCGGACCGGGTCCGGGCCTACCTCTAGGTCGAGCTGGAGCAGGAGCGGGAGCTGGAGGACGCCGTGCTCATAAGTCTTCTCTTATTGTTGCATGTTTCTCCTTAGTGGGGCGCGCCAGTGCAACCACTCGGTGTAGTCCCGAAGATTTGGGCCAACTGCATAGCAGTTGGGTCGAATCTTCAAATTGTTGTCTTCTTTACTAATCGTTGTTTCGTTCCGTAGCAACTGGACTCCTATCGGGTCGGTGTTTTCAACCGGCTCCTTGATGCGCACGAGCGGCTCAAGGAGCAGCTGGCCGCCAAGGAGGAGGAGGTCCGCGTTGTGATGGGTACTTTCCCTTTTCTTTTCCCTTTCTCTCTTGCGAGTCTTCGGGGTGCTTTGTTTCTAAGTTGTTCCCCCGGAGCCGCGGTGGAGCGGGCGAGGCAGGAGGCGACGTGAGCCCGGCAGGCGCTCGACAAAGCCGGCCAGCTGCAGAAGCAGCTGGCGGGCGACAAGAGCCGCCTTGAGGCTGAGGTGGAGTAGCTCCGGGCGGAAACTGCCAAGGTTGGGGAGACACAGCGGGCCCTTGCCGAGGCGGACCAGCAGCGTGGCAAGCTGGCTGACGACAAGGGCCAGCTCCAGGCCGTGGTGGAGCGCCTGAAGGGGCTGGTGGCAGTGGCGAAGGAGGCCAAGCAGGGGGTGACCCGGCACCGTGAGGAGGCCGAGAAGGCGGCCGAGGACAAGGACGCCCAGCTGAAGGCGGCCCTTGCCAAGGTCACCTAGCTGGAGGAGGCGGTCGAAGACTACGACCGTACCATCGACTGGGAGCGGCGCGGTACGTTGCTCGAAGCGCAGCACCTAAAAGAGTCCTTCTCAAGTAGGTGCTTTCCTTGGGGCTGGTGCCGGGCTGGGGTTCCGGTTTCTCTTTTCATTGCGACTTTCTTCTGATTCTCTTCTTGACAGGGGTCTTCCCGGAGACGCAGGAGCTGGCGGAGGAGACAGTCCGCTACCGGCGCGATCCGGGGGGCGTGGTCGGCTCCGGACTGACCCGCGCGTGGCCTGGACCTTCCCGGAGATCATGGCCGCCGCTAAGGCTTGTTTGCAAGCCTTGGGCATGCAGATGGCATGGCTTTCCCAGGCTGGCACGGCGATGACGGCGGACCTTTGGCCGGGCTCCGCCGCGCCTACCAGCTTCTCGCGGCTTGCGCGGTGGCTTGAGGCGGGGCCGGATCGGCGCCATGACTAGCGCCTTTCTACCGCCCGTGCCGGTGCCGAGATGGCGCTCAGGTTCGTGATGTCTTGGCATCCGGACTTGTCGTTGAAGGCACTGATGGGCCAGCGAGCCGGCTCGGAGAGCCAGTTGCAGACGCAGGCCGGCTAGATTACCGCCGGGCCAGCTACATCGTAGGGTTCTCCAACCATGACGAGTTCCGGCCGGAGCAGACGAAAGACGGCGTAGTCGTGCCTGCTGACGACTTCTGCTTGCTCTGGAGGATCCGGACTGTAGCTCCGAGGAGACGGGTGTCTACCGCGACACGGGCGTCGACGATGAAGACACCAGCACCTCGGTGGGCCCGGCGGGTGCGGAGATGAATGCCTGAAGCCCCTGTTTTTAAAATCTTTGTAGATATCTCTGTTAGGTAGCAGGTCCACCCCACCCACTGGGTGTATTGGGTGTAATGAATTTTGGCCTTGGGCCATTATGAATTTAAACGTTTGCATGAATATCGTGAATGTCTGCGCTCTTGCAATTTGTTTGTCGAGCCGTTTTCCTGTGCTT
>LR738713.1:543596628-543642218 GCA_902687465.1 Secale cereale
CACCGTCACACCTCCAAATCCTCCCGCAGGGTCTCGGCGAAGCCCTGCAGCTCTTCTCGTTGCATCCACCACCACGCCGTCGTGCTGCTAGATCTCCGTCAACCTCTCCTCCCCCCTTGCTGGATCAAGAAGGAGGAGACGTTGATGTACCATACGTGTGTTGAACACGGAGGTGCCGTCCGTTCGGCGCTAGGATCATCGGTGACGAGGATCACGACGAGTACGACTCCATCATCCACGTTCCTTCGAACGCTTCCGCTCGCTATCTACAAAGGGTATGTAGATGCACTCCTTTATGCTCGTTGCTAGATGACTCCTTAGATTGATCTTGGTGAAGCGTAGGAAATTTTTTGAATTATGCTACGTTCCCCAATAGGTTGATCCCTGGAGCATGAGTGGTGCGTAGCGAACGGCGAGGCGGTGGTTGCCGTCGGCGATGCCAATGGCGGTTGTGTAGTCGGCGAGCCAGTCCTCGAGCTTCACGGTGCCGTTGTACTTAGGCGTGTCGCGGGGAAGCATGAACCCTTTGCTGAAGGGCTCGCTCTGGATGCGCGGAACGAAGCACACTGGCCCGACCGCGCCGGTTTCTTCCAGCTCCTGGGAGCGGGCGAGTCGGTCGAGGCGGTAGCGAGCATCGGTGGTGTCGATGGTGCGCGGGCCCAGCCGGCTGGTGACTGCGCCACGGGGACCGGGGTCGACCGCGGTTTGCTGCTGGGTCGGCTGGGGAGCAGGGTTGAGTTGGCGCTGGGCTTCGGAGGGTGACTCGTCGCCTAGGCCGCCAGCGGTCATCGGGGTAGGGTTTCACCGGGTTTGGGTGCGGTCGGAGTGCGCCTCGCCGGATGGGGAAGACGCCGTGTGCTAGTTGTCACAGGCTCCAACGACGCGGGCGGAGCCGGATCCGGCTGGTTTGGCAAGCTGGTTGAGGCGGTCCTACTGCGCGTTGGCCGCCGTGAGGAGGTTGTTCACCCTCTTGAGGCCCTCCCGCAGCTCTTCGCCCACGAGCTGCTCCAGGCCGACCGCGGCCGCCTGAAAAGCATGGATGTTCTTCACGGGAGTCTCGTAGATGGGAGGGAGGGTGCCGAGGGCGCTTCCGATCGCGCCGCCCCGGGCCCGCACGACCATGACCTGGCTTGGCTTGGCGGCGCCTGGCGTGAAACCGTAGGCAGTGTTGCGCTCCATCTGAGCGGATGCGAGGCGGTGCTCCATTGCGGCGAGCGACTGGGTGAGGTCCAGTGTGTTGGAAATATGCCCTAGAGGCAATGATAAATTGGTTATTATTATATTTCCTTGTTCATGATAATTGTTTATTATCCATGCTAGAATTGTATTGATAGGAAATTCGGATACATGTGTGGATACATAGACAAACACCATGTCCCTAGTAAGCCTCTAGTTGACTAGCTCGTTGATCAACAGATGGTCACTGTTTCCTGACCATGGACATTGGATGTCGTTGATAACGGGATCACATCATTAGGAGAATGATGTGATGGACAAGACCCAATCCTAAGCCTAGCACAGATCGTGTAGTTCGTATGCTAAAGCTTTTCTAAATGTCAAGTATCTTTTCCTTAGACCATGAGATTGTGCAACTCCCGGATACCGTAGGAATGCTTTGGGTGTACCAAAGGTCACAACGTAACTGGGTGGCTATAAAGGTGCACTACAGGTATCTCCGAAAGTGTCTGTTGGGTTGGCACGAATCGAGACTGAGATTTTTCACTCCGTGTGACGGAGAGGTATCTCTTGGCCCACTCGGTAGGACATCATCATAATGTGCACAATATGTGATCAAGGAGTTGATCACGGGATGATGTGTTACGGAACGAGTAAAGAGACTTGCCGGTGATGAGATTGAACAACGTATCGGGATACCGACGATCGAATCTCGGGCAAGTATTGTACCCATAGACAAAGGGAATCGTATACGGGATTGATTGAATCCTTGACATCGTGGTTCATCCGATGAGATCATCGTGGAACATGTGGGAGCCAACATTGGTATCCAGATCCCGCTGTTGATTATTGGCCGGAGAGTTGTCTCGGTCATGTCTGCATGGTTCCCGAGCCCGTAGGGTCTACACACTTAAGGTTCGATGACACTAGGGTTATAGGGAAAGTATGTACGCGGTTACCGAATGTTGTTCGGAGTCCCGGATGAGATCCCGGACGTCACGAGGAGTTCCGGAATGGTCCGGAGGTAAAGATTCATATATGGGAAGTCCCGTTTTGGTCACCGGAAAAGTTTCAGGCGCTATCGGTAACGTACCGGGACTACCGGGAGGGTCCCGGGGGTCCACCGGCCCCAGAGGGCTGCGTGGGCCAAGTGTGGGAGGGGACCAGCCCCAGGTGGGCTGGTGCACCCCCCCAACCAGGGCCCAAGGCGCCTCCAAGAGGGGAGGGGGGCAAACCCTCGGGCAGATGGGCCCTAGGGCCCAATCTGGTGCGCCCCCCTCTCCCTCTACCGCTCTGGCCGCCACCCTTAGATGGGATATGGGGTGGCCGCACCCCTAGGGGTGGGAAACCCTAAAGGAGGCGCAGCCCCTCCCTTCCCCCTATATATATGTGAGGTTTGGGGCTGCCCATAACATGGTTTGACCTCTCTCGCTTGGCGCAGCCCTACCTCTCTCCCTCCTCGTCTCTCGCAGTGCTTGGCGAAGCCCTGCTGGAGTCCCACGCTCCTCCACCACCACCATGCCGTCGTGCTGCTGTTGGATGGAGTCTTCCCCAACCTCTCCCTCTCTCCTTGCTGGATCAAGGCGTGGGAGACGTCATCGGGCTGCACGTGTGTTGAACGCGGAGGCGCCGTTGTTCAGCGCTTAGATCGGAATCAACCGCGATCTGAATCGCTACGAGTACAACTCCTTCATCTGCGTTCTTGCAACGCTTCCGCATCGCGGTCTACAAGGGTATGTAGATGCACTCCCCTCGCCCTCGTTGCTAGATTACTCCATAGATAGATCTTGGTGATGCGTAGGAAATTTTTTGATTTTCTGCTACGATCCCCAACAGTGGTATCAGAGCTAGGTCTATGCGTAGTATCTTGCACGAGTAGAACACAAAGTAGTTGTGGGCGTAGATCATGTCAATTCTCTTGCCGTTACTAGTCTTATCTTGATTCGGCGGCATCATGGGATGAAGCGGCCCGGACCGACCTTACACGTACTCTTACGTGAGACTGGTTCCACCGACAGACATGCACTAGTTGCATAAGGTGGCTAGCGGGTGTCTGTCTCTCCCACTTTAGTTGGATCGGATTCGATGAGAAGGGTCCTTATGAAGGGTAAATAAAAATTGGCATATCACGTTGTGGTTTTGGCGTAGGTAAGAAACGTTCTTGCTAGAAACCTATAGCAGCCACGTAAAACTTGCAACAACAATTAGAGGACGTCTAACTTGTTCTTGCAACATGCGTCGTGTGATGTGATATGGCCAAAAGGATGTGATGAATGATATATATGTGATGTATGAGATTGATCATGTTCTTGTAATAGGAATCACGACTTGCATGTCGGTGAGTATGACAACCGGCAGGAGCCATACGAGTTGTCTTATTTTATTGTATGACCTGCGTGTCACTGAAAACGCCATGTAATTACTTTACTTTATTGCTAACCATTTGCCATAGTAGTAGAAGTAATGTTTGGCGACACGACTTCATGAAGACACGATGATGGAGATCATGATGATGGAGATCATGGTGTCATGCCGGTGACGATGATGATCATGGAGCCCCAAAGATGAAGATCAAAAGGAGCAAAATGATATTGGCCATATCATGTCACTATTTGATTGCATGTGATGTTTATCATGTTTTACATCTTATTTGCTTAGAACGACGGTAGTTAATAAGATGATCTCTCACTAAAATTTCAAGAATTGTGTTCCCCCTAAGTGTGCACCGTTGCTAAGGTTCGTTGTTCCGAAGCACCACGTGATGATCGGGTGTGATAGGTTCTAACGTTCGCATACAACGGGTGTAAGCCAGATTTACACACGCGATACACTTAGGGTTGACTTGACGAGCCTAGCATGTACAGACATGGCCTCGGAACACGGAAGACCAAAAGATCGAACATGAGTTGTATAGAAGATACGATCAACATGAAGATGTTCACCGTTGATGACTAGTCCGTCTCACGTGATGATCGGACACGGCCTAGTCGATTTGGATCATGTATCACTTAGATGACTAGAGAGATGTCTATCTGAGTGGGAGTTCATTAGATGAACTTAATTGTCATGAACAATAGTCTAAGTTGTCTTCGCAAATTATGTTGTAGACCAATAACTGCGTTGTAGCTCCCTGTTTAATACGATCCTAGAGAAAGACTATGTTGAAAGATATTGTAAGCAATGATGCAGACTGGGTCTGTAGTCCGAGGAGTGTCCTCACTGCTGCACAGAAAGCTTACGTCTTTGATGCACCGCTCGATGTGCAAACCCCTACAACGTTGTCTGTGGATGTTGTGAACACCTGACAGACACGTCATGATGACTACTTGATAGTTTAGTGCACCATACTTTGCGGCTTAGAATCGGGATTCCAATGACGTTTTGAACGCCATAGAACATATGAGATGTTCTAAGAGCTGAGATTGGGATTTCAGGCTCATGCCCGTGTTGAGAGGTATGAAACCTCTGACAAGTTCTTTTGCCGAAAAGATGGAGGAGAATAGCTCAACTAGTGAGCATGTGCTCAGAATGTCTGGGTGCTAAAATCACTTGAACCAAATGGGAGTTAATCTTCCAGATGAGATAGTGGTTGACGGAATTCTCTAGACACTATCACCAAGCTACTAGAACTTCGTGATGAACTATGACATGCAAAGGATGGAGATGATCCCGGAACTATTAGCGGTTCTTAAGATCGCAAAAGTAGAAATCAAGAAGGAGCATCAAGTGTTGATGGTTTAACAAGACCACTGGTTTCAAAAGGGCAAGGGCAAGAAGGGAAACTTCATGAATGGCAAACCAGTTGTCGCACTAATGAAGGAACCCAAGGTTGAACCCAAACCTTGAGACTAAGTGCTTCTATTGTAAGGGGAACGTCACATGGTAGCGGAACTACCCCAAATACATGGTAGATAAGAAAACTGGCAACTTCGACAAAGTATGTTTGATATACGTGTTATTGATGTGTACCTTACTAGTACTCCTTGTAGCACCTGGGTATTGGATACCGGTTCAATTGCTATTATTAGTGACTTGAAGCAAAAGCTACGGACTGAACGGAGACTAGCTAAGGGCGAGGTGACGATGTGTGTTGGAAGTGTTTCCAAGGTTGATAAGATCACCATCGCACGCTCCCTCTACCTTCGGGATTAGTGTTGAACCTAGATAAATGTTATCAGGTGTCTTCATTGAGCATGAATATGATTAGATCATGTTCATTGCAATACGGTTATTCATTTAAGTTAGAGAATAATTGTTATTATATTTACATGAATAATACCTTTATGGTCATGCCCCCAATGGTTTATTGAATCTTGATCATAGTAATACACATGATAATAATATTAACGCCAAAAGATGTAGAGTTAATAATGATAGTACCACTTTCTTGTGGCACTGCCGCTTAGGTCATTTTGGCATAAAATGGATGAAGAAACTCCATGCTGATGGATGTTTGGAGTCACTTGATTTTGAATCGCTTGACACATGCGAGCCATGCCTCATGGGCAGGATGACTAAAATCCCGTTTTCAGGTACAATGAAACGGGCAAGTGACTTGTTGGAAATCATACATGCTGATGTGTGTGATCCAATGAGAATTAAGGCATGTGGTGGATATCGTTATTTTCTCATCTTCACTGACGATTTGAGTAGATATGGGTATATTTAATTAATGAAGCAAAAGTCTGGAATGTTTGAAAAGTTCAAGCAATTTCAGAGTGAAGTTAAGAATCATCATAAACAAGAAGATCATGTTCCTACGATCTGATCAAGGGGAGATTTTCTGAGTTATGAGTTTGGCATCACTTAAGACATTGTGGAATTTTTTCGCAGTTGAAGCCACCTGGAACACCACAGCGCAATGGTGTGTACGGACGTCGTAATCGAACCTTATGAAATATGGTGCGATCTATGATGTCTCTTACCGATCTACCGCTATTATTTAAGGTTATGCATTAGAGACAACTGCATTCACTTTAGATAGGGCACCATCTAAGTCCGTTGAGACGACGCTGTATGAACTATGGTTTGGCAAGAAACCAAAGTTGTCGTTTCTTAATGTTTGGGGCTGCGATGCTTATGGCTTCAGCCGGAAAAAGATCGAACCCAAAGCGGACAAATACATCTTCATAGGATACCCAAAGGTAACAGTTGGGTGTACCTTCTATCTCTGATCCAAGGGCAAAAATATTTTTCACTAAGGATGGGTCCTTTCTCGAGAAGAAGTTTCTCTCGAAAGAATTGAGTGGGAGGAAGATAGAACTTGATGAGGTTGTCGAACCCTCACTTCAACCGGGGAGTAGTGCAACACAGAAAGATGTTTCTGTGGAACCTACGACTGATGAAGAGGAAACTAATGATAGTGATCATGAAGTTTCGGATCAAGTTGCTATCGAACCTCGTAGGTCGGCAAGGATATGTACTACTCCTGAGTGGTACGGTGATCCTGTCTTAGATGTCATGTTGTTGGACAACAATGAACCTACGAACTATGGAGAAGCGATGGTGGGCCCATATTCCGACAAATGGTTAGAAGCCGAGAAATCCGAGATAGGATCCATGTATCAAAACAAAGTATGGACTTTGGTGGATTTGCCCGATGATCGGCAAGCCATTGAGATAAATGGATCTTTAAGAAGAAGACGGACGTGGACGGTAATGTCACCGTCTATGAAGCTCGACTTGTGGCAAAGAGTTTTTCACAAGTTCAAGGAGTTGACTACGATGAGATTTTCTCACCCGTAGCGATGCTTAAGTCCGTCGGAATCATGTTAGCATTAGCTGCATTTATGAAATCTGGCAGATGGATGACAAAACAAGTTTCCTTACCAGTTTTCGTAAGGAAAGGTTGTATGTGATAAAATCAGAAAGTTTTTGTCGATCCTAAGGATCCTAAAAGGTACGCTAGCTCCAGCGATCCTTCCATGGAGTGGAGCAAGCATCTCGGAGTCGGAATATACGCTTTGATGGAGTGATCAAAGTTTTTGGGTATACAAAGTTTGTTAGAAACTTGTATTTACAGTAAAGTGAGTGGGAGCACTGCAACATTTCTGATAAGTGTATGTGAATGACATATTGTTGATCCGAAATGATGTAGAATTTCTGGAAAGAGTAAAGGGTTGTCTGAAAGGAGTTTTTTCAAAGGAAGACCTAGATAAAGCTGCTTACATATTGGGCATCAAGATCTATATAGATAGATCAAGACGCCTGATAATACTTTCAAAAGAGAACACACCTTTGACATGATTTTGAAGGAGTTCAAAATAGATCAGTCAAAGAAGGAGTTCTTACCTGAGTTATAAGGTGTGAAGTTGAGTAAGACTCAAAGTTTGACCACGGCAGATGAAAGAGGAATGACGAAGGTCGTCCCCTATGCTTTTGTCATAGGCTCTATACGGTATGCCATGATGAGTACTGCACCTGATGTGTGCCTTGCAACATGTCTGGCAAGAGGGTACAAAAGGTTATCCATGAATAGATCACCAGATAGCGGTCAAAATTATCATTAGAGGAATAAGAAAATGTTTCTCGCTTATGGAGGTGATAACGAGTTCGACGTAAAGTGTTACGTCAATGCAAGCTTAACACCTATCCGGATAACTCTGAGTAGAGATACCGGATACGTATAATGGAGCAATAGTTTGGAATAGCTCCAAGTGGAACGTGGTAGCAGCATCTACGATATGACATAAAGTTTTGCGAAGTACATAGGGATCTGAATGTTGCAGACCCGTTGACTACAACCTCTCTCACAAGCGTAACATGATCTAACCCAGAACTCGTTGAGTATTAATCACATATTGATGTGAACTAGATTATTTACTCTGGTAAACTCTTTGATGTTGGTCACATGGCGATGTGACCTGTGAGTGTTAATCACATGGCGAAGTGAACTAGATTATTGACTCTAGTGTAAGTGGGAGACTGTTGGAAATATGCCCTAGAGGCAATAATAAATTGGTTATTATTATATTTCCTTGTTCATGATAATTCTTTATTATCCATGCTAGAATTGTATTGATAGGAAATTCAGATACATGTGTGGATACATAGACAAACACCATGTCCCTAGTAAGCCTCTAGTTGACTAGCTCGTTGATCAACAGATGGTCACTATTTCCTCACCATGGACATTGGATGTCGTTGATAACGGGATCACATCATTAGGAGAATGATGTGATGGACAAGACCCAATCCTAAGCCTAGCACAGATCGTGTAGTTCGTATGCTAAAGCTTTTCTAAATGTCAAGTATCTTTTCCTTAGACCATGAGATTGTGCAACTCCCGGATACCGTAGGAATGCTTTGGGTGTACCAAACGTCACAACGTAACTGGGTGGCTATAAAGGTGCACTACAGGTATCTCCGAAAGTGTCTGTTGGGTTGGCACAAATCGAGACTGGGATTTGTCCCTCCGTGTGACGGAGTGGTATCTCTCGGCCCACTCGATAGGACATCATCATAATGTGCACAATATGTGATCAAGGAGTTGATCACAGGATGATGTGTTACGGAACGAGTAAAGAGACTTGCCGGTGACGAGATTGAACAAGGTATCGGGATACCGACGATCGAATCTCGGACAAGTACTGTATCGATAGACAAAGGGAATCGTATACGGGATTGATTGAATCCTTGACATCGTGGTTCATCCGATGAGATCATCGTGGAACATGTGGGAGCCAACATGGGTATCCAGATCCCGCTGTTGGTTATTGGCCGGAGAGTTTCTCGATCATGTCTGCATGGTTCCCGAGCCCGTAGGGTCTACACACTTAAGGTTCGATGACGCTAGGGTTATAGGGAAAGTATGTACGCGGTTACCGAATGTTGTTCGGAGTCCCGAATGAGATCCCGGACGTCACAAGGAGTTCCGGAATGGTCCGGAGGTAAAGATTCATATATGGGAAGTCCCGTTTTGGTCACCGGAAAAGTTTCGGTCGCTATCGGTAGCGTACCGGGACCACCGGGAGGGTCCCGGGGGTCCACCGGGTGGGGCCACCGGCCCCAGAGGGCTGCATGGGCCAAGTGTGGGAGGGGACCAGCCCCGGGTGGGCTGGTGCGCCCCCCAACTAGGGCCCAAGGCGCCTCCAAGAGGGGAGGGGGGCAAACCCTAGGGCAGATGGGCCCTAGGGCCCAATCTGGTGCGCCCCCCTCTCCCTCTCCCCCTCTGGCTGCCACCCTTAGATGGGATCTGGGGTGGCCGCACCCCTAGGGGTGGGAAACCCTAAAGGGGGCGCAGCCCCTCCCTTCCCCCTATATATATGTGAGGTTTGGGGCTGCCCATAACATGGTTTGACCTCTCTCGCTTGGCGCAGCCCTACCTCTCTCCCTCCTCGTCTCTCACAGTGCTTGGCGAAGCCCTGCTGGAGTCCCGCGCTCCTCCACCACCACCATGCCGTCGTGCTGCTGTTGGATGGAGTCTTCCCCAACCTCTCCCTCTTTCCTTGCTGGATCAAGGTGTGGGAGACGTCATCGGGCTGCACGTGTGTTGAACGCGGAGGCGCCGTTGTTCGGCGCTTAGGTCGGAATCAACCGCGATCTGAATCGCTACGAGTACGAATCCTTCATCCACGTTCTTGTAACGCTTCCGCATCGCGATCTACAAGGGTATGTAGATGCACTCCCCTCCCCCTCGTTGCTAGATTACTCCATAGATAGATCTTGGTGATGCGTAGGAAAAATTTTGATTTTCTTCTACGATCCCCAACACAGTGCTACTTCTCGAGCTTGCGTTGTATTCCCTCGAAGAGGAAAGGGTGATGCAGCACAGTAGCGTAAGTATTTCCCTCAGTTTTTGAGAACCAAGATATCAATCCAGTAGGAGACCACGCGCGAGTCCCTCGCAGCTGCACAAACAAGTAAGAACTTCGCAGCCAACGCGATAAGCGGTTCTCAATCCCTTTACGGTCACTTACGAAAGTGCGATCTGATAGATAGCATAGGATAGTATTTTTGGTAATTTTTGGGTATAGAACTAAAAGTAAATAAAGCAAACAAGCAACGGCGGCAGAAATTGAAGGTAAAGTAATATAATAAAGATAGACCCGGGGGCCATAGGTTTCACTAGTGGCTTCTCTCATGAAAGCAGAATTCTACGGTGGGCAATTGATAGAAAAGTGCATAGTTATGAGAATATCTAGGCATGATCATTATATATAGGCATCACGTATGTGACAAGTAGATCGAAACGATTCTGCATCTACTACTATTACTCCACACATCTACCGTTATCCAGCATGCATCTAGAGTATTAAGTTCATAAGAATAGAGTAATGCGTTAAGCAAGATGACATGATGTAGAGGGATAAACTCAAGCAATATGATATAAACCCCATCTTTTTATCCTCGATGGCAACAATACAATACGTGCCTTGCTGCCCCTACTGTCACTGGGAAAGGACACCGCAAGATTGAACCCAAAGCCATGCACTTCTCCCATTGCAAGAACTATAGATCTAGTAGGCCAAACCAAACCAATAATTCGAAAAGACTTGCAAGGATATTATAATCATACATAAAAGATTTCAGAAAAAAGAATCAAATATTGTTCATACATAATGTTGATCATAAACCCACAATTCATCGGATCTCGACAATCACACCGCAAAAAGATCGAGGAGAACTTTTTATTGAGATCCAAAAAGAGAGAAAAAGCCATCTAGCTAATAACTATGGACCCGAAGGTCTGTGGTAAACTACTCACAACTCATTGGTGAGGCTATGGTGTTGATGCAGAAGCACTCCATGGTAGATCCCCTCTCCGGCGGAGCTCCGGAACAGGCCCCAAGAAGGAATCTCACGGGAACAGAAGGTTGCGGCGGTGGAATTAGGGTTTTCTCTCTTGCCTCGATGTTTTCAGGGTACATGGATATATATAGGAGGAAGGAGGGCATTGGGGGAGCCAGAGGGGGCCCACGTGGGTGGGAGGCGCGCCTAGGGGGAGGGGGCGCGCCCTGGACCCTCGTGGCCACCTCTCTTGTTCCCTCGCGCGTACTCCAAGTCTTCCGGGTAGATACGGTTCCAAAAATAACTCTCCCGAAGGTTTCATTCCGTTTGGACTCCGTTTGATATTCCTTTTCTACGAAACCCTGAAATAGGCAAAAAAACAGCAAATTGCACTCGGCCTTGGGTTAGTAGGTTAGTCCCAAAAATAATATAAAAGTGTACAATAAAGCCCATTAAACATCCAAAACATAATATATAATAGCATGGAACCATAAATAATTTTAGATACGTTGGAGACGTATCAAGCATCCCCAAGCTTAATACCTGCTCGTCCTCGAGTAGGTAAATGATAAAAACAGAATTTTTGATGTGGAATGCTAACCAACATAATTCTCAATGTAATTTCTTTATTGTGGCATGAATGTTCAGATCCGAAAGATTCAAGACAAAAGTTTATATTGACATAAGAATAATAATACTTCAAGCATACTAACAAAGCAATCGTGTCTTCTCTAAATAACATGGCCAAAGAAAGTTATCCCTACAAAATCGTATAGTCTGGCTATGCTCCCTCTTCATCACACAAAATATTCATATCATGCACAACCCCGGTTTCAGCCAAGCAATTGTTTTCATACTCAAATTGTTTCAAAACTTTCAACTTTCACGCAATACATGAGTGTGAGCCATGGATATAGCACTATAGGTGGAATAGAGTGGTGGGTGTGGAGAAGACAAAAACAAGAAAGATAGTCTCACATCAACTAGGTGTATTAATGGGCTATGGAGATGCCCATCAATAGATATCAATGTGAGTGAGTAGGCATTGCCATGCAACGGATGCACTAGAGCTATAAGTGTATGAAAGCTCATCAAAAGAAATTAAGTGGGTGTGCATACAACTTGCTTGCTCATGAAGACCTAGGGCATTCATATGTCTCCAACGTATCTATAATTTTTTTATTGTTCCATGCTATTATATATGATGTTTTGGATGTTTAATGGGCTTTATTATACACTTTTATATTATTTTTGGGACTAACCTATTAACGCAAAGGCCCAGTCCAGATTGCTATTTTTTGCCTATTTTAGGGTTTTGCAAAAAAGGAATATCAAACGGAGTCCAAACGGAATGAAACCTTTGGGAGAGATATTTTTGGAGCGATAGCTTCACGAGAGACTTGAGAACCACGAAAGAGGGCACATGTGGCGTCCATGAGGGTGGGGTGCGCGCCCCCCTGCCTCGTGGGCCCCATGTTGCTCCCATGATGCCCTCCTTCCTCCTATATATACCCATGTACCCTGAAAACATCGAAGCAACAGAGAAAACCCTTCTGTTCCCGTAAGATCCCATCTTGGGGCCTGTTCCGGAGCTCCGCCGGAGGGGGGATTTTCCACGGAGTGCTTCTACATCAACACCATCGCCTCACCATGATTTGTGGGTAGTTTACCACAGACCTTCGGGTCCATAGTTATTACCTAGATGGCTTCTCTCTCTTTTTGGATCTTAATACCAAGTTCTCCTTGGTCTTCGAGGAGATCTACTCGATGTAATCCTTTTGCGGTGTGTTTGTAGAGATCCGATGAATTGTGGGTTTATGATCAAGATTATCTATGAGAAATATTTGGTTCTTTTCTGAATTATTTTATTTATGATTATAATATCCTTGCAAGTCTCTTCGAATTATCGGTTTGGTTTGGCCTACTAGATCTATAGTTATTGCAATGGGAGAAGTGCTTGGCTTTGGGTTCAATCTTGCGGTGTCCTTTCCCAGTGACAGTAAGGGCAGCAAGGCACATATTGTATTGTTGCCATCGAGGATAAAAAGATGGGGTTTATATCATATTTCTTGAGTTTATCCCTCTACATCATGTCATCTTGCTCAAACCATTACTCTGCTCTTATGAACTTAATACTCTAGATGCATGCTGGATAGCGGTCGATGTGTGGAGTAATACTAGTAGATGCAGAATCATTTCGGTCTACTCGTCACGGATGTGATCCCTCTATATAATGATCATGCCTAGATATTCTCATAATTATCCGCTTTTCTATCAATTGCTCGACGGTAATTCGCTCACACATCGTAGAAATCTGCTATCATGAGAGAAGCCACTAGTGAAACCTATGGCCCCCGGGTCTATTCTCAACATATCAATCTACAATCTACTTTACTTTGTTGCTTTTACTTTATGTTATTATATCCAAAAATACCAAAAATATCAAACTATCCTATCTATCAGATCTCACTTTCGTAAGTGACCATAAAGGGATTGACAACCCCTTATCGCGTTGGCTGCGAAGTTCTTATTTGTTTGTGCAGGTGCGAGGGACTCGTGCGTGGTCTCCTACTGGATTGATATCTTGGTTCCCAAAAACTGAGGGAAATACTTATGCTACTATGCTGCATCACCCTTTCCTCTTCGAGGGAATACAACGCAAGCTCGAGAAGTAGCAAGAAGAATTTCTGGCGCCGTTGCCGGGGAGGCTTACGCAAAAGTCATATACCAAGTACCTATCACAAACCCTTATCCTTCGCATTACATTTATTTGCCTCTCGTTTTCCTCTCCCCCACTTCACCCTTGTCGTTTTATTTTCCCTTCTTTTTGCCGTGTGTTTATCGTTCGCTTGCCTCTTGTTTGCTTGTGTTGCTATGTGCCCTCTATCAACTTGCATCTCCGCTTGCTAAAATATGGATCCTCATCCACTTGCTAATCTCTTTAAGAGATCCAATTATGTTGAACCAATTGCTAGTGAGTTGAGTGCACTAGATTATCTTTATGGGGTTTTGCTTGAAATTCATGAATCTGAAAATTGTAAGGAATTGTTAAAAGAAAAAGTGATTCACGATATCTCCTTAAATAAAAAGCATGATTACAATGACATTATTATAAATTCTATTAATGTCAATTGTGTTAATGATATGCAATACCCTAAGCTTGGGGATGCTAGTATTGCTATGTCCACTACTTGTTGCAATGATCATTATTGGGGTGATTCTTCTTATGATCTTGGAAATTTATTTAAGCCCCATGATGAATATGAGATTGATAATAATGTTTGCAATAATATTGAAAGTGGGTTTGGAAGAGTGTCAACTTTAGATCCCACATATTTGGAGAATGTTCAATTTTATGGTATTTTTGATAAAAGTGGGTTTGGAGAGGTCATGACTTTAGTTAATGATAATCCCACTATTCTGGACGAGTGTCAACTTCTTATGCATGTGGATCGTGTTGAGAATATGTTATGTGATAGCTATATTGTTGAATTTGCTTATGATCCTACATGCAATTATTATGAGAGAGGAAAATATGGTTGTAGAAATTTTCATGTTACTAATTTACCTCTCGTTATGTTGAGATTGCTATTGTTTCTTTCTTCTTCCTTGCATATGCTAGATCTTGCTTGTCTTGCTAATTTGTTTTCCTATAAAATGCCGATGCATAGGAAGTATGTTAGACTTAGATGTGATTTTCACATGCTTTATGATGCTCTTCTTGTGCTTCAAGTCTTGTCTTTCATGTGAGCATCATTCAAATTATCAATGCATAGCTAGGGGCACTGAACGATAGCGCTTGTTGGGAGGCAAACCAATTTTACTTTATTTGTTTTTTCTTCTGTTTAGGAATAAATATTGAATCTAACTTCTGTTTAGATGTGGTTTTGTGTTTTAATTAGTGTTTGTGCCAAGTAGAACCTTTGGGAAGACTTGTGTGAAGTTTATATGATCTTGCTGTAAAAAAAAAAGAAACGTTAGCGCTCACTAGAATAGTCACCAGATTTTACTAGAGAGTGCTATTTAGTTTATTCATTTTGCAGATGATTAATATACAAATTCCTCACGTTTACCTATTTATTTCAATTTTTTGGAGCTACAGAAGTATGCGAAAGTTACAGATTACTACAGACTGCTCTGTTTTTGACAGATTCTGTTTTTAGTGTGTTGTTTGCTTGTTTTAATGAATCTATGAGTAGTATTGGAGGGTATGAATCATAGAGAAGTTGGAATACAGTAGGTTTAACACCAATATAAACAAATAATGAGTTCATTACAGTACCTTTGAGTGGTGGTTTGTTTTCTTATACTAACGGAGCTCACGAGATTTTTGGCTAAGTTTTGTGTTGTGAAGTTTTCAAGTTTTGAGTATTGCTTTGATGGACTATGGAACAAAGAGTGGCAAGAGCCTAAGCTTGGGGATGACCAAGACACCCCAAGGTAAAATTCAAGGACAACCAAAATCCTAAGCTTGGGGATGCCCCGGGAAGGCATCCCCTCTTTCGTCTTCATCTATCGGTAACCATACTCGGGACTATATTTTTATTCACCACATGATATGTGTTTTACTTGGAGCGTCATGTATGATTTGAGTATTTGCTTGTTAGTTTTCCACAATCATCCTTGCTGGACACACCTTTTTGAGAGAGATAAATATGGCCTAGAATTTTTTAGAACACTCTATGTGCTTCAATTATATATTTTAGAGCATGGTGGTGATTTTATTTTGTAGAAATTGTTGATCTCTCATGCTTCACTTATATCCTTTGGAGAGTATTTTAGAACAGCATGGTAATGTGCTTTGGTTATGAAACTAGTCCTAATAAGATAGGCATCCAAGATAAATGTAGCAAAAACTTTCATACAAAGTGCATTGAATATGATGAAAAGTTTGATACGTGATGATTGTCTTGAGATATGGGGATAGTGATATTAGAGTCATGCTAGTGGAGTTATTATGAAATTGAGAAATACTTGTGTTAAAGTTAGTGATTCCCATAGCATGCACGTATGGTGAACTGCTATGTGACGATGTTAGAGCATGAGGTATTTGTAGAGTGTCATCCTTTGTGTGGAGGTCGGGGGCGCACGATGGTTAACTCCTACCAACCTCCCCCCCCCCCTAGGAGCATGCGTTGATTGCTTTGTTTTGATGACTCGTAAATTTTTGCAATAAGTATATGAGTTCTTTATGACTAATGTTGAGTCCAGTATTATACGCACTCTCACCCTTCCACCATTGCTAGCCTCTCTTGTGCCGCACAACTTTCGCCGGTACCATACACCCACCATATACCTTCCTCAAAACAGCCACCATACCTACCTATCTTGGCATTTCCATAGCCATTCCGAGATATATTGCCATGCAACTTTCCACCGTTCCGTTCATATGACACGCTTCATATTGTCATATTGCCATGCATGATCATGTAGTTGACATCGTATTTGTGGCAAAGCCACCATGCATAATTTTTCATACATGTCACTCTTGATTCATTGCACATCCCGGTACACCGCTGGAGGCATTCATATAGAGTCATACTTTGTTCTGGTATCGAGTTCTAATATCGAGTTGTAAATCAATAAAAGTGTGATGATCATCATTATTAGAGCATTGTCCCATGTGAGGAAAGGCCAAATAAAAAAAGAGATGGCCCAAAAAAATATAGAGAGGGGCTAAATAAAAAAAGCCCCTCCAAAAAAATGAGAGAAAAGAGAGAAGGAACAATGCTACTATCCTTTTACACACTTGTGCTTCAAAGTAGCACCATGTTCTTCATGATAGAGAGTCTCATGTTTAGTCACTTTCATATACTAGTGGGAATTTTAATTATAGAACTTGGCTTGTATATTCCAACGATGGGCTTCCTCAAATGCCCTAGGTCTTCATGAGCAAGCAAGTTGGATGCACACCCACTTAGTTTCTTTTGTTGAGCTTTCATACATTTTTAGCTCTAGTGCATCCGTTGCATGGCAATCCCTACTCACTCACATTGATATCTATTAATAGGCATCTCCATAGCCCGTTGATACGCCTAGTCGATGTGAGACTATCTTCCTCCTTTTTGTCTTCTCCACAACCACCATTCTATTCCACCCATAGTGCTATATCCATGGCTCACGCTCATGTATTGCGTGAAAGTTGAAAGGTTTGAAAAAAATTGAGTATGAAAACAAGTGCTTGGCTGAAACCGGGGTTGTGCATGATATGAATATTTTTGTGTGATGAAGAGGGAGCATAGCCAGACTATATGATTTTGTAGGGATAACTTTCTTTAGCCATGTTATTTTGAGAAGACATGATTGCTTTGTAGTATGCTTGAAGTATTATTATTTCTTATGTCAATATAGACTTTTGTCTTGAATCTTTCGGATCTAAACATTCATGCCACAATAAAGAGAATTACATTGAAAATTGTGTTGGTTAGCATTCCACATCAAAAATTCTGTTTTTATCATTTACCTACTCAAGGACAAGCAGGAATTAAGCTTGGGGATGCTTGATACGTCTCCAACGTATCTATAATTTTTGATTGTTCCATGCTATTATATATGATGTTTTGGATGTTTAATGGGCTTTATTATTCACTTTTATATTATTTTTGGGAGTAACCTATTAACCCAAAGGCCCTGTCCAGATTGTTGTTTTTGCCTATTTCAGGGTTTTGCAGAAAAGGAATATCAAACGGAGTCCAAACAGAATGAAACCTTTGGGAGAGATATTTTTGGAGCGATATCTTCACGGGAGACTTGAGAACCACGGAAGAGGGCACATGTGGCGTCCACGAGGGTGGGGGCGCGCCCCCTCCCCCTAGGTGCGCCCCCTGCCTCGTGGGCCCCATGTTGCTCCCTCGATGCCCTCCTTCCTCCTATATATACCCATGTACCCTGAAAACATCGAAGCAACAGAGAAAACCCTAATTCCACCGCCGCCACCTTCTGTTCCCGTGAGATCCCATCTTGGGGCCTGTTCCGGAGCTCCGCCGGAGGGGGGATCTTCCATAGAGTGCTTCTATATCAACACCGTCGCCTCACCATGAGTTGTGAGTAGTTTACCA
Source organism: Secale cereale (assembly GCA_902687465.1). Taxonomy (NCBI): domain Eukaryota; kingdom Viridiplantae; phylum Streptophyta; class Magnoliopsida; order Poales; family Poaceae; genus Secale; species Secale cereale. The sequence goes on from LR738713.1 coordinate 543,614,592, forward strand.
CAGACCTTTGGGTCCATATTTAGTACCTAGATGGCTTCTTCTCTCTTTTTTTATCTCAATACCAAGTTCTCCTAGGTCTTCCAGGAGATCTACTCGATGTAATCTTTTTGCGGTGTGTTTGTCGAGATCCGATGAATTGTGGGTTTATGATCAAGATTATATATGAGAAATATTTGGTTATTTTCTGAATTCTTTTATGTATGATTATAATATCCTTGCAAGTTTCTTCGAATTATCGGTTTGTTTTGGCCTACTAGATCTATAGTTCTTGCAATGGGAGAAGTGCTTGGCTTTGGGTTCAATCTTGCGGTGTCATTTCCCAGTGACAGTAGGAGCAGCAAGGCACGTATTGTATTGTTGCCATCGAGGATAAAAGATGGGGTTTATATCATATTGCTTGAGTTTATCCCTCTGCATCATGCCATCTTGCTTAAAGCATTACTCTGTTCTTATGAACTTAATACTCTAGATGCATGCTGGATAGCGGTCGATGTGTGGAGTAATAGTAGTAGATGCAGAATCATTTCGGTCTACTTGTCATGGACGTGATGCCTATATATAATGATCATGCCTAGATATTCTCGTAACTATCCGCTTTTCTATCAATTGCTCGACAGTAATTCGTTAACCCACCATAGAAATCTGCTATCATGAGAGAATCCACTAGTGAAACCTATGGCCCCCAGGTCTTTTCTCAACATATCAATCTACAATCTACTTTACTTTGTTGTTTTTACTTTCTGTTCTTATATCCTAAAATACCACAAATATCAAACTATCCTATCTATCAGATCTCAGTTTCGTAAGTGACCGTAAAGGGATTGACAACCCCTTATCGCGTTGGCTGGGTATTTGTTTGTGCAGGTGCGAGGGACTCCCGCGTGGTCTCCTACTGGATTGATACCTTGGCTCTCAAAAATTGAGGGAAATACTTACGCTACTGTGTTGCATCACCCTTTCCTCTCGGAGGGAATACAACGCAAGCTCGTGAAGTAGCATGCATTCGAGGAAACCCATCGTTGGAATATACAAGCCAAGTTCTATAATGAAAATTCCCACTAGTATATGAAAGTGACAAAACAAGAGACTCTCTATCAGGAAATTCATGGTGCTACTTTGAAGCACAAGTGTGGAAAAGGATAGTAGCATTGTCCCTTCTCTCTTTTCTCTCATTTTTTTGGAGGGGCTTTCTCTTTTTTTAGCCCCTCTCTATTTTTTTGGGCCATCTCTTTTTATTTTAATTTTTATTTGGCCATTCCTCACATGGGACAATGCTCTAATAATGAAGATCATCACACTTTTATTGACTTACAACTCAAAGATTACAACTCTAAGCTAGAACTAAATATGACTCTATGTGAATGATGATGAAGCATGTCATATGAACGGAACGGAGGAAATTTGCATGGAAACATATCTTGGAATGGCTATGGAAATGCCATGATAGGTAGGTCCGGTGGCTGTTTTGAGGAAAGTATATGGTGGGTGTATGGTAGCGGCGAAAGTTGCGCGGTACAAGAGAGGCTAGCAATGGCGGAAGGGTGAGAGTGCGTATAATCCATGGACTCAACATTAGTCATAAAGAACTCATATACGTATTGCAAAAATCTATGAGTCATCCAAACAAATTATTCAACGCATGCTCCTAGGGGAAGTTTTGGTAGGAGTTAACCATCGCACGATCCCGACATCCACACAAAGGATGACACTTAATAAATACCTCATCTCTAACTTCGTCACATAGCGGTTCACCATACGTGCATGCTATGGGAATCACAAACTTTAACACAAGTATTTCGTAAAATCAAAATTACTCCATTAGCATGACTCTAATATCACCATCCTCATATCTCAAAACAATCATCAAGTATCAAACTTCTCATCATATTCAATGCACTTTATATGAGAGTTTTTACTATACTCATCTTGGATGCCTATCATATTAGGACTAGTTTTATAACCAAAGCACATTACCATGCTGTTCTAAAAGACTCTCAAAAGGATATAAGTGAAGCATGAGAGATCAATAATTTCTACAAAATAAAACCACAACCGTGCTCTAAAAGATATAAGTGAAGCACCAGAGCAAAACTATCTAGCTCAAAAGATATAAGTGAAGCACATAGAGTATTCTAATAAATTCTAAACCATATTTATCTCTCTCAAAACGTGTGTCCATCAACGATGATTGTGGCAAACTAAAAAGCAAAGACTCAAATCATACACGACGCTCCAAACAACACACATATCATGTGGTGAATAAAAATATAGTCCCGAGTATAGTTACCGATAGATGAAGACGAAAGAGGGGATGCCTTCCTGGGGCATCCCCAAGCTTAGGCTTTTGGTTGTCCTTGAATTTTACCTTGGTGTGCCTTGGGAATCCCCAAGCTTAGGATCTTTCCACTCTTTGTTCCATAGTCCATCAAAGCCATACTCAAAACTTGAAAACTTCACAACACAAAACTTAGCCACAAATCTCGTGAGCTCCGTTAGTATAAGAAAACAAACCACCACTCAAATGTACTGCAATGAACTAATTCTTTGTTTATATTGGTGTTAAACCTACTGTATTCCAACTTCTCCATGATTCATACCCCCCGATACTACTCATAGATTCATCAAAATAAGCAAACAACACACGAAAAACAGAATATGTCAAAAACAGAACAGTCTGTAGTAATCTGTAACTTTCGAATACTTTTGTAACTCCAAAAAATTGAAATAAATTGGTAAACGTGAGGAATTTGTCTATTAATCATCTGAATAAATAATCAACTAAATAGCACTCTCTAGTAAAAAAATTACAGCCAAACTCGTGAGCGCTAAAGTTTCTGTTTTATACAGCATGATCGTATAAACTTCACACAAGTCTTCCCAAATGTTCTACTTGGCACAAACACTAATTGAAACACAAAACCACATCTAAACAGAAGCTAGATGCAATATTTATTCCTAAATAGAAGCGAAAACAAAGAAAATAAAATTGGGTTGCCTCCAAACAAGCGCCATCGTTTAACGCCCCTAGCTAGGCACGATACATGAATAAATCTAGGTATTGTAATCTTTGGTCTTTACCCTTTTGGCGGTGTCAAGATCGAATCCGGGAGGTTCTTTACATTTCCCTTCATATTCGGAAATCTTTAGATCTAACAAATCCAACCGCTTATTGCAAAGGGTAATCAACATATTCATGCGGTGGAGATTTCCACTAACACTCTTAAGAGGTTCAAGAGACTTTTGTAATATTTTCGTTACTTCGCCAAAAAATTCACACACTTGTGTCTCTTCCTAGGCCTGATGTAATCCTTTTTGTTAAGGTAGTGTTCCCACTATTCCCTCTACAAGTTCATGTGCAATACTAGGATCGGTTTTGATAAAATTCCCTTTGGCAACGCAATCTAAGAGATGTCTATGGGACATATTTAGTCCAACATAAAAATTGCAAAGTAAAATTCTAAAATTCACCTCTAAGGTGCAATTACGATAAGATTCCATCATCCTAAACCAAGCCTCTTTTAAGTTTTCTCCTTGCTTTTGTTTGAAGTGAAGAACTTCAAACTTAGGAGACAAAGGAGCGGATAAGGGACTAGCCATGACGGCAAGGCAAAGCGAACGGTAAACACACGGAAAAAAGAAGGGCGAATAAAACGGCAAGGGTGAAGTGGGGGAGAGGAAAACGAGAGGCAAATAATGTAATGCGAAGGATACGGGTTTCTGATAGGTACTTGGTATATGACTTTTGCGTAAGCCTCCCCGGCATCGGCGCCAGAAATTTTTCTTGCTACTTCTCGAGCTTGCGTTGTATTCCCTCGAAGAGGAAAGGGTGATGCAGCACAGTAGCGTAAGTATTTCCCTCAGTTTTCAAGAACCAAGGTATCAATCCAGTAGGAGACCACGCGAGTCCCTAGCACCTACACAAACAAATAAGAACTTTGCAGCCAACGCGATAAGGGGTTGTCAATCCCTTTACGGTCACTTACGAAAGTGAGATCTGATAGATAGGATATGATAGTATTTTTGATATTTTTTGGGTATAAGAACGGAAAGTAAATAAAGCAAATAAGCAACGGCGGCAGAAAATGAAGGTAAAGTAATATGATAAAGATAGACCCGGGGGCCATAGGTTTCACTAGTGGCTTCTCTCATGAAAGCATAATTCTACGGTGGGTGAACAAATTACTGTCGAGCAATTGATAGAAAAGCGTGTAGTTATGAGAATATCTAGGCATGATCATTATATATAGGCATCACGTCCGTGACAAGTAGACCGAAATGATTCTGCATCTACTACTATTACTCCACACATCGACCACTATCCAGCATGCATCTAGAGTATTAAGTTCATAAGAACAGAGTAATGCTTTAAGCAAGATGACATGATGTAGAGGGATAAACTCAAGCAATATGATATAAGCTCCATCATTTTATCATCGATGGCAACAATACAATATGTGCCTTGCTGCCCCTGCTATCACTGGGAAATGACACTGCAAGATTGAACCCAAAGCCAAGCACTTCTCCCATTGCAAGAACTATAGATCTAGTAGGCCAAACCAAACCAATAATTCGAAGAGACTTGCAAGGATATTATAAGCATACATAAAAGATTTCAGAAAAGAATCAAATATTGTTCATAGATAATCTTGATCATAAACCCACAATTCATCGGATCTCGACAAACACACCGCAAAAAGATTACATCGAATAGATCTCCTCGAAGATCCAGGAGAACTTTGTATTGAGATCCAAAAAGAGAAAAGAAGCCATCTAGCTAATAACCATGGACCCCGAAGGTCTGTGGTAAACTACTCACAACTCATTGGTGAGGCTATGGTGTTGATGTAGAAGCACTCCGTGGTAGATCCCCCCTCCGGTGGAGCTCCGAAACAGGCCCCAAGATGGGATCTCACGGGAACAGAAGGTTGCGGTGGTGGAATTAGGGATTTCTCAGTTGCCTCGATGTTTTCACGGTACATGGATATATATATATATATATATATATATATATATATATATATATATATATATATATATATATATATATATATATATATATATATATATATATATATATATATATAGGAGGAAGGAGGGCATCGGGGGAGCCAGAGGAGGCCCACGAGGGTGGGGTGTGCGCCCAGGGGGAGGGGCACGCCCTGGACCCTCGTGGCCACCTCTCTTGTTCCCTCGCGTGTACTCCAAGTCTTCTAGGTAGATACGGTTCCAAAAATAACTCTCTCGAAGGTTTCATTCCGTTTGGACTCCGTTCGATATCCCTTTTCTGTGAAACACTCAAATAGGCAAAAAACAGCAATTTGCACTAGGCCTTGGGTTAGTAGGTTAGTCCCAAAAATAATATGAAAGTGTATAATAAAGCCCATTAAACATCCAAAACAGAATATATGATAGCATGGCACAATAAAAAATTATAGATACGTTGGAGACGTATCATCCAGCAGGCGCTGGCGGTCCCCGTCGAGGTGGGTCCGTGCCTTGGCGATGTTGGAGGCGTCGATGTCGGTGCCAATGGGAACGCGGAGGCTCTGGATCGTGGCGCGTAGCAGGTTGGGCGAGCCGGCCCGTTCCATCGTGGCCTCAACTTCGACGGCCTTTCTCGCCACGCTCAACGAAGAGGTGGCGCCGGTGTCGGTGATGAAAACCTCTACGCAGAGGTCCATTGCTCCATCGGGAGTGCTGCCGCCGGGAGCGATGGGGGAGTCAGAGAAGTCAAGTACCTCGCTGGGGTACATATCAGCCGCTGGCGCATCGGAGATGCGCAGCGCGGCAAAGGAGATGGTGAGGGCGTCGACGACGTCGTCCGCCAGCACAGCGAAGGAGACGGCTGGGGCCGGATCGTGGGAGTCGTCCGGACTGGAGAGTCTTGCCGAATCGTAGGTCCTGGCCGGGTCGAGCGACCCGACCAAGTGGGAGCCGGATTCCGGGGCGATGCTGGCCCCGTTGTTTTTGAAAAGGATCCGGCTTCCGTTTCCTTCCTGGGGTTCATCCCCCCGACAAACTTTATAGCTGATGAGGTAAAGAACTGGTGCGCTAAGTTAGGCATTAAACTTGATTATGCCTCCATGTACCACCCTCAAACAAATGGTCAAGTTGAAAGGGCCAATGGACTAATAATGAGCGACATTAAACCCCGACAGGTGCGCTCCCTACGGAAGTCAGATAAACACTGGGTTGAGGAGCTTGACTATGTACTCTGGGGGCTGCGGACCATACCTAATCGGACAACCGGACACACACCTTTTTTTCATGGTGTACAGTGCAGAGGTTGTTTTGCCCTGCGACATTATTCACGACTCACCTCGAGTGTGTATGTACGAAGAGCAAGAGGTCAAGCTTGATCGGCAGGATGACCTAGACGGCCTTGAAGAGGAGCGCGATATTGCACAAGCTCGTTCTGCATTCTATCAGCAATAGGCCAGGCGATACCAGAGCAGAGAAGTGCGGGCCAGAACATACAATGTCGGCGAACTCATTTTGCGCCTCTCGGAGAAGAAAAAGGAGAAGCTCAAACCAAGATGGGAGGGGCCCTTCATTATTGACGAAGTTCTCACCGGAGGAGCCTATCGCCTTTGAAATGCATCAGACAATCGCCTTGAGCCGAATCCATGGAACACTGCTAGGCTCCGACGATTCTACGGACAGTCCAGTAGCAACCTTCATTTTTTATTTTTTTGACTAGGTTTCTTCCTTTGTTTTTCTTTCTCTTCATTTTTTGCCTTTCCTTCTCAGAAAAGTGTTCGGCTATACCGAACTGTTAGGGGTGAACATCTTTAAATGTATATACTTCAAGATACCTGGGGGCTTCTCTAATGAAGCTTACTATTGAAGCGTATCACTTACATTACTTATGTCGTCTATTTCATACAGTCTCTTCGCCATTATATGCACCTCTATGACTTAAGTTTTTGCCTAGCTGGGTTGCTTAGCTCCTGTGTTTATACCCTACATTCCCGATTGTTCGGCTTGGGTGTAAAGGGAGCACCTCTATGATTGTTACAACCGGGTAATCCGGACTTGTACCTCAGATGAGTGAAGCCGAAAGCTAAGGTTCTTAAGGGGGTCATTGGTTGGTGGAAAAACGATAAATTGCTTATTTGTACACAATTTTTCAATATCAAAGGACACGTTTCCTATAATCCTATCTTTAGGATCAAAGCCTAGGCATGGATAACTACGCTCTATGGAAGATGTTTCTTATGTTAAATAGTAATATAACATAACTCCTTGAACAAATTTTGTCTGTTCAAGCAAAATGACCGGATTGCCTTGTTTCCGAACATACTGAGTGTTTACCACAAGTATAGTATCCGGAAACACTCCAACCCTTGGGTCCAGGAGGTTGAAGTCGAAGGCCTACCATGATTAGAAAATTACAAGTTCGGTCGAAGATAAGTTTGATGATAAAGTACATTGCTACATGGAATCAAATGTCTACTCTTTATCTATAGCATCTATAAGACCGTCTAAACTACAGTCTTCTTGCGAATACTTTGCGGCTGTGATCACTTGGTCATACACCAAGCTCACGGGAATCTCTTTTCCGTCTGGCCCCCAAGGTCCAACTCGATCCATATGATTCGAATCAAGCCCGGTATAGCGCATTTTCACCATTGCCCAGGCCTCTCGCGCACCTTCTCGGCATGCTGACGCCTTCCATAGCTCAAAGCGATGTCGAGCTCCTTTGAATAAGTTCGCCAGATCCTCCATAATTTCTGGAGGAGAATCGGATGGCCATAAGGCTTTAGCCATGTTCTTCACGGCTTTCCGAACATGCTCATGCACTTTGGAGAGCTCTTGTAGCACGTCGCCTTGAAATCCGGATACTTCTCCTTCGGGCCGCCCAGTTAACAAACCTGCAAGAATAGCATTATGAAGCTATGAATCATTGGAAAATATGAAAGCTAGTAAAAAATGTCATACTGAAGATGTCACCTTTTAGCTTTTTATTTTCCTTCAAGGCATCCGATAACTGGGCCCTTAGGTCCTTTATCTCTTCGGCTTGCTCAATGGTCTGTGCTAATACACGCTGACCAGCTGCTTCTTGCCCCTCGGCATGTTTTTTGTCCTCCTGGGCAGCTCTTAACTTCTCCTCTAATTGATCTGTTGATTCTGCCACTGAACTTCAAACAATGTATGCTTAGACATCATTGACGGTGAAATCATATTTTCGGACACTATTCGTCCTTACCATTAGATTCCCTCATGGATTTCTTCAAGTCTTCTAGCTCGGTGGTGATGGCATTCAGCTTGATCCGGTTTGCTTCAAGCTCCTGGGACAACTCATCATTCTTTTCCATGAGAACCTGCGGTCATAACGATCCTTAAATCAGTTGGGACAACCGCTTCAAGTCTCGGGGGCAACTGGCATATGCTTATTAAGTTTACAAAAATTCTTACCCGCACATCCTTTGAAAGTACGTGAGTGGCTCCGGCAAGCCCGTCCCGAGCAGCTCGGATATACGCATTGCTACTTCTCGGGCTTGCGTTGTATTCCCTCGAAAAGGAAAGGGAGATGCAGCACTGTAGCGTAAGTATTTCCCTCAGTTTTTGAGAACCAAGGTATCAATCTAGTAGGAGACCACGCGCGAGTCCCTCGCACCTGCACAAACAAATAAGAACTTCGCAGCCAACTTGATAAGGGGTTGTCAATCCCTTTACGGTCACTTACGAAAGTGAGATCTGATAGAGATGATAGTTTATATTTTTGGTATTTTTGGTTTATAAGAACACCAAATAAAAGCAATAAAAGTAAAGTAGAGGCAGATTGATATGTTGAGAATAGACCCATGGGCCATAATTTTCTCTAGTGGCTTCTCTCATGATAGCGATATTCTACGGCGGGTAAATAAATTACTGTCGAGCAGTTGATAGAAAAGCGAATAATTATGAGACTATCTAGGCATGATCATTGTATATAGGCATCACGTCCGAGACAAGTAGATCGACTCCTGCCTGCATCTACCACTATTACTCCACACATCGACCGCTATCCAGCATGCATCTAGTGTATTGAGTTCATAAGAACAAACTAACGCCTTAAGCAAGATGACATGATGTAGCGGGATAAACTCAAGCAATATGATATAAACACCATCTTTTTATCCTCGATGGCAATAATACAATACGTGCCTTGCTGCCCCTACTATCACTGGGAAAGGACACCGCAAGATTGAACCCAAAGCCAAGCACTTCTCCCATTGCAAGAACTATAGATCTAGTAGGCCAAACCAAACCAATAATTCGAAGAGACTTGCAAGGATATTATGAGCACACATAAAAATTTCAGAGAAGAACCAAATATCTTTCATAGATAACCTTGATCATAAACTCACAATTCATCGGATCTCGACAAACACACCGCAAAAAGAGATTACATCGAATAGATCTCCTCGAAGACCGAGGAGAACTTTGTATTGAGATCCAGAGAGAGAAGAAGCCATCTAGATACTAGCTATGGACCCGAAGGTCTGTGGTAAACTACTCATAACTCATGGTGAGGGCGAAGATGATGATGATGAAGAACTCCGTGATGGATCCCCCTCCGGTGGAGCTCTGGAACAGGCTCCAAGATGGGATCTTCACGAGAACAGAAGGTACGACGGTGGAATTAGGGTTTTCTCTCTGTTCACAGAGGTTCTGGGGTACGTAGACTAATATAAGAGGAAGGAGGGCACCCGGGGACGCTCGAAGGGGCCACGAGGCAAGGGGCGCGCCCTGGGAAGGGGGGGCGCCCCCCACCCTCGTGGGCCATCCCCTGATGTGGTTCTCAAGCTCCTCGTGCGTGATTTTCTCCAAAAATATCTCTCGTGAACGTTTCATTCCGTTTGGACTCCATTTGATATATTTTTTCTACAAAACACTGAAACAGGCAAAAAACAGCAATCTGGTCTGGGCCTTTAGGTTAGTAGGTTAGTCCAAAAATGGTATAAAAGTGAATGATAAAGCCCATTAAACATCCAAGACTTCATAAATAATAGCATGGAACAATCAAAAATTATAGATACGTTGGAGACGTGTCAAGCATCCCCAAGCTTAATTCATGCTCGTCCTCGAGTAGGTAAATAATAAAGAAAGAATTTTTGATGTGGAATCCTAACCAATATAGTTTTTCAATGTAATACTCTTAATTGTGGCATGAATGTTCAGATCTGAAAGATTCAAGATAAAAGTCTATATTGACATAAGAAATTACAATACTTCAAGCATACTAACAAAGCAATCATGTCTTCTCAAAATACTATGGCTAAAGGAAGTTATCCCTACAAAATCATATAGTCTGGCTATGCTCCCTCTTCATCACACAAAATATGCATATCATGCACAACCCCGATTTCAGCCAAGCACTTGTTTTCATACTCTATCTTTTCAAACCTTTCAATTTTCACGCAATACATGAGCGTGAGCCATCGATATAGCACTATGGGTGGAATAGAGGTGTTTGTGGAGAAGACAAAATGGAGGGAGATAGTCTCACATCGACTAGGCGTATCAACGGGCTATGGAGATGCCCGTCAATAGATATCAATGTGAGTGAGTAGGGATTGCCATGCAACGGATGCACTAGAGCTAAATATGAATGAAAGCTCAACAAAAGAAACTAGTGGGTGTGCATCCAACTTGCTTGCTCACGAAGACCTAGGGCATTTGAGGAAGCCCATCGTTGGAATATACACGCTAAGTTCTATAATGAAAATTCCCACTAGTATATGAAAGTGACTAAGCATGAGACTCTCTACAATGACAAACATGGTGCTACTTTGAAGCACAGGTGCGGAAAAAAGATAGTAGCAATTGTCCCTTCTATCTTTTCCCTCTCTTTTTTTGGAGGGGTTTTCTCTTTTTTTTATTAGCCCCTCTCTATTTTTTTTGGGCCATCTCCTTTTTTTGGCCTTTCCTCACATGAGACAATGCTCTAATAATGATGATCATCACACTTTTTATCACAACTCGATACTGCAACAAGTATGACTCTGCATGAATGCCTCCGGCGGTGTACCGGGATGTGCAATGAATCAAGAGTGACATATATGAAAAATTATGCATGGTGGCTTTGCCACAACTACAATGTCAACTACATGATCATGCATGGCAATATGACAATATGATGTGTGTCATAAGAACGGAACGGTGGAAAGTTGCATGGCAATATATCTCGGAATGGCTATGGAAATGCCATGATAGGTAGGTATGGTGGCTGTTTTGAGGAACAATATGGTGGCTATTTTGAGGAAGGATATATATAGTGGGTTTATGGCACCGGCGAAAGTTGCGCGGTACAAGAGAGCTAGCAATGGTGGAAGGGTGAGAGTGTGTATAATCCATGGACTCAACATTAGTCATAAGAACTCATATACTTATCTATAATACCTAAATATTTCATCCCCACTAACATATTTCTCTTGACATGCAGGCTATCCACCTCAGCGACATTGCCACATCAGTGTTTCCTTATAGGCTTACATGCGGACCCACCACCGGTTGACTAGCGTACAGAACAACAGCCACGACACACGATAGATCATTCTCAGAAAAGAAAAACAGCCACGATGGAGCATGCCATGCCGCACACACGTTTTCCCGGTACGTCCGCATGTTTCCAGGTGCGCGCGCATAGTTGAGGTAGATAAAACTGGTAGTTGCGGTGTTTTGAATGCTAGCTTCAGATCTCAATAGTTGGAATCACATTTGTTATCTTCCTAATTAACTGTCACTGACTGATTTCCTGTAAATCTCTTCATCTTCTAAACAGGTGCCTTTTCTTCTTCTCTAGCGACTAAACTAGAGGAGTACTAATACACATATGTCCTCGGCCACAACCAGTAGCAGTTCTGCACGAGAGCCCGACTAGATTGATCACGTATTCAGGTTTAACCCTAGAAGATTGGTAAACTCATATACTTATTGCAAAAATTTACGAGTCATCAAAACAAAGCAATCAACGCATGCTCCTAGGGGGACGTTGGTAGGAGTTAACCATCGCGCGCCCCCGAACTCCACACAAAGGTTGGCACTCTACAAATACCTCATGCTCTAACTTCGTCACATAGCGTTTCACCATACGTGCATGATACGGGAATCACTAACATTAACACAAGTATTTCTTAATTTCATAATAACTCCACTAGCATGACTCTAATATCACTATCCTCATGTCTCAAAACAATTATCAAGCATCCAACATCTCATTCTATTCAATGCACTTAGTGTGAATTTTTTTACTACATTGACATTGGATGTTTATCATGTGAAGACTAGTTTCTTTAGCCTAAACACATTACCATGCTGTTTTAATAAACTCTCAAAAGGATATAAGTGAAGCATGAGAGTTCAACAATTTCTACAAAATATTACCACCACCGTGCTCCATAAGATATAAGTGAAGCACTAGAGCAAAAACTATTCAACTCGAAAGATATAAGTGAAGCACATAGAGTGTTCTAATAATTTCTAGGCCATATTTAACTCTCTCAAATAGGTGTGTCCAGCAAGGATTATTGTGCAAACTAACAAGCAAAGACTCAAATTATACAAGACGCTCCAAGCAAAACACATATCATGTTGCGAATAAAAATATAGCTCCAAGTATAGTTACCGATGGATGAAGACAAAAGAGGGGATGCCTTCACGGGGCATCCCCAAGCTTAGGCTTTTGATTATCTTGAATTTACTTGGGGTGCCATGGGCATCCCCAAGATTAGGCCTTTGCTACTCCTTGTTCCATAGTCCATCAAAGCAATACTCAAAACTTGAAAACTTCACAACACAAAACTTAGACAAAAAATTCTCGTGAACTCCGTTAGTATAAGAAAGCAAACCACTACTCAAAAATGCAGCAATGAATTCATTCTTTGTTTATATTGGTGTTAAACCTACTGTATTCCAACTTCTCTATGGTTCATATCCTCCAATACTACTCATAGATGTATTGGAATAAGCGAACAACACACGAAAAATAGAATCTGTCAAAAACAGAACAGTCTGTAGTAATCTGCAGGTTTCACCTACTTCTGGAACTCCAAAAAATTCAAACTAAATTGGTAAATTTGCGAAATTTGTCTACCAATCATCTGCAAAAAGAATCAACTAAAAATCATGCTCCAGTAAAATCCGAAGACCACTTTAGCCAGCGCTAATGATTCTGTTTTTCACAGCAAGATCACATAAACTTCACACAACTCTTCCCAAAGGTTCTACTTTGCACAAACACTAAAAAAACATGAAACCACATCTAATCAGAGGCTAGATGAAATATTTATTCCCTAACAGCAACAAAAACAAAAAAATAATATAAAATTGGGTTGCCTCCCAACAAGCGCTATCGTTTTACGCCCCTAGCTAGGCACGATAATTCAATGATGCTCACATGAAAGACAAGGATTGAAGCACAAAGAGAGCATCATAAGACATGTGACAAACACATTTAGGTCTAACATACTTCCTATGCATAGGCATCTTATAAGAAAACAAATTATTAAGGCAAGCAAAAACTAGCATATGCAAGGAAGAAGAGATAAACAAGATCAATCTCAACATGAAGAGAGGTAATTTAGTAACATGAAGATTTCTACAACCATATTTTCCTCTCTCATAATAATTGCATGTAGTTTCACGATCAAATTCAACAAAATAGCTAAGACATAACACATTCTTAACACGATCCACATGCATACAAAGTTGACACTCTACCAAAATAGTGGGATTAACATTAACTAAAGTCATGACCCCTCCAAACCCACTTTCATTAATATTGCAAACATTATTATCAATCTCATATATATCATGGGGATTAAATAAATTTTCAAGATCATAAGAAGAATCACCCCAATCATGATCATTACAACAAATAGTAGTCATAGCAAAACTAGCATCCCCAAGCTTAGGGTTTTGCATATCATTAGCACAATTGACATTAATAGAATTTATAATAACATTGTTGCAATCATGCTTTTCATCGAAGGAACTATCAAGTATGGGTGCAATTGCAACGATCTCATGTTTAACATAAGGAACTATAGCAAATTCATCTTCATAAATATTGGCATCATGGCCACAAGGATAGCAATCATCATGTTCATCAAGGGATATTTCAATCAAATCATCGGGATCAAAATTATCTATAGATTCATGCATATCATTATTTTCTTTCAAAGCAGCGGTCATTCTTTCAATAAATTCTTTGACATAGGCATTATGAGCATAGTTTTCAAAGCAATATTTAAGTATGTCAAAATTTTCAGATTCATAGAGAGTAATATCATACTTTTCAATCAAAGAAGCAACTTCATAAGCACCCTTAAAAGCAACAAATTTTTCAATTTGTTCGATATTGTAGTAACTATAAACACCCTTTGCATAAGAAGATAAGATTTCAGTATCATTAAACTCACATAGGTAGGGTAGGTGTTTTTTAGGGTTCTTAGACCAACAAGTAAAATCACAAATTTCACAAAGGTTCCAAGCGTAACACATCAATATGTTTATTTGATCCCATAAGAGTCTCCCTTTTTCAAACAAACGATGACGCACAAAATGAGCATGCTCATCTAAAGATTTCCCATCAACTAGGCTAGTTGGGGTTTTAGCACGAGAGCATAAGGATCGAAGATGATCCAAGTAGAATACTTTAAGGTGATCCATAGCAATAGATTTTTAGCAAGCAAAGATGCAAGCACATAGAAGGCACATGGAGACACAAGCAAACAAGGAGCAAGCGAACGGTAAACACACGACAGAAGAAGGGCAAATAAAACGGCAAGGGTGAAGTGGGGGAGAGGAAAACAAGAGGCAAATAAATGTAATGCGAAGGATAAGGGTTTGTGATAGGTACTTGGTATATGACTTTTGCGTAAGCCTCCCCGGCAATGGCGCTAGAAATTCTTCTTGCTACTTCTCGACTTGCGTTGTATTCCCTCGAAGAGGAAAGGGAGATGCAGCACAGTAGCGTAAGTATTTCCCTCAGTTTTTGAGAACCAAGGTATCAGTCCAGTAGGAGACCACGCATGAGTCCCTCGCACCTGCACAAACAAATAAGAACTTCGCCAACGCGATAAGGGGTTGTCAATCCCTTTACGGTCACTTACGAAAGTGAGATCTGATAGAGATGATAGTTTGTATTTTTGGTATTTTTGGTTTATAAGAACAGAAAATAAAAGCAATAAAAGTAAAGTAGAGGCAGATTGATATGTTGAGAATAGACCCGGGGGCCATAGTTTTCTCTAGTGGCTTCTCTCGTGATAGCGATATTCTACGGCGGGTAAACAAATTACTGTCGAGCAATTGATAGAAAAGCGAATAATTATGAGACTATCTAGGCATGATCATTGTATATAGGCATCACGTCCGAGACAACTAGACCGACTCCTGCCTGCATCTACTACTATTACTCCACACATCGACCGCTATCCAACATGCATCTAGTGTATTGAGTTCATAAGAACGGAGTAACGCCTTAAGCAAGATGACATGATGTAGAGGGATAAACTCAAGCAATATGATATAAACCCCATCTTTTTATCCTCGATGGCAACAATACAATATGTGCCTTGCTGCCCCTACTGTCACTGGGAAAGGACACCGCAAGATTGAACCCAAAGCCAAGAACTTCTCCCATTGTAAGAACTATAGATCTAGTAGGCCAAACCAAACCAATAATTCGAAGAGACTTGCAAGGATATTTTGAGCACACATAAAAAGTTCAGAGAAGAACCAAATATCTTTCATAGATAACCTTGATCATAAACTCACAATTCATCGGATCTCGACAAACACACCGCAATAAGAGATTACATCGAATAGATCTCCTCGAAGACCGAGGAGAACTTTGTATTGAGATCCAGAGAGAGAGAAGAAGCCATCTAGATACTAGCTATGGACCCGAAGATCTGTGGTAAACTACTCACAACTCATGGTGAGGGCGAAGATAATGATGATGAAGAACTCCGTGATGGATCCCCCTCCGGTGGAGCTCCGGAACAGGCTCCAAGATGGGATCTTCAAGGGAACAGAAGGTACGGCATTGGAATTAGTGTTTTCTCTCTGTTCACGGAGGTTCTGGGATACGTAGACTTATATAGGAGGAAGGAGGGCACCGGGGGACGCTCGAGGGGGCCACGAGGCAGGGGGCGCGCCCCCCACCCTCGTGGGCCACCTCTTGATCCCCTGACGTGGTTCTCAAGCTCCGCGTGCGTGATTTTCTCCAAAAATATCTCTCGCGAAGGTTTCATTCCGTTTGGACTCCGTTTGATATTCTTTTTCTGCAAAACCCTGAAACAGGCAAAAAACAGCAATCTGGACTGGGCCTTTGGTTTAGTAGGTTAGTCCCAAAAATGATATAAAAGTGAATGATAAATCCCATTAAACATCCAAGACTTCATAAATAATAGCATGGAACAATCAAAAATTATAGATACGTTGGAGACGTATCACGCATCCATAGAGCTGAGGGCATTGAACGCCTCCTCAGTAAAGACTGGGTCGCGCATGGCCTCTTTTCGCCGCCGATGATTCATCGTGCTCTCCACTTTGGAATTCATGACTGATACATTATCTGAATCCTCCTGCGGAGGACAATCCGGCGCTACATCCTTATCGGCTCTTGTCCTTGTTGATGAGCCCGACGCCGGATTGGATGGTGCTCGACCAATAAGGTCCTCGGACGCAGTTCGGCGTATGCTCCTTCTGAAATAAGACAGAAGGGAAAATGTAACAATCTGGTCTTGCATCAGGGCACCTACTGAAAACTATACCTCTTCGATGAAGGAGGGGGCTCGACGGTGCCCCCGTTTCTTTTCGCTTTAA
This sequence comes from Secale cereale, assembly GCA_902687465.1. Lineage (NCBI taxonomy): Eukaryota > Viridiplantae > Streptophyta > Magnoliopsida > Poales > Poaceae > Secale > Secale cereale. Next base: position 543,631,410 of record LR738713.1, read on the forward strand.
AGACTTGCCTTGCGTAGGCACCGCCCCCCTATAATATGCCCTTGATGCAGTGCGGCGTGCCGAGGGCAGGCCTTTTGAGCACGATTCAGTGCGGTGGGTGAGGTACGAAGGGAAGGCTCTCTTTGAAGGGATGTCTCCTGGGTACTTACATTGGAGGAAGGAAGAAGACCGGGGTAATCGGCCATAATTGCCACTTCCATACCCTCGGGGCTCGCCTGATAGAAAAATCTGTCGACGAGTTCTATGAATATATTAGGATCTTGTTCAAATCCGGGATCTTTGTCGCGACTACGGACCTCTGGTTGCGGGGCAGGGCAATAAACCCCCTCGTTCACCTTCCCCCATGTCTGTTTTGAAATAGCCAGATATAGTTCGATCAACACATCTCATTGAAAAGAGGTGAATAATTATAGTAATCTAAAAAACTTACCCGGTCGATGGGGTTATACATGGAAAAACCTTCCAGACATTGTAAACGGGCGAAGTCTTCTTTCTCCCTCTTGTAGAGATCAACCAAGATGGCGGCCAAGGCATTTGGGGTATCCGGACCCTCACGCTTATAGTGAAACGAGTCGTCTAGCCCGTTGTAATGCCACATGGGGAACCCCCTGGATTGAAGTGGCTGAACATGTCACTTTATTGCAATAGCCATAACTTCGATTATCGATAGCTTGGAATGGGCAAGTACCCTGATCTTACTGACTAGCCTCTTAACTTCCTCGCTATCCGCTTGCTTAGGGCTACGGGGATGCTAGTTGAGGCGTTTCTTCAATGGGGCGCTCAAGAATTCAGGAAGATCGTGTCAAACTGGGTACGGAAGGGTCAAATATTCGATATAAAACCACTCTGAGGGACACTCTTTGGGTCCCTTTTTAGGAGTGCTAGACAGGTAACCTGTTCTCGCTATGCGCCATACTTCTGCGCCGCCCACGTTGAATATGGATCCCTTTTGGGAGTGAGGGACGAGGCAAAAGAACCTTTTCAATAGTTTGAAATGAGCTTCGCAGCCTAAAAATAACTCGCAAAGAGCAACAAAACCCGCGATGTGCATGATAGAACCTAGCGTAAGGTTGTGAAGTTGGAGCCCATAAAACACTAAAAGACCTCTGAGGAAGGGACGAATTGGAAATCTGCTACTTCTCGAGCTTGCGTTGTATTCCCTCGAAGAGGAAAGGGAGATGCAGCACAGTAGCGTAAGTATTTCCCTCAGTTTTTGAGAACCAAGGTATCAATCCAGTAGGAGACCACGCGCGAGTCCCTCGCACCTGCACAAACAAATAAGAACTTCGCAGCCAACGTGATAAGGGGTTCTCAATCCCTTTACGGTCACTTACGAAAGTGAGATCTGATAGAGATGATAGTTTATATTATTTATATTTTTTATTATAAGAACAGAAAGTAAAAGCGGAAAAAGTAAAGTAGATTGTAGATTGATATGTTGAGAATAGACCCGGGGGCCATAGTGCTCTCTAGTGGCTTCTCTCATGATAGTGATATTCTACGGCGGGTAAACAAATTACTATCGAGCAATTGATAGAAAAGTGAATAATTATGAAACTATCTAGGCATGATCATTATATATAGGCATCACGTCCGAGACAAGTAGACCGAAATGATTCTGCATCTACTACTATTACTCCACACATCAACCGCTATCCAGCATGCATCTAGTGTATTGAGTTCATAAGAACAGAGTAGCGCCTTAAGCAAGATGGCATGATGTAGAGGGGTAAACTCAAGCAATATGATATAAACCCCATCTTTTTATCCTTGATGGCAACAATACAATACGTGCCTTGCTGCCCCTACTGTCACTGGGAAAGGACACCGCAAGATTGAACCCAAAGCCAAGCACTTCTCCCATTGCAAGAACTATAGATCTAGTAGGCCAAACCAAACCAATAATTCGAAGAGACTTGCAAGGACATTATAATCATACATAAAAAGTTCAGAGAAGAACCAAATATTTCTCATAGATAATCTTGATCATAAACCCACAATTCATCGGATCTCGACAAACACACCGCAAAAATAGATTACATCAAATAGATCTCCTCGAAGACCGAGGAGAACTTTGTATTGATATCCAAAGAGAGAGAAGAAGCCATCTAGATACTAGCTATGGACCCGAAGGTCTGTGATAAACTACTCACTACTCATGGTGAGGCGATGATGATGATGTAGAAGCACGCTGTGGTGGATCCCCCTCCGGTGGAGCTCCGGAACAGGCCCCAAGATGGGATCTCACGTGAACAGAAGGTTACGGCGGTGGAACTAGGGTTTTCTCTTCTCTCTGATGGTTTCAGGGTACGTAGGCTTATATAGGAGGAAGGAGGGCACCGAGGGCCTTACGTGGGACCCAAGAGGCAGGGGCGCGCCATAGGGGGGCGCGCCCCCCACCCTTGTGGGAACCACGTGGCCCCTACTCCGTGGTTCTCAAGTCTCCCGTGCGTGATTTTCTCCAAAAATATCTCTCCCGAAGGTTTCATTCCGTTTGGACTCCGTTTGATATCCTTTTTGGTTAGTAGTTTAGTCCCAAAAATTATATAATAGTGTATGACAAAGCCCATTAAACATCCAAAACATCATAAATAATAGAATGGAACAATCAAAAATTATAGATACGTTAGAGACATATCAATCATCCCCAAGCTTAATTCCTGCTTGTCCTCGAGTAGGTAAATGATAAAAACAGAATTTTTGATGTGGAATGCTAACCAACATAATTTTTCAATGTAATTCTCTTAATTGTGGCATGAATGTTCATATATGAAAGATTCAAGACAAAAGTCTATATTGACATAAGAAATAATAATACTTCAAGCATACTATCAAAGCAATCATGTCTTCTCAAAATACTATGGGTAAAGAAAGTAATCCCTACAAAATCATATAGTCTGGCTATGCTCCCTCTTCATCACACAAAATATTCATATCATGCACAACCTCGATTTCAGCCAAGCACTTGTTTTCATACTCTATTCTTTCAAACCTTTCAACATTCACGCAATACATGAGCGTGAGCCATGGACATAGCACTATGGGTGGAATAGAGAGGTGTTTGTGGAGAAGACAAAAAGGAGGGAGATAGTCTCACATCGACTAGGCGCATCAACGGGCTATGGAGATGCCCATCAATAGATATCAATGTGAGTGAGTAGGGATTGCCATGCAACGGATGCACTAGAGCTAAATATGTATGAAAGCTTAACAAAAGAAACTATTGGGTGTGCAAACTTCCTTGCTCATGAAGACCTATGGCATTTGAGGAAGCCCATCGTTGGAATATACAAGCCAAGTTCTATAATGAAAATTCCCACTAGTATATGAAAGTGACTAAACATGAGACCCTCTGTCATTAAGAACATGATGCTACTTTGAAGCACAAATGTGGAGAAAGATAGTAGCAATTGTCCCTTTTTTGGCCTTTATTTTCTTTGGCCTTTCTCTTTTTTTTATTTTTTTGTGGAGGGGCGTTATTGATTTAGCCTTTCCTCACATGGGACAATGCTCTAATAATGATGACCATCACACTTTCATTGAATTACAACTCGATATTACAACTCGATAATAGAACAAGTATGACTCTATATGAATGCCTCCGGCGGTGTACCGGGATGTGCAATAAATCAAGAGTGACATGTATGAAAAATTATGCATGGTGGCCTTGGCACAAATACGATGTCAACTACATGATCATGCATGGCAATATGACAATATGAGGTGTGTCATAAGAACAGAATGGTCGAAAGTTGCATGGCAATATATCTCGGAATGGCTATGGAAATGCCATGATAGGTAGGTATGGTGGTTGTTTTGAGGAATAATATGGTGGCTGTTTTGAGGAAGGATATATAGTGGGTGTATGGTACCGGCGAAAGTTGCGCGGTACAAGAGAGGCTAGCAATGGTGGAAGGGTGAGAGTGTGCATATTCCATGGACTCAACATTAGTCATAAGAACTCATATACTTATTGAAAAAATCTATGAGTCATCAAAACAAAGCAATCAACGCATGCTCCTAGGGGGGAGGTTGGTAGGAGTTAACCATTGCGCACCCCCGACCTCCACACAAAGGCTAACACTTTACAAATACCTCATGCTCTAACTTCGTCACATACCGGTTCACCATATGTGCATGCTACGGGAATCACTAACCTTAACACAAGAATTTCTCAATTTCATAATAACTCCACTAGCATGACTCTAATATCACTATCCTCATATCTCAAAACATTTATCAAGCATCCAACTTCTCATCATATTCAATGCACTTAGTGTGAAAGTTTTTACTACATTGATATTGGATGTCTATCATGTGAAGACTAGTTTTATAGCCTAAACACATTACCATGTTGTTTTAATAGACTCTCAAATGGATATAAGTGAAGCATGAGAGTTAAAGAATTTCTTCAAAATATAATCACCACCATGCTCTAAAAGATAAAAGTGAAGCACTAGAGCAAAAACTATTCAACTCAGAAGATATAAGTGAAGCACATAGAGTGTTCTAACAATTCCTAGGCCATATTTAGCTATCTCAAATAGGTGTGTCCAGCAAGGGTAATTGTGGCAAACTAACAAGCAAAATCTCAAATTGTACAAGATGCTCCAAGCAAAACACATATCATGTGGTGAATAAAAATATAGCTCCGAGTATAGTTACCGATGGATGAAGATGAAAGAGGGGATGCCTTCCCGGAGCATCCCCAAGATTAGGCTTTTGGTTGTTCTTGAATTTTACTTGGGGTGCTGATACGTCCAAAACGTATCTATAATTTCTGCTTGCTCCATGCCACATTTGGGTGATATTGCTATGATATTTATACACTTCCATACACTTTTGATCATATTTGGACTAACCTACTAATCCAGTGCACCCCGGTGCCAGTTTCTGTTTTCGGCTGTTTTTGTATTTCAGGTTTTCACGTTACGAGAACTGCCAGGAAAAATCCAGAAAAATTATATAAAAAATCAGCGTTCCGGAAACTTCCTTGCGCCCGAAGGACAGCCGGGGGGGGGGCACCAGGGCTCCAGGCGCCCTGGCGGCGCCCCCCCCCCCCCTGGGCCGCGCCGGGGGGGCGCCTGGGCCCCCCGAGCCCCGTCTGGTGCCCCCCTTTGGCATATATTTAAAGCATCCTTCGAAACCCTTGGAACAGGAACTCTATTCGCGATCCCATCTCTGTTCCGCCGCCGCCGCCGCTTCCAAGATCGGGAGCACCAGGAGAACTCTTCCCGGCACCCTGCCGGAGGGGAGGATCACCACCGGGAGCTTCTCCACCACCATGGACGCCTCCCGGATGACTCGTGAGTAGTCTCCCTTGGACCATGATTCCATGACCAGTAGCTATGTGATGTTCTCCTCCCATTCTTGTGCTTCACTAATTAGTCCTCGTGAGCTACCCTACATGATCGAGGCACATATGTAATCCTTATGCTGTTGCTATGTTGAGTTTGCTGGGATCCAATGGATTATGAGATTATGTTCAGATTGATCTTGAGTAATATATTTGATCTACCTCTTTTATATTTATGTTCATAAGTAATTCTTGCATGTTCTCCATTGTTATTTATTGCTTTGGCCAAGTAATACGTAGTGACTCCAAGAGGGAACTTTATGCTCGATTGTGGGTTCATGCCCCTCGATGACTAGCTTGAGTGACAGAAACATGAGTCTAGGGGATGTGTTGTTGCCACAAGGGGGAAAACAACGGTGCTTGTGCCCGCGGGTGCAAGGATTGTTTACTTTACGCAAAGTTCTTTTAATGCAGTTGTCTGTTGCATTGAGTTTACACTATGGGTGGGACTCGCAACTTAATACCAGCGAGATGTTCTGGATAGATATCTCAAGGTGGATGATTAGTAGTAGATATTGATGGATTTCGGTCTACTTACTTTGGCGTACCGCCCATGCTTTGAACCTCAACCTTTCTTGCAATGTAGTCAGCATTGGTTTGCGTTCGTGGTCCTGTCAATTGCCCAGCTGTAATTTGTTTACCTCACATAGCTGTTTTATTGTCTTTTGGGAGAGAGACATCACTAGTGAACATCATGAGACTCCGGTCCATATTACCATCATTGATCACATCCGCTATTTTACTTTTTGTTATTATTTACTATTGCAAACATTATCTATCACTACTATCATTTGCTTTTAATCCTTTGTGAACTACAAGGCCGGAGGGATTGACAACCTCTCTGTACTCGTTGGGAGCAAAGTTATTTGTATCTGTGTGTAGGTCCACGTTGATTGCTACTATCTGGCGCAGTAGCAGTTGACACCTACTTGTTGAACCTAGGAGTCTCTGGGGATTCGATCCTTGGCATCTTTGCTAAGGGGAAAACTTCCACAACACTGCATCTTACACCTTCCACTTGGGGTAACCAACGAGGGGTTAGAGGCCCATCAGGTGCCTTGGGCATCCCCAAGCTTAGGCCCTTGCTACTCTTTGTTCTATAGTCCATCAAAGCAATACTCAAAACTTGAAAACTTCACAAAACAAAACTTAGACAAAAATCTCGTGAGCTCCGTTAGTACAAGAAAGCAAACCACTACTCAAAGGTACTGCAATGAATTCATTCTTTGTTTATATTGGTGTTAAACCTACTGTATTCCAACTTCTATATGGTTCATACCTCCCAATATTACTCATAGATGCATTGAAATAAGCAAACAACACAAAAAAAACAGAATCTGTCAAAAACAGAACAGTCTGTAGTAATCTGCAGGTTTCAGATACTTCTGTAACTCCAAACAATTCAAACTAAATTGGTAAACGTGAGGAATTTGTCTGTTAATCATGTGCAAAAAGAATCAACTAAATAGCACGCTCCAGTAAAATCTGATGACCATTCTAGCGAGCGCTAACGATTCTGTTTTTCTCAGCAAGATCACATAAACTTCACACAAGTCTTCCCAAAGGTTCTACTTGGCACAAACACTAAAACAAACACCAAACCACATCTAAACAGAAGCTAGATGCAATATTTATTCCCTAACAGCAGCAAAAACAAAAAATAAAAAATTGGGTTGCCTCCCAACAAGCGCTATCGTTTTACGCCCCTAGCTAGGCACGATACATGGATATATCTAGGGAATGCCATAATGATATGATATATCGCGAAAAATCATCTCATATTCCCTACGTTCAGCAGCAAGTTTCCTTTGTGGCAAGCAAAAGTAATCAAAAGGACTAAATTTAATGGGACAAAAGTCCCCCACATCAATCTCAGGAGGAATAGGTTCCTCTTTTGGCCCTTTGTAATGAACAACCAATTCATCATTATAGGCGTTCTTTTGGCAGAAGGTCATAAGCCTTCGCTCAAGGGAGAAGCCTAACCCATTGTTTTGAATAGCAAAATCATCATTCATCTCAGAAATTCTATCAACCAAGACATCGGTAGGAACCTTTTTTCTAAGGTTTTCATTAAAAGCAACATGGTCAGGAGATTGCAACCGCATTATGTCTTCTTGATTGAACAAGATGGCCTCTATGGGAGGTCGACCGGCATTTACTCCCTAATGAGCAAAGATTTCTTTGGCCTCTTTCATGATAAATCTAAATTCATGAGCCAAAACGATAGTAGCTGCACGCTTAACTGAAGAATGCTCAATATTGGAAAACTCCAAAAAGATTCTCTAGATACAGGGATGCATATGGATAAATTGCCTTTCAATTTCTACTATGAGCATAGATACAGCATCCGCAAGGCTACTAGTTCTGTGAAGAATAGAGCCACCCATAGTGGGTAAAGCACCGGCACAAGTAAAGAAGTCTTGAAGAACTCCTTTTCCAATGATATTACCACTACCAACCCGGAACTTCTTAATATGTAAAGTGATAGTTTCATCCGGGGGGTCAACATAGACATTGCCCTCGACATTACTACCCTTCTCGATAAAATCGTCCCCCATCTCAGACATGAGGGCAAGCAAGCAACACACACAAGCAAACAGGAGGCAAGCGAACGATAAACACATGGCAGAAGAAGGGCAAATATAACTGGCAAGGGTGAAGTGGGGGAGAGGAAAACGAGAGGCAAAAATGTAACGCGAAGGATAAGGGTTTGTGATAGGTACTTGGTATATGACTTTTGCGTAAGCCTCCGCGGCAACGGCGCCAGAAATTCTTCTTGCTACTTCTCGAGTGTGCGTTATATTCCCTCGAAGAGGAAAGGGAGATGCAGCACAGTAGCGTAAGTATTTCCCTCAGTTTTTGAGAACCAAGGTATCAATCCAGTAGGAGACCACACGCGAGTCCCTCGCACCTGCACAAACAAATAAGAACTTCCCAGCCAACGCGGTAAGGGATTGTTAATCCCTTTACGGTCACTTACGAAAGTGAGATCTAATAGAGATGATAGTTTATATTTTTGGTATTTTTTATTATAAGAACAGAAAGTAAAAGCGGAAACAGTAAAGTAGATTGTAGATTGATATGTTGAGAATAGACCCGGGGGCCATAGTGTTCTCTAATGGCTTCTCTCATGATAGCGATATTCTACGGCGGGTAAACAAATTACTGTCGAGCAATTGATAGAAAAGCGAATAATTATAAGACTATCTAGGCATGATCATTATATATAGGCATCGCGTTCGAGACAAGTAGACCCAAACGATTCTGCATCTACTACTATTACTCCACACATCGACCGCTATCCAGCATGCATCTAGTGTATTGAGTTCATAAGAATAAAGTAACGCCTTAAGCAAGATGACATGATGTAGAGGGATAAACTCAAGCAATATTATATAAACCCCATCTTTTTATCCTCGATGGCAACAATACAATACGTGCCTTGCTGCCCCTACTGTCACTGGGAAAGGACACCGCAAGATTGAACCCAAAGCCAAGCACTTCTCCCATTGCAAGAACTATAGATCTAGTAAGCCAAACCAAACCAATAATTCGAAGAGACTTGCAAGGATATTATAATCATACATAAAGAGTTCAGAGAAGAACCAAATATTTCTCATAGATAATCTTGATCATAAACCCACAATTCATCGGATCTCGACAAACACACCGCAAAAAGAGATTACATCGAATAGATCTCCTCGAAGACCGAGGAGAACTTCGTATTGAGATCCAAAGAGAGAGAGAAGAAGCCATCTAGATACTAGCTATGGACCCAAAGGTCTGTGATAAATTACTCACAACTCATGGTGATGCAATGATGATGATGTAGAAGCACTCCGTGGTGGATCCCCCTCCGGCAGAGCTCCGGAACAGGCCCCAAGATGGGATCTCACGGGAACATAAGGTTACCGCGGTGGAACTAGGGTTTTCTCTTCTCTCTGATGGTTTCGGGGTACGTAGGCTTATATAGGGGGAAGGAGGGCACCAGGGGCCTTACATGGGACCCACGAGGCAGGGGGCGCGCCCCCACCCTCGTGGGCACCACGTGGCCCCTACTCCGTGGTTCTCAAGTCTCCCGTGCGTGATTTTCTCCAAAAATATCTCTCCCGAAGGTTTCATTCCGTTTGGACTCCGTTTGATATCCCTTTTCTGTAAAACCCTGAAGCAGGCAAAAAACAGCATTCTGGACTAGGCCTTTGGGTTAGTAGGTTAGTCCCAAAAATAATATAAAAGTGTATGACAAAGCCCATTAAACATCCAAAACATCATAAAAAATAGCATGGAACAATCAAAAATTATAGATACGTTGGAGACGTATCAAAATCCCACACCTCTGAGAAGGAAAGATACGAAGCACACCCGCTCCTCTTTGTTGGGGTTGGGAAAGTTTTCCGCCAGAGCCTCGCCATCAATTAAAGCTAATCCATCCCGAACGGAGACTAGATCCGCGGGAGGAAGATATCCCTCCGTCTGAAGTCTATTCAGCTGGGAATGGGATATCGAGCAGTTTCCCCAGTCGCCTGCTTGAGGGCCATGGGGGCGCGAGGAGGAGCCGAGAGCGCTTGCCACGTTTGGAGGATTTTTTGTGGTTTGCTTTGAGGGTTTCTGCGCGGTGTGGAAGGTCGTCTGATATCCAATCTCTTTAAATAAACGCCATCTTTGCACGGCCAAGGGTTTATTTGTAAAAACTACATGGACTGTTCGCATTCGTCTGACGCATGGAAGTCGAGGCGACAACGGGAAGGAATCATCAATGTCGGGGCCGGATTTCGGGAACGTAATATTCCAGAAATTAACCCCTAGTGTCATCACCAGCCCAGGATTGCTGTTACTGGTGGACACATCCTTGTTACAGGTTACCAAGCATTTACAAGAATTTGATACAAGACCATAAAGGTCTGCTGATACAACAATGACTCCGGTGGTGGATGAAGGGAAGAGGCTTAAGGATCTTCAACATCGATGGGACTCCATTCCAACAGGAACAGCTGACCCGGATAACTCCTATCCCGCGTAGTTGCACTCCTAGGCTTCGCAAGGACGTCACTGGTACTCCTTGAAGAACTCCTAACCTGGCCAAGTAAATAGCCAGGGACAAGCCTGTGAGTACGCTTGAATGTACTCGCAAACATCATGGACACAAGATATAACAAATGCAGCAAAACAATAATATGGTCATGGTGAATTAAACTATATGCACATGCTCATGGTATACTTATATTAAATGCATGCTGACAGGAATCAAAACATGGCATGATGAATAATATTTAGTGCAATAAATAATAGCATCAATAAAATATAAAAGGAATGCCGATCGGATGTCAAGTGACACCGCGGTCGGTCTTGAAAAGGAATGCCAGTCGGGTGTCTAAAAGAGAAATCGGACGATACCATCCGAGAACTCAGGCGACGCCACGAAAGGACTTGAAAAGAAATGCCAGTCGGGTGTC
>LR738713.1:543646394-543660338 GCA_902687465.1 Secale cereale
AATTTATGCCAGATCACACACACCATTAGATGGTGACACACAGGGGGTCTACAAACTCACTACTCCACACAACAGCTACTGCGGAATTAAAGGAAAAACCGAGCCACTAGGGGTTGATAACAATTTCTAGTGGACTCATTCCACCTGGTTGATATCTATCTTGGCGCGTCTTGCGGATGCCGAGTCGTCTCCGTGCGCTTCCGCGTCGGAGCTGGCCGGAGTAGGATGGGGAGCTACAGGGCTGGAGTAGCGGTGGTGACCTTCGCGGGGTGTCGAGGTCACCGTCCCATTGGAGTAGGCCTCCAAGAGACGACGGAGATTTCCGGGTGAGGCGAAAGCATTGCCCGGGTAGGTGACATGGTCAGAGCTTGGGGGCTCAACCGGTCTTCCAAGCAGCACTATCGGGGCGTCGGTGGAGGGTGCAGCTTCACTCCTTGCTGGGGTCAGGAGAGCGAACGTCCTGCGGGTCTCAATCAGATCAAGAGTGACCTGATCGAACAGTGCCTCTTGCGCTCTCAGGTAGCGCACCAGATGCACCAGGGCAGGATCCGACTCATGGTCTCCGTTGGCGACCTGGGTCGGGCTACCATAGCCTTCACGACTAGGGTAGTAGTAGAAAGGGCGGCAGTTAACCCTCGGCGACAGGTGCCGGAGTTGAACTACAGCCTCTCGGGCTGCAAGTTGGATGGATTGGGGCTCGTCGGAGGTCGTCCTCCCGGTGAATCGGTAGGAACGCTCCGATATGGTGCCCCTCCCGTAGATGTGCACCGTGGCCCAGAAGTGATGGATGGAATTACTCGTGTGCTCTTGGTACACGACATATTCCGGTGGCTCGTTGATGCTAAAAGCACGACGGGTGAGATTGGCGAGGATGGTTACGAAGCCTTCAAGCTCGACTGCGGTGGTCTCGTTGTGCACGAGGGGGCCTGTCATCTCGGTGGTTTGATACTGAACTGGGAATGAGGCTGTGATGTGCTGAGCTTGGGGTATGGCTTCCTTTATAGGCCAGCCGAGTCTTCCATCGCACGCTTGTGGATGGGAGAGCTCAGGTGTTGGCGCAGGTACACGGCCTATGGATAGACTGATAGGTTGGGCACCGGCTATCAAAAGATGTCGGTTGCCACTGTGGATGGGATAGACTTGACCGTGGACAGGAAAAGATGTGGATGGTGTGGAAACCTAGGGATGGTGACCAGGCTAGGATGGAATTAGCCAATGGTCAGCCTGGCTCTGATACCAAGGCTGTCGGGGCCGGATTTCGGGAACGTAATATTCCAGAAATTAACCCCTAGTGTCATCACCAGCCCAGGATTGCTGTTACTGGTGGACACATCCTTGTTACAGGTTACCAAGCATTTACAAGAATTTGATACAAGACCATAAAGGTCTGCTGATACAACAATGACTCCGGTGGTGGATGAAGGGAAGAGGCTTAAGGATCTTCAACATCGATGGGACTCCATTCCAACAGGAACAGCTGACCCGGATAACTCCTATCCCGCGTAGTTGCACTCCTAGGCTTCGCAAGGACGTCACTGGTACTCCTTGAAGAACTCCTAACCTGGCCAAGTAAATAGCCAGGGACAAGCCTGTGAGTACGCTTGAATGTACTCGCAAACATCATGGACACAAGATATAACAAATGCAGCAAAACAATAATATGGTCATGGTGAATTAAACTATATGCACATGCTCATGGTATACTTATATTAAATGCATGCTGACAGGAATCAAAACATGGCATGATGAATAATATTTAGTGCAATAAATAATAGCATCAATAAAATATAAAAGGAATGCCGATCGGATGTCAAGTGACACCGCGGTCGGTCTTGAAAAGGAATGCCAGTCGGGTGTCTAAAAGAGAAATCGGACGATACCATCCGAGAACTCAGGCGACGCCACGAAAGGACTTGAAAAGAAATGCCAGTCGGGTGTCCACAAGAGTAGTGGCGTGATAAACCGCCTGACACTCGAGGGACGCCACAGAAAGGACTTGAAAATAACGGCGAGTGTCCGGGGTAGTCTAGCCAGCCCCTGAGACACTCTGGAAAATAAGAATAAGAGCAGGGGGTTAGTTCACAAATATAATCATATCATCAAATATATTCATGGTAACACCAGTAACAACGATAATTATCCTGCAAAATAACTATGCTCAACATTTAAATATTTCCTCCGGAGACCGACTCTAAGACCGACACTTGACCAACCCAGACTGTAATCCTTAACCGCGGACACGGCTATTCGAATAGGTTTCAAACTCTGCAGAGGGTGTACTCTTTACCCGCAAGTATAGGATTTCCTTAGTCAGTATAGTGACACTGACTAATTCCCATTATGGTCTTTGGGTTGAAAACACACCTAACCAGCACACACCAGCTTAACTTTTCTGCTGCCAGGGATCACCCAAAACAACAGTTAAGTAAAACTCTAAGTGGGAAGGCTACAACCTCCAATAGCATGGGATCACTATTCAAACGCGCGGATTACAAGGGTACACTCCCTCTCGGCTACAACCGGAAACACCCATGCCCCCGGACCATGTGGCATGCCTACCGGATGCACCCGGTATCTTCCACCATGGCCTCTCTGTACGGTGTGTGCACGGAAAGGGGTTGACAACTTACTAAACCATACCCTACCCGTGGCAGGGACAAGTGGCAGCACGATTCAAGTATGGGGGTTACCGGAACAAGACTCGATCTACGGCCGACTCAGGAGGCTTATGTTTCTTGCAGGGTTAGCACAACAAAACTTATTCTCTCAACAGTATCACCAGGACAGGGCTACAACCCTTGCCTGCTTCCACATATATCTCGTGACACCACCGTGTCAAAAATGGCACGTGCCCACCGGCACATCCAAAGCAGGAGTACACTCCTGGGTTCTCATAACTTATGCATGTTGTAAATTTGATGGGAAAAATGCATGCAAGACAAATATAATCATGACCATGCATGCATGCAATATTTCTATCCAAATACCAAACCTATTAAAGTATCAAACATGCCCTAAATATTCTAGCATGCAAACATTCATCATATCAAGTGTTCAAAAAAATTGCTTGCCTTAGATATGAAAAAGGTGCTGGTTACTTGCAAGGAAACATCTCCCCTTCAATTCCTATTTTCAAAAATATCTAAATTACCACATAAATCAAAAACAGCACTAAAAAGCATTTCAAATATTTTTGAAACAAAAACTAAAATAAACCAGAGGATATTTAAAGAATAACAGAAAAAGAATTAATTTATTTAGTGTTCAAAAGAATCAGTTATGGAATTACTAAGGTGGAGAACATGATTAAAAGCAATATTTAAAACCATTAAACAGAAACTATGCCCAGTAAAATGTTCACTTAATTTAAAAAAAACAGAGCAAGATTTTAGAAGCCTACAGAAATTTGAATGTTCGAAATAGGATTTGAAAAGGTGGCTGAGGAATTATTCGAAGAGTTGCTGGAAAAGGAAAGAAAAAGGTCAGAGGAGCGCCCTGAGCGCTGTTTAGCTCCACGGCACCACTGGGCCGAGCCCGGTCATCTGGCTGCGGGAAGGAGGCGATGACGACGATGGCGTATTCCACGGAATACGCCTCCTTCGCGCGGAAACGGCTCCAAGTGGAAACCGCCTCCACTTACACAGCGGGGGCCCGCGGCTTGTGCCGCTGACGAGCGGGTCCCACTTGTCGGGTTCATCTTCTTTCTCCCGCGTACGTCTCGACAGAGACAGGGGCGGGGCTCCGGCGGTGATCCCCGGCGGCAGGGACCTCCATTCGCGACCCCGATTACACCGGCGTGTTCCTGAGGATGGGCCGCGTCCGTGGGATGGAGATAGGGTCGCCAGAGAGCTTGAGGTTGAGCAGGGTCTTGACCATGGCGGAGGGAAGCTTCGGGTGGAAGAGGGCTTTTGCCCCTGAGCTTGCTCTGGTGGAAATGGCGAGGGGGATGGATCGGTGGTTTGTCCAGGAGTCGAGTGGTGAAGAAAACGGGGAGGGGGAAGCTTTGGTGGCGTCGGAATCATCCGAGGAGTGGCGGCGGCAGAAGCTGCCGGAGATGAAGAAGAATGCCTCCTCCGGTTGTCTGGCTTTCTTGGGGAGGCTTGGGGGTTTGCTGGAGAGTGGCCGTCGTCAGTGCAGCGGCCTCAGGGGGCTTTTTATAGGCGGAAGCGGCTGTGCCCGCGACTTCCAGAGACAAGCCGAGGTGGCGATGGCCTTTACTGCGCCGGCGAGGTCGTTGGATGGCCGGTGCGGGTTGGCGAGGACGTGGCCTGGCCGCAGTTACTCCCCAGGCGAGTTGGCTGCCCCGGGAAGCGCCAGGTAGCCTTGGACGGCGCCGTCCACGGGCGGACAGACGCGGCGTCCATAAATGGCAGACGCGGTGGTGGTGAGGCCGGTGGCGAGGTTGGTGAGGGCGGCGGGGTTCGGTGAGGACGTGGATGCTCGCAGTGAAGGCGGGGCGTCCGGTTTGGCTCGGGAGCGAGCCACGCGTCCATGGCGGTGGAGGTCGATGCTACGTGGCGAGGTGGGACTCGTCGGGCGGCGTCAACGACGGCAGTGGACGGTGGTGGCCGGCGCAAGCGGCCAAGGGAAAGTGTCGGAGAGGTAGGTGGTGGTCGGCCTGATCCAGAGGGGGACTCGGACGAGAGGGGAGGCAGCAGGGCAGCGACAAGAGCCCGGTGTCAGCGCGTGCCATAACTGCGCTCTGCTCGTGCTCCGGACACGCTTCTGAGGTGTTCGACGAAATGCCAATGGCATCTACAGGGACTCAAACAAGTTGACACTTAACAGAATGGTGCTAGGGTTTATGGTGATGACGATGGACAAGTTAAAATGGCCAGGAGGGCAGGTGTGTAGTGCAAGATAAAAACCTTGCCAAAATTTGGTCATGCCCTCAAAGTGTTCGACAGAAAGTTAGAGCTAGCTAGGGAACTTTGTTGGGGTTGGGATTTGGCAGGAGGAGGTCTCTTTAGAGGGTAGAGATGGTGGTGAAGTTATTTTGGGGAAAAGAAATACTTGCTAGTGCAAGTTGTACTGGAATTCAGTTCTGGACTGAATATTCAGAGGGATATTTGGTGGGTCTTAAAGATGCTAAAGGAGCTGATCTTCTGGAGTTAAGGGTTTGATTGGAAGAACAAGAAGATGGCCAAGGCTCAGAAATTTTGGAGCAAGAAATAATAGGGTTGTAGTTGAAACCTAGAAGATGGACTGAAATGAAAAAGAGGATGTTTCACTCAAATTTTACAAAACACCAAACTGGGTTTTTGCACCAAAGTGACACACAGGCATCACATGACCTCCCAGAATTATGGTGGAATTTTTAGAGAATTATTTAAAATAGAAGTAGTGCAACAGAAGCATTTAAAACCCTGCAAAAAGCTATTAAAAGAAAATTCTAGGGCAAAATTTTATTATGAAAATAATTTCTAAAGTTATCAAACAAATAATGAAATGACCCAAGAGACAACCAGAGCCCACAAAAATATTTCCCAAAAATTTTCTATTTGCAAAGAAGATTTTCTAAGGCAGGAATAGAAAAGGCTCTGAAAATTATTACAGAAGTCAAAAATTTATTTCTAGCCAAATTTTATTTACTGAAAAAGTGGTTAAAATTTTGGGGTGTTACAATCAAGGCGGGGGATAAAAGTCAGAACCGAACTGTCATTGTTCTGAAGTATAACAAAGAACCTGCCTTGCAAGGCCGAAGACATGAAGCCGGATACTACCTCGTCATTGAAGGCAAGTTTGGGGGGCTACTTAGGGAGTCCTGGATTTCGGGGTCCTCGGGTGTCCGGACTACTGAAGGTGGGCCGGACTGATGGGCCGTGAAGATAGAAGCAGAAGATCATCACTCGTGTTCGGGTAGGAATCCTATGTATGTAGAAGAGCAAAATAGATGTCCGGATGTAATGATTCCTTCCTCCTCAAGTCATCCCTATAAAACCCTAGGTCCCCTCAGGTCTGTATATAAGCCGGAGGGTTTAGTCCGTAGAGGCTAACAGAACAATCATAGGCTAGACATCTAGGGTTTAGCCATTACGATCTCGAGGTAGATCGACTATTGTAATCTCCATATACATCAAGATCAATCTAGCAGGAAGTAGGGTATTACCTCCATCGAGAGGGCCTGAACCTGGGTAAACATTGTGTCCTTGTCTCCCCCTGCTTCCATCGATCCTCTGATACGCAGCTTGGGCCCCTCGGCCCGAGATCTGCCGGTTTTGACACCGACACTACCCGCATCCGCACCCTCCTTGTCCGACGCCGCTGCTCTACCTCTTCAACCGCCCAGGATTTATCGGACGTTCGAAGCCCCGCCCATGTGCATGCCTGCCTTGGACTACCCCACCATCAACCCAGGACGGTCCGTAGCCAAGCACTCTCCGCCCCGTGCTGACCCGTCCATAGCGGACATCACGCCCCGCAAGTGTCCTCTCAAATGTCATTGAGTTTTTTGACCTTCTTGTTGTTTCCTAGGGTAAGCTCGATGGCGGGGTACTCGGTGATGGGGGTGAGTTGTTGTGCGATGTGTGAAAGGTCCTATCTACGGACTTTGTAGGTATGACGCAAGAGGGCTCAACATATTGGCAAAACATGCATGTTTCGTTTCATGAGGAAAAACACTTCATGCCCTACAACTTGTAGTGATCCATGCAGTCAATGTGAAGTCGCAGGTCATTAGTAGCACATCATCCCCAACTCCGTCATAAAGTTTTGTGGTATGATTCCACAAGTGGAGTGGATGTGTGTACCAGGCTCGCAAACAATTGGCTTCCCTTTTTTTGCTCCATATGTTGATTATTTCATTGATTCACTCAATGTAGCCGCTTGATAAATCACGTTGTATAGATCGGACGTGTTGTCGTGTTGTACCATAGGACAGAGGGCATGCCATTTACGCTCATACATTGTTGGATGAAGCTCAAGGAGCACACTGCATGAGAAGACATGTGTGGGTTCTCACTCGAGTATCATTGAATTTGGAATCGGTGAATTTGAAAAACATGTAGAACATTAGATTCTCTCGGATGTAATATTTACATTTAAACTATCGTTGTACTAAGGATATTTGCATGTTATTTATGGAAGAATTGTCTTATTTTCTATAATGATTTTAAGTATTGCGCATTCAAAAGAAGAAGAAAAAGAACGGCCGTTTAGGAGATATGATCGGATGGCCGGCTCCATATCCGTGTTTGCAAATCAGTCCAGACCAATTCAGAAACAAACCGTGTGTCTGTTTTGGGCTCGGCGGGTGGAGATGCCCTAAATCCTTAGGATTACATTGATACTCCCTCCGTTCCTAAATATTTGTCTTTCTAGAGATTTCAACAAGTGAGTACATACGAAGCAAAATGAGTGAATCTACACTCTATAATACGTCTATATACATTCGTATGTTGTAGCCATTTGAAATGGCTAGAAAGACAAATATTTTGGAACGGAGGGAGTAGTATTTTTTGCACCGAGCGGAAGAAATTGCTAGATTTTTTTTTTTCAGTAACGAATGAAATTGCTAGCTGTGGCAACCCATTATCCACGACGCTGCTGTCATAGGCCCACCAAATCAATTTGGATCCGGTCCGGGCCCGCATCAATGGCAGCGCTCGGGCTAAGCGAAACAAAACGGAGCGCAACAATTTCCCTGGGCCGCGCTCGCTCGCCGCACAGGACAACCAAGCTCTCGCCCTCCACCGCCGTGTCCACGTAGACGCAGCATTCCATACACACACACGCGCACACGGCCGGATCGGCGCGTCGACGCCGCGGCCGAAAGCAACCGGCGGGAAGCCCGACGCCACGCGACGGCCGGACCACCGCGCGCTCGCGGGGATCGTCAAGATTAGCAGCCTGTGGACCTGTGATGCTTAGGAGTAACCACTTATCATGCCTCCAGATAAGGCATCTGCCGCCTTAATAATTCCTCGGCCGGAATTAAAATCGTGCCCGCCGTTTCCGGAAATGCGCACCCGGCCGAGCGGCGGCGTCAGCCGGTGGTGTGACGTCGTAAGTGGCGAGACATGCCGCGCATGCACGCGCCCATGCCCGCAGGCCCAAACACGTGGTTTTGGCCGTGAACCCACCTGGCCGTCGACCCACGTATATAGCTTAAGAAAGCAAAGGCTTATCCTCCCGCCCGATCGCTAGCTAGCTTGTTTATAGCCGTGACATGGGGCCGTTTCCACGGGCGGATGGGACAAAGCTGCTAGCATGGCTTAAACGGGCAATTAAGTCGGCCGGAATTGGAGACTAGCTAGCCAGCCGGTTAAGCGGCACGCCACCGCAGGAAACCGAAGCCCCCAGCTCAGCTCAGGTCAACTCTGCGCCACCGCCTGAGGGAAGATGATCGATCAGGTCAGGGTCATTGCTGTTGCGGCGAGGTGAGAGCGAGTTACCGACCGGGCCGGGCCGGGGCGGGGACCCGGTGTGGCCGGTCGCGCGTAGGGAGGGGGTAGCCTATCTGTTCTGCTGCCGTTCCCGACGCTTCTCCCTATCGATCGGACACCGCTGGACCGTCGAAGCCCTGCGAACTCCGGGTGGCCGCCCATTATCTACGGCTATGGCCATGGCTGTGGCCGGCGACGGGACGGGACGGAGCTCTACTACGTTTTATTCCTGCGTCATTTCGCCGTGGTCCGTGGACGGACAGCCGACCCCACGACGTCCGTCCTGCGTTAGTCCTTGGTTTGCATGGAGGCTTTGGAAGCGCGAGCTAGTTTGTGGTACTGTATTTACTACTAGTGTCCTCAACTTGAAGCCGAGGGAATAAATGGTACTCCCTCCGTTCCAGATTGTAGTGCGCATAGTTTGCATCGCAGATACCAATGCGTGTGCTGGCGCTGGAGTTTGGACGAGAAAGCCCCCACTCCTCCGCTGGCCGGGACGACAAGAGTACTACTACTAGTACACCCCATCTCCTCAACTCTCCATTTATGCAGTTAGCAAACTGGACACCGCGAGCGTGTGCTCAAGTTGGAGAATTGCAGCGTGTGCCGTCACGGCTTGGTCTTGCCGGCGGCGTGCCCTCGCGATATGCTGTCACTGGCCATGGACGCGGTGGTGCCGCGCGATTTGTTGTCGCTGGCCATGGACTCGGTGGTGCCGGAGAGGCCGGACCTATATAGAGGAACGGAGGGAGTAGAAACGCACTGAATTACTGCCCGCTACATGGTTGGCGGACGGTAGAAACGCAACGCACGGCGCGCAGGAGGAGCACAACAGTGAAGGTTTTGTACGCTTGCGTGCGGTGCAGATACTGCTACTTAATTAGGACCTGAAAATGACGGGTTGCGCACTTCGATGCTCTGGGGAAAGGCTAGCTTAGCTAGCCTTGCTTGCATCACCCGACCCGGAAAACAGTTCTGGGTTGAGAAAATAAAATTGCTCGAGAGGTTTGGCCATGCATCTAGCGGCATGGCCTTGATGAATTTCATTTCACATCCTCAAAGAAATACAAGAAGCTGGACCTTGTGTTGACCATGCATGTTCTAGCTAGACACGAGTAATAACAAAAGGAAAATGCAAAGACCAGATGTCACGATCAAATATTCGGAACCCCGAATTTAAAAGGCGTTGGAGCCAAACCGGGTGAAAAGGGCGGGGCGGAGAGGGACAGCCAGCAAAGACATGAGCATGAAGCAAAAGAACATACATCACGAGAGAGGGGGGATCAGACAAGTGCGCGACTCGAGAGGGAGGCGGTGAACAGGAGAGAAAGCGAGTTGGCTACAGAGAGAGAAGCTAGCGAGGGAGGGAGAGAGAGGGTTATTACATCATCCCCTCCCTAGGCGCGGCTGCAGCCTTTGCCTCGGTGCAGCGGCGCGTCGTCAAAACTGGCAGCTAGCCAGATGGTGTCCACACTCTCTCCTGCGTCTCTTATCCCTTCATCCCGGTTTTAACCCTTGCTAAGCCCCTCTTAGCCCGGCCTCCCCTCGAGAACACGCCGGCAAACCCAGAGGCTTAGCCTGGCTGGACACGGGCCGTCGGCGAGCATGGACTTCGACGACCACGACCACGACGACGGCGACGACGAGATGCAGATGCCCATGCCCATGCCGGTCAGCTCCAGCTACGACGCTCCGCCGCCGCTCTCCACGGGGCTTGGCGGCGCCGGGGTTGCGCCCAACAAGCCTCCTGGTGGTGGTGGTGGTGAGCTCGGCGGCCGTGCCAAGGTCCCCGGCGGCGGTGCCAGGTACCGCGAGTGCCTCAAGAACCACGCGGTCGGCATCGGAGGGTACGCCGTCGACGGCTGCGGCGAGTTCATCGCCGCCGGCGAGGAGGGCAGCATCGACGCGCTCCGCTGCGCCGCGTGCAACTGCCACCGCAACTTCCACCGGAGGGAATCCGACTTCCCCGCGGGGGGCGAGGGCTCGCCCTTCTCTCCGACCGCAATGGTCCCCTACGGAGCCGTGCCGCACCACCAGTTCTCGCCCTACTACCGCACCCCGGCGGGCTACCTGCACCACCACCAGCACCACATGGCCGCTGCGGCCGCCGCGGCAGCCGCCGGGCACCCGCGGCCGCTCGCGCTCCCGTCGACCTCCCACAGCGGCCGCGACGACGCCGACGAGCTGTCGGGCATGGCGGCGGGGCCCATGTCGGCGCTGGCCCCGCTGAGCAGCATGTCCCTGGGCGCCGGCCCGTCGGGGTACGGCTCCGGGTCCGGGTCCGGCAAGAAGCGGTTCCGCACCAAGTTCACCCAGGAGCAGAAGGACAAGATGCTGGCGTTCGCGGAGCGCGTGGGGTGGCGCATCCAGAAGCACGACGAGGCGGCCGTGCTGCAGTTCTGCGACGAGGTGGGCGTCAAGCGCCACGTCCTCAAGGTGTGGATGCACAACAACAAGCACACCCTCGGCAAGAAGCCGCCCAGCATTTGACGGACCCCGCTCCCCGCCGGCCGGCGCCGCATGCAGCCGGAGACCACCCCAAGAAAAAAAGAGCCCCGCACCGCATGCACGACGCATCTGGCGTCCCGGGCCAGAGCCAAGCTAGCTGATGATCGGCCCGCCGTCACCGTGGCTAGCCCTCCGATAGGTACCTGCCTGCATGTGCTTCCATTGTTCAGCTTAGCTATAGCATTCGCGCTTGACGACGTTCCCCTCTGCATGGCTTCGCTTACATTAGGTTAATCTGTAGCGAGCGTTCCTTGGTTCTTGGCTGGATTAATTTAGGTCAGGTGGCCCTCTATTTTATTTCATTTTTATTTCTATTTTACTGTTGCTCGTGTAATTCCTAGCTATGGCTAATGGCGCCATGGCCATTTGCTGATTTGGTTCTTGCTGGGGAATGTACTACTGCCTGATCGATCCGCTAGCTGGCGAGGGATTGTATCTGGGGATCGGGGCTGCCTGCATGGCCATGGATTCCGTGCGTGCTCCTGAGGAGTAGAGTATATTTCTTCTCCTTTTCTTTCTTGTCGTCGCTAGCTGGAGGCTGGAGCTGCGTGCGCTGGGCGGGACAATTTTACTCATGGGTCCAGGTTCGCTAGTCGCTACCACCACCTGCGTGCCATTGCCACTCCTAAAGAAGATAGACAACTGTTGCATTCCGTTCTTTGCTTAGCTATTTCCCATCCCGCCTCACTCGCTTTGGGCGTTTGTTCCAGCTTGGGAGTAGCTTAATTTTGCACAGACCAAAGCTTGCCGTCCCCTCCATTGATCCAGCAAAAAAAAAAAAATCAGTGCTGCACAGCGCCATGATCCATGCAGCAGGACTGTAGCAGCGCACTGCATGACGTGCACTGCTGTTCTCGGCCCGATTTTTCTGTCTTTCTCGCCATGAATCAATGCAACCGCTCGCCGGCGTCCTGCCCGCATTTAACTCCCGCGTCTCGCGAGCAATGTTAAGGTTCTTCTCCTCCTCCTTGATTAGTTCTGCCCGCATTAAGGGCCTCTGGCCCTCTCTGCCGATTTACTACTCGCTTCTGCCCTGCACGCCTTTCCGTTTTTACTCCGGCCATCCATCGACCGATCGATCGATCAGTCGCCTTTAATACCGGCGCAGGGGGCGCACGCGGCCGCTAGCTGCATTCATCACGGGCGGATACGTGGACGGCGGGAGGGATGGACCCGATGGGAGAGCTCCGGGACAAATTTATGGCGACGTACTTGGCCTTACGGTATGTGCATGTCAGCGCGTGTCGCTGTAGCACGGACGGAGCATATGCTGCGCTGCGCTGGGCTGAGCTGATCACGCCTCGCCTGCCTGACCGAACTGCATGCGCAAGGGAGGAGGAGAGGTGCGTGCGGTGCAGTGCTGGCAGCTTTGCCCAGCTGAACACTCCACCCGTGTAGCATAGTCGCGGGCTGGATCGATCGCTGTAGCTTTTGGGCCTGCGCTGCTGCCATGCCAATGCCAATGCCATGCATGCATGTGCTCGCCGTACGTCGCGCCGGAGAGAAAGGAGGCAGCAGAGAGATGCCGCAGCGTCCGAAAATGCACCCATCTTTTTCCTCTCGCCCCTCTCCTCGCGTATGCCATCGCGTGACTTGGCTTTGGCCTTTGCGAGGCGGCCATGTCGATCGTCGGCGCCGGACACGTCGATCGAGCGCGTAGCTCACGCTGGATGCCCGATGTCCGGCTGTACGCTGCCACTGGTGCTACATGGGCGGCACTCGACTCGGCTGAGTCCAGCGTACGTGGTCCCGCTGCAGGGCTGAACTCTTCTGTAGGACGAAATAAAAACTTTCAATGGGTTTTGGAGCGAGCGCTGTAGCGGCAGCAGGGAGGAGCTAGCTTTGCATTATGAATCCATGCCATGCTCGCTGCACGCCCCGAAAGGCGAGGGTGGCATATTTCTGTTTCGGGAGAGGTAGGATAGCCTGTTCTTGCTGCAGCCTGCTGCTCCTGTTTTTTTTTTTCTTCCCTATCGGTGAATCATTCCCGATAATTGAACTGGGGCACGAGAAGCAGTCGCTAATAAGCCCACTAGCAACACTAGTTTCTCCTGAACTTGATGACCCCCAGTTCACAGTGTTCTTGTCTACAACAGCGGCCTCAACAGCGGTAAAAGTTTTATTTTTGGGGTGACAGTACTGAACTATTGCAAGTATAGTTGGAACAGACGGCAGGGGTCAATTAATGCTGCCGTGGTAAGTTGTTCTCCTCCTGTTTTCCTCTTCTTTCTTTAGGTGTTGCACATGCGGAAAATACCCTTATACACCTGGTGACAGTAACATTTTTTGGCAACAAACCTGACCTACTGCCGCACTCGTATAAAAATTTCGACAAAGAAAAACTACTGAAAAAGATCAGAGCATAAAAACAAATTTCCAGAAAAATACAGGGTGAATAGTACCTCTAATAGTGTTGATTTTGTCCTTTTCACCAAAATTACCACAAAACTTATTTCGTCCCCAAAATTACAAAGATCACATGTGGATTACTCAAAAGAATGAAGTCCCGTTCTTTGTCGAATTTTTTAAAAACAGAGTTGGACATGTGTAGCACTTTATGAAGTTTGTTGCCAAAATCTGTCATGATCTTTCAACCATTTTTGAAATTAATCCCTCCGTTCACAAATGAGATGTTTTAGATATTTCAATATGGACTGCATACGGACTGAAACAAAATGAACAAACACACTAAAACATATATGTATACATGTGAATCAGAAAAAAGTTAGAACATCTTATACTTGTGAACAATGAGAGTATCTTTCTTTTTTTGAAAAACGGGTGCACTTACACCAGATTCCATTCGTTCCCCTCCACCCAACATTAGGTGTTCCACTTGCATCTTCAGTGGCACGTTTAAATTTCAAATAGGAAATGTTGATGTATAAATGTATTGCCTAATCTTTTTCATCAGATCGGTGTTTTGCTTGCATTGGCTAGAGTATGCACTTCTACATTGTATTTGTATCAGAGCCAAGAGATCTTGAGTTCAAGACCCGGCTAGCGCAATTAAATTGCACCTCGCTTTCGGTCACGTGAGGGGGGGGGGGGG
>LR738713.1:543664082-543721444 GCA_902687465.1 Secale cereale
CCATCTGCTCTTTGTAGCAACTCAATCCTGTTTGTACGTTTTCGTTGGACTGCCTGGGCATGAAAATATTCCGTATTTCGATCCCCCCGGCGCAGCCAAAGGACTCTGGATCTTTGGCGCATCCAGATTTCTTCTTGTCGGAGGGCTTCACGCAGTTCCCTTCCCACCGCGCGCTCTTCATCAGTCGGACCCCGCCCCGTAGAGCGGCCCCGTAATCGTTCTAGCTTAGCGCGCAGCTTCCGAACCTTGCGAGCGAGGTCTCCGAATTCCTTAGCTCCCCAGCTGGCTAGCTTTTGCTGCATATCGTTGAGAGCACCCACCACTCCAGCCAGGCCATGTCGACCTGCACCTTTCTGCCACTGCTGGAGCACTAGCTGATCGTAGTCGACGTGGGTCTGCCAAACATCCTCGTAGCGAAACTGTCTGGCTGTTCGTGTCCGAGTTCCTGACAAAGTTTCCCTTGGATCAACCATTATAAAGCAATGATCTGACTCCACTGTTGCGATATGTCGAACACGTGTGTCAGGGAACATATGGATGAACTGATCGTTACCAAACCCTCTGTCTAGTCTGGCCTTTACATTGGCTACTCCTTGCTGTCCATTGTCCCAGGTATATTCCGTTCCAGACCATCCGAGGTCCTGGAACGAACAATCGTCAACTGCATCTCTGAACGCCCTCATTTGATACTCAGGCCGGGCCGCTCTGGAGAAGTGTTCAGAGGCAGAAAGTGTCTCATTGAAATCGCCAACACACATCCACGCTTCATGCTGTAGTGCATAAAGTGTACGTAGGAACCTCCAGCTATGTGGTCGTTCTTCCACTCTCGGAGCTCCATAGAAACCCGTGACCCTCCACTCCTTCGAGCCTTGGGTCCTCTTTCGCACTAGTACATCAATATGACAGGAGCTGAAGTTTTTCAGATCAACTTCCAGCTCATCCGTCCAAAATAGGCCGATACCGCCACTAAGGCCAGTACTGTCCACCGCGTAGCATCCTACAAAACCCAACAAATTCTTCAAGCTCTCCACCCTTTTGGCTGATATTTTAGTTTCCATCACAAAAAGGAGAGCGGGCCCTTCCTGCTTCACCACACAGCGAAGCTCTCGAACTGTCGATGGGTTCCCAAGCCCTCGACAGTTCCAACTTAAACAACTCATTGACTCGGGCAGGGCTGCCTCGCAGCCTCTGCCGAATTTTCCGAGTTACTCGGGGTAGGTTTCTTCTTCTTCAGTTCCCTTTCAGAGACAGAATCTCCATTGGAATCGCTATGAACACCGCTCACAGTCGCTCCCTCTCCCTCATCAAGGTGAGGAGAATTAGTTAGAAGGGGTCTATCCACCTTCCTATAAACCTGGGTCTGATCATAAGGTCCTCCCTTCCTCTTATGCAGAAATCGTGCGCTCTTTGCAGGTGATGTCACCTCCTTCGCGCCTTTGGCCTCAGTACTCGAGTTCTTTGTGTCAGCTTTGCTTTTAGGCGGAGCCGATCCCTCCCGGGCCGAGCTCTCGCTTGAAGCAGCCTTTCTCCAGTCATCTTGCGCTCTCAGACCTTTGCCAAAGGGGAGGTCACCATTCTCATCCCTCGTTCCAGGCGTCATACACACCAGATCCGAGTGGCCCAGTCTACCACATGAGAAACAAAAATGTGGAACATTCTCATAGACAATATCATAAGGATCCCTGCATTTCCTCCTCTTAGATTCAATTAGAATCCACCTCCTCAAGGGTTTGTTAACATCCACAGTTACTCTAGCCCTCAAGTACCCTGCATTATGATCAAACTGCACCGCGGATGCATCTTTGTCAATCTGACGAGCAATCGTCGTACTCCATGGTTCCATCCGTAGGTTAAACGGGAGGTTCAACACTCGAGCCCATAACTGCAGTTTATCAAACTTCAATTCAGAGGGTCGCATGCAGTCTTCAAACGCTGATAGGATCACGGCGTTCTTGCTGACATGCCATGGCGAGCCCTCCCACACGCGATCACGATCCCTCTTGCAAGCAAACTCTGCCACAAACGTATTCTCCCCTGCCGGCCTGAATTGAAGTCCTTTAGGGTTACCCCATGCCGGCCGAAGTGCACTAGAAATCGTCTGGATGTGGAGGATGTGTCGGTTAAGGATTTTACCGGCCAGCATCCACTTCTCCTGCGCCTCTTCCTCTAGATCATCAAGCACCAAAGGAGTTGCTTCTTCATCAGTTATGTCCATCTTCCCCAGCGCCTCCGCAAGTTTCTCCTTCGCCGCCCTGGGCGAGAGCGTCTCCCTCGCCTTCCCCCGATCAGCAGATGAGGACATTGCCGATCAGAGGATCAGAATGCCAATCTATGCGCCCCGCCGATCAGATCGGGCGGGCGCCGCCAGTGTTCCTCCCGAAAACCCTAGTCGCCTCCCAAGGGGCTCCTGTTTTTTCGGAGGAAAAAGTATTCCCAGAATGGTAGGCTCGCTCGAAGTGGCCGGAGCGGCCACTATGCATCTGCGTGGTGGTCACACCGGACTCAAGTGTATATACGGCACTGTGGCCTGATCTTGTCCGTTGTTACCGTGGCCCGCATGCAGGCCCGGCCGGGCTCCCCCCCTCCCGCTGTCAACGTTACAAAAAAGGGGCTTAAAGTCAACCCAACCCTTGTGCAGGCTATCTGATGATGATGATGGTGCATTGGTGCAGTACTGTGCTGTCATGTACAGCAGCTAGGGCAAGGCATGCTGCTATGTGAAACGACGCCTTTGAAACATCTAATCGTCGGCCCTACTAATCACTGCTTCAGTTCCAAGCGTGATATCATGTCACGAGCCATTTCCCAGGCAGATAGCCTCCGCGTCGCTTGCTCTTGTCGAGCGCACTCATGCATGCATGCATGCATGCTTGCTTGCTTGCTTCCTTATCACATAGGATCAGACATTGTTTGCTGTTTGCCATTATATCAGTTGAGGCTGTTAATTATTTGTACATATTTTGTTTCGGAAAAGAAAAAGTCATGTCATGAAAATTCATCGAAAGTATAAAGCACCGCAAACATAATAAAAATGGGAGCACCTAGAACTCATCTAGATGTGATATAATTTAGTCTCATTCATCTGGAAAACAAGAACAAATACAACCCACACCAGCACATACGCATCTTATAGCATCACATCCCAAGGCTATAAAAGGTGAATGAGACCAAACTATATCTCATCTAAATGAATTCTAGCAAAACTGAATAAAAATTACATCGAAATCCCTAGACCGTCGAACGACCACCACCATCACCTGAACAAGCCGTCGACGTCCCGTTGTATCCTCTCCTCTACCGGAGCCAGCTTGTCCATGTTGATAACAAACGGAAAGTCCTTGTGCACGTGCTCATAAGGACCAGGGCCTTGAACTCACAGTAGTCGCCTTCGCGCGTGCCCTTAAGGACCAACTAACACCCACTCTAGCCATCGCGCACGCATGATAGAAACCCTAACCTCGCCCAAGGAGACGGCAATAATCTTCGTCAGAGCTTCGTCGACTACGTCTGCATGGACGAAGTAGAGGATGATCAAAGCTCGAAAGACAAACTCAAAAAAGAAGCGCCGCCATTGAACCGAACGCCGCATGTGTGAGGACTAAAATATCCTAAGCTAAACTACTAGCCAGAGCGTTGTCACCGGGATTCTCTTTTCCACCGAGCGGTAGGTAGAAGGGGGACAAATCCACGGGCTCATCGACAAAGTCTGGGGAGAGTTTGCCCTGCAGTCAAGGCAAAGGGACGAAAACGATTGGAGAAAGTCCATTGTCCGTTTATCTATTCTGAATTTCTTTATTCTGAAAAAAGATGGTTTTTTAATTAGAAAATTTGGTACAATCACATTTTCAGTCCCTGCTAATACGTCTAGTGATCAATCAATATGAGTATTTCACAATGATCACCGAGCAAGAGAGCGGCTACATGGAATTTGAGGCGACAAATGAATGCTGAACCGGAGCTTTTGTCAGTGCAAACTAAAGACTGGCGCGCCACCCTTCCTTCCTTTTTGTGCCGACGGTCCGGGGGCGGAAAAGTGAAGGCAGAAGCGACACTGATACGGACATGGCAATGCATTCCGTGGTGCGTGCGCGGGCTTGAATAATGAGCGCCTTCTATTCTCCTCCCTGCAGATCGCATGCTGCACATTGATGCCTCGAGTGCATGCAGTGATGCAGGTGCAGCTAGTATGAGCTAGCCAGCCTATCCTCCTGCCTGCGTAAAGCGAGCCCCGGCCCGGAAGAAAGTTGGGGGGCACGGCACGGCATGTATAAAGAAGCGAGCGGACTCGATCGTCCTGCCATGCATGCATGCATGCATGCATGCGTGGATGTTTGCTTCCATCTGAGCTCTGAGGTTTTTGGTGCTTTGTCAGGCAGGCTCTTCCGGAATTTCTGGCGAGGAAGGCAGCTTTAGCCTAGCAGCTCCCTCTACGACGGAAAGAGGGCGCGTGCCCGGTCGGTCGATCACGCTATGCTGCTGTGCTGTGCAAGTATCATGGCTGGGTCTCGAGAAAAGCATTTGCAGATCTATCATGGGATCATCCACCCGCGGAGCTCGGCTCGCTACATGAGATGGCGTAAAGTGTGCTTGGAGAATTCTGAAAGCTGTTCGGAGTTTGGACCGTCGGCGTTGTACTGGGAGGGAGGCAACCGGCAGCGAGAAGGTGGCCATCAATGTGGATCGGTGGCGGTACGTGCACTCGGCCATGCACCCCGGCCGGCACGTACGTGCCCGCGGGGCCGTCAACCGCGCGATCCAGCGGGCGTTTGACCACCCCGCTCGATTGACTGGCGTCGGTAGGATCTGTCGGTAGGCACGGAATCTCCCGTCTTTTTTCTCCCTGTTAGAGCATCTCCAACAGCCGCGCTATACTAGCGCCGCGCCTGAAAAAACGCCATTTTAGCGCGCGCGCAACGCGTCGCACCGCTCCAGCGGGCGCCCAAAAAACGCGCGCGCGCGAAAACGAGTTGGGCGCGCTGGTGAATGCCCCATCCCGCGCTGTTGATTTGGAGCGTTCACTTCCGCGCGCGGCACACTCTCGCGCGCGCGCGAACTCTCATTTTTCTACCGCGCTCGTTGCTCTCCCGCTCTCTCCCCCCATCCGGCCGCGCCGCCGCCGCCGCTCGCGCCGCCGCCGCCGCTCGCGCCGCCGCCGCCGCTCGCGCCGCCGCCGCCGCTCGCGCCCCCGCGCCCGCCGGCGACTCGAGCTTCCTGGTCTGCCTCCGCTGGCGCCCGCCTCCCGCGCCCGCCGGCGACCGTTCAGTTGCTTCGCCGGCCTCCCCGCGCCGCTGCGCTTCCGCCCCACCCCCTCCTAGTCCGACCCGGACCTCGCGCGCCTCCGACGTCCTCCGCACAGCGCCGACGGCTCGCTTCCGCGCCGCGCCCGCAAGGTGTTCGACAAAAAACCTACAAGGTATGTATTGCTTCAAACTGAATTTGGTGCATATTTTGAATTGTAGTTTTGATAGTATAGTATTGAACATTGTAGATGAGTTCGTCGCATGATTCATCCGAAGATGAATTTGATATGGAAGAGGAGGAGGATCTTGCAATGATCATAGCAATGCATATCAATAAAAAACCGAAGCACGGTGGTTCGGTTATGGGTCGGGAAAATTTTTGGAGAGATAGGATTGATGCCCATAACAGATTGATGAAGAACTATTTCGTGGAGAATCCCACATACCCGGAGTCATATTTTCGTCGCCGGTTTAGGATGAGCACAGACTTGTTCAAGCGCATTGCAGAGAAACTAGCGATTCATGACCGTTTTTTCCAGCAAAGGAGGAATGCTGCTGGAGAGCTCGGGCATAGCACCTTTCTGAAGGTGACAGCCGCTTTGCGTATGTTGGCATACGGTATCCCGGCCGATCTAGTTGATGATCACTTGGCTATGGGTGAGAGCCAAGCCATCATGTGTGTCAAGCGCTTTGCAGTGGGAATTGTGCAAGTGTTTGGCGAGGAGTATTTGAGATCTCCCACTGCTGAAGACGCCGCAAGGCTATTGGCGATGAACAAATCTCGCGGCTTTCCTGGCATGCTTGGCTCAATAGATTGCATGCATTGGAGTTGGAAGAATTGTCCAAAGGCATGGCATGGGCAATTCCACGGCCAAAAAAGGGTTCCACTATAATCCTTGAAGCGGTGGCCGATCAGGAGACTTGGATATGGCATGCATTCTTTGGAATGCCTGGATCTTTGAATGACATCAATGTTGTCAACCGGTCACCACTGATGAATAAGATTGCGAATGGTGAGTTGCCACCGGTTCAGTTTGTAGCAAATGGCCATACGTACAACTATGGCTATTATCTAGCGGATGGCATCTATCCAAAGTGGCAAACCTTCGTGAAGCCGTTGAAAAAGCCAGAAGGTAAGAAAAATCTTGATTTCCACAATGCTCAGGCAGCTGCTAGAAAAGATGTCGAGAGAGCATTTGGGATTTTGCAAGCCCAATTTGCTATTGTGAGAGGACCGGCTAGATTTTGGGATCAAAAAATGCTTTGGTACATAATGCACGCTTGTGTGATCATGCACAACATGATCATCGAGGATGAGCGTGGCCAAGATTTAGACTACTCACAGTATGAGCTCTTGTGGCCAAGATTTTTGCGCACCGCTGGAGCGGCGCGCGCGCGCTGCATTTTTGCGCTGTTGCTGGAGCCAGCGCTGCGCGGCGCGGAAAAACAGCCTAAGCGCGCGCGCTATATGGTTTTTTTGGGCGCGGCGCGTCGCGCGCCTGTTGGAGATGCTCTTATTCCCGGTCGCGGGTCGCGGCCGGTCATGATTGTTATTCGCCGGGGTGCTAGTCGGGGGGAGAAAAGAAGCCCCCACCGGGCCGTGCGAAAGCGGGGGCCGATTAGCCAACACGGGCGCGGCGGACACATGCATCGGAGAAAGCGCGGGCGCGGCCGGGAGCAAGGGGGAGGGAAGGAGGGAGGGAGGGAGGGAGGGGGAGGCCCCGCGGCGCCGGGGTCTCGCTGATTGGGACGTATCGGACGCGGAAAGGCGCGCCTGATAGGGACAAAACGACGCACTGCCTTCTCGCTCGCGGCCTGCTCCGCCTTTGGGTTTCAGGTTTTGCTTGCCAGGTTGCTGTGATGTGCGATGTGTCCGCTCTGCCTGGCCTGGCTTGGCCTGTTGGCTCGCTCGCATCTGGGCCGGCCGAGCTTTGTCCCGAACCGGAGCCGTGCTTGACTGATTGCTTGTGACGCCTCCCTGGCCAGGGTAGGCTTGATCGACTATTGATTCGCTTGTTGGATCTGATCAAGTGTTAAGTGTTGTTAGGCCAACTCCACCGCGCGATCATATCCTGTCCGGCCCCGTTCGTTTGGAGTAAAACGGACAAATGAGGCGGTCCAGCGCGCGACGGCCCGGACCTATCTTGTCTGTTTTGTGTTCGGGCCGATCCATTTCGAGGCAAACTTGCGTCGGGTTTGGGTCGCGACGGACACCAAACAGACACGCGCCTCATCCGCGTCGGGGTCGCGTGGCAGGCGGCCACCTACCTCCCACCTGCCCACATCAATGCGCACGAGCGGACGGCCTTACCTGTCATCCGCACGTCGGGCAGTCGCCGTCCTACTTTAAGTGGGAAGCATGGACGGGTCGTCGTCCACACTGCCCCACGCCACCCCCGCGGCCTCCTCGAAACCCGACAGGCCAAACCCTAGCCCTCCCTTGTCCTCGAGCTCGCCGGCCGGCCAGCCATGGGGTTCTGGAACCGCAAGGGGAAGCACGACCGTGAGGCCGGCTCCTCCTCGGGGCGCCGTCGCGGCTCCTTGAAGAAGGAGGAGCCCGTGTCGCCATCGCCACCACGCCGGGCCCCTGCGTCGCCCGCCTTCTCCATCGCGCCCACGTCCGTCGGCGAGCGCGACCGGCATTACATTCGCGCGGATGTGTGCCGCCGTTATTAGGAGACGAGGACGCCGCTCCCCTAGAGCGACGTCCACCTCCCCAATAACTGGCATCTGTCCGTCGACCGGGTCCCTATCCCGCCGGTCTCGACGAGCGGCCGTGCGCGCGACGAGGAGATCCAGCGCCGCCGCCGCCTCTGCCGCCGGGGACGACCTGGAGGATGCCATGGCCCTCTCTGCCGCCGGGGACGTCGCCTTCCCGGAGCTGCAGAGGGAGGAGGACCCGCCGGCCGCGTTCCAGCAGCTGTTGGGCCAGGGGTGGGGCTGGTCCTGCACTGCTCCGGAGATGGCCGCTGGCGTGGGCGTGAACTAGTGCCCCACTCAGCCGCGGTCACCGGAGCGTGAGGCGTCGCCACGGGGGGAGGTTGTGCAGGCACCTCCGGCCGTCCAGCCCGCCCCCGTCTACCACACACCGCCGACCCACCTGTGAACGCCGCCGACCTACGTCGACCTCGTCAGCGACGACGACGACACCGGCGGCCAGTGAAGACGGCGACGGCCACGGCATCGACGGGCGCGGTATGAGCGCGCGGGAGGCGGTTTTTATTTTGTTTTTATGTTAATTATGAAACTGGGCCTTTTAAAGTGGCCGTGGAGACTGGACCGTTTTGTGGCCGACCCCTATATATGTTTTATGTTTTTCTTAAATGCGTTTATTTACCTTTTTAGTTATTTAATATAGTTTTTTTATTCACGTCCGCCCCGGACACGATTTGGGGTGCGGCCGCGCGGTAGGCGCACGCACAACCCAGCTGACAAAGTCGGACACGGGCGAACCCATCGGCGCCCCAAAGGGACAAAATCCGGCCATTCCGGACGTCCGTTTGGTGTCGTGCGGTGAAGTTGGCCTTATCATTCCTTGTTCAGCGAACTGCTCGGAATCCACCCCCATATGCGGAAATTCACTAATTCACACGAGCACGCGGGTGCGGGGACACACATCTGCCAACTCATGTTCGGCCACTCGCGATTCGCAAAGTAGTTGGATCCCGCATGAGGGCACAATAAATTTAGTTTAAATCGTAGAAACTTTTGATTTTGCATCTGAAAATTCTAATTTTCTCAGTCAGGAGTATCAATTATCAGAGTAGAAACTTTAAGCGATTTTTTATCTATAATAAGTACTAAACTCATGATTTCAACGGTCGCTCGTACTAGGCTTTGAGAGTTGAAACTTGACAAATTTTTCAAAATTCATCAAAACGTCATTAAAATGGATATTATTTGAAAGCCCTTGTCATGAAAAACATGAAAATAAAAACATAACTTCATTTAGAATTTTTTTATATAAAAGATATCAAAATTTAAAAATCAAAAGCCAATATAAAAAAAGCACGTGCGAGGCACTCTATGCCCCCGGCCCGTGTGTCCAAATCCTCTCCCTCTCCGAGGCGTATGGAATGGAAAAACTTGTATCGCTCATTTCTTTATTTTTTATCACATACTGCTGGAATTTTAGTTTATTTTGGGCCAGCTCAAATAGCAATTTCAGAATTCCTAATAAATCCTAGAGGTCCACTTAGCCCATCCGTGCAAGGTAAGGGGCACTACTAAAGTTTAGTCCCACATTGCTAGTTTACTGAGAGTTGGACCTCTCTATAAGGGAGACTCTTTCTCCACTTGTACGAGCATGAGAACAAGAGGGACATCTACGCGCGCTCCTCCTCATCCGCCCGACGCGCTGCGGGTTGCGGGAATGAGCTGAGTCGATGTCAAATTTTTGCCACGCACGACGGGTATACGAAAGGTCAGTTGGAAGCTGAACGTTCTCTGTAGTGGACACTGAATGAACGGCGTTCCTCTTCGGCTGCTGCCTGTTCGTTTCGTCTCCCTCGCTCTCTTCAGCTCCCGGCGCAGCCTCTAGTCTCCTTCTCTTGCGTCTATAAAAGGGAGGTCGCTCCTCCCATAGAGACGCACCAGAACCTCTCCTTCCTCTCGCCACCGGTTCCATCTCTGAGCTGCTGCTGTCTTCCTCATCCCGGGTTACGGCGTGCACCGCAGGTCGGGACAGTAGGCCTCCGAAACCGCACCACTTTGAGTCCTGTACGGGAGAAGGGTGATAAGGTTTTTGGGAGCGCTTGGCGCGACTACTGGCTGATTCATCATGGATGATCCGGCCACCGACGACCACTTCCCCAACGACGACTTCTTCCCCGACGTCGACAACATGTTCGACGACATGGCTGGCGAGGATGTCGACCCCAAGAACAGTGCTTATGCTACTGCACAGTACGTGTTCATGTTTCTTTTGCTTGAGGTCCTGCTACAGTTTCTTATTCTAGTATGTGCTCTACATATGTTCGGTTCTAGTTCATATATGCGGATGCTTTTGCATATGTTTGGTTCTAGTTCATATATGAAGATACTATTTACCTTCTATCTGTTAGATTGCATGACTTGTTTTATCTCTTCTATATTAGTCATGTTGTATCTACTATTTCTGTTAATAAAATCACTTGGTAAATTGCTCATATATCCAACAATCCAAAAACCTTATTATAGGCAATTTACCCCAAGTGGTTTTGCTGCTTCCATGAGACCTCCTGTGTTCGAGGGTATCTACTATAAGAGGTGGCGCGTGAGAGCGGTCTTATTGTTTCAAACCATGAGTTGCTATGACGCCACTCTTGGTAAACCTGAAGGAGATCATGATGCTCAACAGGAACAAGCTTTTCTGAAAATGGATACCCTGTTTCGGGCTGCTCTCTTGAGTGTTCTTGGTGAGAACATTGTTGATGCTTATTCGTCAATTGATAATGGGAAAGATATGTGGGACGCACTCAAGGCCAAGTTTGGGGTCTCGGATGCCGGCACTGAGCTGTACATCATGGAGCAATTCTATGATTACAGGATGACTTAAGAGCGCTCCGTGGTTGAGCAAGCTCATGAGATACAGTCATTTGCTAGAGAACTTGAGCACTTCAACTGCATGCTACCAGACAAGTTTGTTGCCGGGGGTATCATCACTAAACTTCCTCCTTCGTGGAGGAACTTTGCTACCTTACTGAAGCATAAGAGACAGGAGTTTTCCGTTCCGGATCTCATTGGTACTCTTGATGTGGAAGAAAAGGCGAGAGCAAAGGACACACGTGCTTGAGGTAATGACGGAGGATCTAGTGCCAATTTGGTACAGAAGAAAAACTTCCAGTCCCACAAGTTCAAGAACAAGGGCAAGTTTGATGGTAAAAGAAAGTTTGATGGGAAGAACAAGGTTGTGCAACACACCAACTTAAAGAAGAAGAATGACAAGAAGAAAGGTGTTTGTCATGTGTGTGGAGATCCTGATCATTGGGCTCCTAGTTGCCCTAATCGCTATGACAAGCGTCATCTTGGGAAAGGCGGCAAGACCGTCAATGTTGTCATTGGAGACACTGACATGAAGGATGATGGGTATGTTATATTTCCCACTATTCTTTCAGTATGTCATTCTCCTGATTGGTTGATTGACATGGGTGCTAATGTGCATGTATGCGGTGATATTTCCATGTTTTCGTCTTATCAGACCGCAGGGACTTCAACCGTGCCGATGGGCAACGGTTCAAGTGCTTTTGTTCGTGGTGTTGGCACGGTCGATCTGAAGTTTACTTCGGGGAAGATCGTGCGGCTGAAGAACGTGCATTATGTCCCCTCCGTCAATAAGAATCTTGTTAGCGGATCTCTGTTATGCAGAGATGGCTACAAGCTTGTCTTTGAGTAGAATAAATTTGTAATATCCAAGTATGGAACGTTTGTTGGCAAAGGCTATGAGTTAGGAGGCCTGTTTTGTTTATCCTTGTCAGATGTTTGCAATAAAGTTGTTAATCATGTTCGCAACAATAGTGAATCAAATGTGTGGCATTCACGTCTGTGTCATGTTAACTTTGGTTGCATGTCGCGACTAGCCAAATTAAACTTAATCCCTAGTTTCACCACCGTCAAGGGATCTAAGTGTCAAGTTTGTGTGCAAGCTAAGCAACCTCGTAAGTCTCACACGACAGCGGAAACGCGAAATCTTGCACCACTAGAGCTCATACATTCAGATCTATGTGAAATGAATGGTGTTTTGACAAAAGGTGAAAAGAAATATTTCATGACGTTAATTGATGACTCCACTAGATACTATCATGTGTATCTTCTGAAATCTAAGGATGAGGCTTTGAACTTTTTCAAGATCTATAAAGCTGAAGTGGAAAACCAACTTGATCGTAAGATCAAGAGGCTTAGGTCTGACCGTGGTGGAGAGTATTTTTCCAATGAATTTGATGTTTTTTGTGCGGAACATGGTATAATACATGAGAGGATGCCTGATGGCTTCTCGCCCCTCGTTGGTTACCCCAAGTGGAAGGTTGAGATGTAGCGTAGCGGCAAATTTTCCCTTGGCAAAGATACCAAGGATCGAATCCCGTGAGACTCCGAGGGTCGACAAGAAGGTGTCAATAGCGCCAGAGACTTTTGCTTGACAGGACCTGCACACAGATACAAATAACTTTGCTCCCAACGAGTACAGAGAGGTTGTCAATCCCTCCGGCCTTGTCGTTTACAAAGGATCAAACGCAAGAGATAATAGTGATAGGTATGACTGCAACTAGTAAATAAGAACAGGAAGTAAATAACGGGTGTGATCAGTGATGGTAATATGGACCGGGGTCCCATGATGTTCACTAGTGATGTCTCTCTCTCCCAAAAGACGATAAAACAACTAAGCGAGGTAAACGAATTACAGCTGGGCAATTGACAGGATTATGTGCGCAAACCAATGCTAACTATGCTGTAAGAAAGGTAGAGGCTCAAAAGCATGGGCGGTACGCCAAGGCAAGTAGACCGAAATCCATCTGCATCTACTACTAATCATCCACCTTGAGATATCTATCCAGAACATCTCGCTGGTATTAAGTTGCGAGTCCCACCCATAGTGTAAACTCAAAGCAACAGACAACTACATTAAAAGAACTTTGCGTAAAGTAAACAATCCTTGCACCCGCAAGTACAAGCACCGTTGTTTTCCCCCTTGTGGCAACAGCACATCCCCTAGACTCATGTTTGTGTCACTCAAGCTAGTCATCGAGGGGCATGAACCCACAATCAAGCATAACGTTCCCTCTTGGAGTTACTACCTACTACTCGGCCAAAGCAATAAATAGCAATGGAGAACATGCAAGAATTACTCAAGAACATAAATATAAAAGAGGTGAATCAAATATATTACTCACACACAATCTGAACATAATCTCATAATCCATCGGATCCCAGCAAACTCAGCATAGCAACAGCATAAAGATTACATATGTGCCTCGATCATGTAGGGCAGCTCACGAGGTCTAATCGGTGAAGAACAAAGAGGGGAGGAGAACATCACATAGCTACTGGTCATGGACCCATGGTCCAAGGGGGACTACTCACAACTCATCCGGGAAGCGTCCACGGTGGTGGAGAAGCTCCCGGTGGTGGTTCTCCCCTCCGGCAGGGTGCCGGGAAGAGTTCTCCTGGTGCTCCCGATCTTGGAAGCGCGGCGGCGGCGGAACAGAGATGAGATCGCGAAAAAGGGTTCCGTCCTCGAGGGTTTCGGGACGCGTGCTAAATATATGCCAAAGGGGGGGCACCAGAGGCGGAGAGGGGGGCCCAGGCGCCCCCCGGCGTGGCCAGGAGGGGGGCCGCGTGGGCAGGCCGCCTGGGCTGCCCCTGGCTCCCCTCTGGCCCCACTTCTGGCGCGTGGAAGCTTCTGGAGCGCTGATTTTTTATATATTTTTCCCGGAATTTTTCTGGCAATTCAAGTAATGGGAAAACCTGAAATACAAAAACAGCAGAAAACAGAAACTGGCACTGGGGTGCACTGAGTTAATAGGTTAGTCCAAATATGATCAAAAGTGTACGGAAGTGCATAAATATCATAGCAATATCACACAAAAAGAGGCATGGAGCAAGTAGAAATTATAGATACGTTTTGGACGTATCAACATCCCCAAGCTTAATTCCTGCTCGTCCTCGAGTAGGTAAATGGTAACAAGCATAATTTCTGTGGTGACATGCTATCAACCATATAAGAACTTTTAAGTAAAGTAATCAAGGCATGTAATCCAATTCAAGTCATAACAAGCAAGAGTCTATATTAGCATTGTAACAAGTAACATAAGAACATAAAGGTGCAAGAGCTCTCGCTGTCCGTGACTCGAATGTCTCCAAATGGTGTTTGCGTGCAAGAAAGGGGATAGGGATATATGAGAGAGTAAAACATAGTTTTTATATTGTTGAGAACTTAATCTACTAAAGTTTCACACTTGGTCTTC
Source organism: Secale cereale (assembly GCA_902687465.1). Taxonomy (NCBI): domain Eukaryota; kingdom Viridiplantae; phylum Streptophyta; class Magnoliopsida; order Poales; family Poaceae; genus Secale; species Secale cereale. Next base: position 543,678,262 of record LR738713.1, read on the forward strand.
TTTGGAATCTTATCTTGACTCATCCCCAGACCGTCAGCCAGGTACAAGTCAAAATGATCCACTCCCTTTCGATATTTTGAGCACTAATGCAATGGATGAGCGTAAGCAAGAAAGTCGACACTTAGGATGGCAAAGAGAGAAAAATGATAGAGGGAGAAGACAAAAAAGGTGTGAAAGGCTCACATCAATGAGGATAATCATCGGCGAGAGAAAGCCAAATGATAGATATGATGTGAGGAGTAGGGATTGCCATGCAACGGATGCACATATGAGCTAAGGTAAGCTCTCCAATGGAACTAGTGGGGGTGCATCCAACTTGCTTGCTCAAGAAGACCTAGAGCTCTTTCGAGGAGGCTCATCATTGGAATATACAAGCCAAGTTCTATAGTGTAAAGGTCCCCACATAGCTATATGCATGAATGATAATCTCTATGGAGTACAAGGTATAAGATGGAGTACGAGTGTGGATCTCTCAAAAGAAATAGTAGTGTGCCCCCTTCTCTCTTTTTATTTCTTTTTCTCTTTTTTTTTATATATTTTTTATTTTTTTGTGGCCTCAATGGCTCTTTCTATTTATCTCTCATTTGTCCTCTTTGGGATCTTTTTATTTTGTCCTCTTTGGGATCTTTTGATTTGTCCTCTTTGGGATATTTTCCTCACTTTAGGGGCAACACTCTATGTATTACAAGAAGTATAGAAGATCTTTCACACTTTACAAAAGTACTCAACATAAAGAAAATGAAACTATCATGATGTATGCAAATGTATGCCTCTGCCAGTGTAGCAGGATATGCAATGATACTAGCGGGTCATGTAGCAATGATTAGGGCAAGGCCCAACTAGCATGCGGCTCATCGATCAAGCAAAAATCATGTATGACATGAAGATCAAGTCATGAGAGGATGGATGTTGCATGGCAATGTATCTCGGAAAGGCTATGGAAATGCCTTAATAGGTAGGTATGGTGGCTGTTTTGAGGAAGGATATAATGAGGCTTATGATGACAGAGCGTATCGTGCCAAGGATTTGGATGCACCGGCGAAGTATGCGCCAACTCTCGAGGTGAGAAAGGGCAATGCACGGTACCGAAGAGGCTAGAAAAATATGGATAGGTGGAAGTGTCAACCTTCGAATACTCACATTAGTCCGAAGAACTCATGCACTTATTATCGGTAACTCTCAATCTAATTAGGAGGTTCTCAAAGAGACAAGTACCCCGAGGAGGTGTGTATGGGGGTTTGGTTACCCTTGCGCATCCTCGACCCATGATACGTGAGTGTACTCTAATATTCGATCCCTCCAAAGATTAGTGATCCATTTAGTAGCTAAAGTTCTCAACTATTTTGTAGGTTTTTGAAAATAAACACGGATTGCCCAAAATACGACATCTATCACTAATAGGCTAAAGCTCTTGACACCAAAAGTTCAGACATTACTCATGGCGATACCTCAAAACTATTGCAAGTTACTACTAAAATTAAATAGCAACCTCAATTACCTACTTTAAGTTAAGACACACAACTCAGTGCAACAGACAAACTCTCTTAACAAGATAAACATGAAAACTAAAGAGAGTTCAACAACCAACTAAACAAAAGCTTTTTAAAAAGAAAAGCATGAAAACTAAGAGCTAAACATGACAGTAGCTATTGAAAGACAAAGAACATACACAGCAAAGATAAGCATGAAAATCCTATGTTGTGTTCTAGGTTGAAGTGGAGCGTGTTTCTCTCCCACACAAAGAAAGCTGGGTTCTAACTCGTTATGAACAGCAAGCAAAGCTAAAGAAAACTAAAAAGGAAACTAAAAGCAAGACGCTCCAAGCATAGCACATGATACGTCCAAAACGTATCTATAATTTCTGCTTGCTCCATGCCTCTTTTGGGTGATATTGCTATGATATTTATACACTTCCATACACTTTTGACCATATTTCGACTAACCTATTAACTCAGTGCACCCCAGTGCCAGTTTCTGTTTTCGGCTGTTTTTGTAATTCAGGTTTTCCCATTACGAGAACTGCCAGAAAAATCCCGGAAAAATTATATAAAAAAACAGCGTTTCGGAAGGTTCCAGGTAGCCAAAGTACAGCCGGGGGGGGACCACCAGGGCTCCAGGCGCCCTGGTGGCGCGCCCCCCTGGGCCGCGCCGGGGGGGCGCCTGGGCCCCCCGAGCCTCGTCTGATGCCCCCCTTTGGCATATATTTAAAGCGTCTCCCGAAACCCTCGAGACGGGAACTCTTTTTCGCGATCTCATCTCTGTTCCGCCGCCGCCGCCGCTTCCAAGATCGGGAGCACCAGGAGAACTCTTCCCGGCACCCTACCGGAGGGGAGGATCACCACCGAGAGCTTCTCCACCACCATGGATGCCTCCCGGATGAGTTGTGAGTAGTCTCCCTTGGACCATGGGTCCATGACCAGTAGCTATGTGATGTTCTCCTCCCGTTCTTGTGCTTCACTAATTAGTCCTCGTGAGCTGCCCTACATGATCGAGGCACATATGTAATCCTTATGCTGTTGCTATGATGAGTTTGCTGGGATCCGATGGATTATGAGATTATGTTCAGATTGTGTTTGAGTAATATATTTGATTCACCTCTTTTATATTTATGTTCGTACGTAATTCTTGCATGTTCTCCGTTGTTATTTATTGCTTTGGCCAAGTAGTAGGTAGTCACTCCAAGAGGGAACGTTATGCTTGATTGTGGGTTCATGCCCCTCGATGACTAGCTTGAGTGACAGAAACATGAGTCTAGGGGATGTGCTGTTGCCACAAGGGGGAAAACAACGGTGCTTGTGCCCGCGGGTGCAAGGATTGTTTACTTTACGCAAAGTTCTTTTAATGCAGTTGTCTGTTGCTTTGAGTTTACACTATGGGTGGGACTCGCAACTTAATACCAGCGAGATGTTCTGGATAGATATCTCAAGGTGGATGATTAGTAGTAGATGCAGATGGATTTCGGTCTACTTACCTTGGCGTACCGCCCATGCTTTGAACCTCTACCTTTCTTGCAACTTAGTCAACATTGGTTTGCGCACATGGTCCTGTCAATTGCCCAGCTGTAATTCGTTTACCTCACATAGCTGTTTTATCGTCTTTTGGGAGAGAGGCACCACTAGTGAACATCATGAGACTCCGGTCCATATTACCATCATTGATCACATCCACTATTTACTTTCCGCTTTTTACTTACTATTGCAATTATATTTATCACTACTATCACTTGTGTTTGATCCTTTGTAAACTACAAGGCCGGAGGGATTGACAACCTCTCTGTACTCGTTGGGAGCAAAGTTATTTGTATCTGTGTGCAGATCCACATTGATTGCTAATATCTGGCGCCGTAGCAGTTGACACCTTCTTGTTGAAACTGGGAGTCTCAGGGAAATCGATCCTTGGTATTGCCAAGGGAAAACTTCCGCTACACTACATCTCAAACCTTCCACTTGGGGTAACCAACGAGGGGCGAGAAGCCATCAAGCAAAGTTTTCTGGCGCCGTTGCTGGGGACTCCACTCTTCAGGATAGGGGAGTTGTACGCTATCTTTTACCTTTGCTTTTAGTCTTGTTAGTTTACCTTTCAGTTTTCGCTTTAGTATCTTTTATCGAAAATCACAAAAATAGTTATCTTGCTTGCTTGCTACTATGGGTTCCACCGAGAACACCAAGTTGTGTGACTTCACTAGTCACAACAACGATGACTTTATCTGCACACCTATCACTACACCTGCCACTTCAGCACCTTCGTATGAAATTAAACCTGCTTTGCTGAACTTAGTCATGAAAGATCAATTCTCCGGTGCTGGAGATGATGCTGCTTTACACTTAAACAATTTTGTTGAACTTTATGATATGCAAAAGTACCAAGAAATAGATGGTAATATTGTTAAGCTTAAGCTTTTTCCTTTCTCCTTGAGAGGAGGAGCTAAAATTTGGTTTCAGTCTTTGCCTAGAAATAGCATAGATTCATGGGACAAGTGCAAAGATGCTTTTATTGGAAAGTACTATCCACCTGCTAAAATTATCCAACTAAGGAGTAACATAATGAATTTTAAACAATTGGATAATGAACACGTTGCCCAAGCTTGGGAATGTATGAAATCTCTTATCAAGGACTGCCCTACTCATGGTTTGACTACTTGGATGGTTATCCAAACTTTTTATGCAGGCTTGAACTTTACCTCGCGGAACTTGTTAGATTCGGCCGCGGGAGGAACCTTTATGTCAACTACACTTGGTGCTGCCACAAATCTTCTCGATGAGATGATGACCAATTATTCCCAATGACACACCGAACGCGCTCCAACAGGTAGGAAGGTAACTTTGTCGAGGACATTTCCTCCTTAAATGAAAAAGTTGACTTGATCATGTCTCTACTTTCGAAGCAATCTTTTGTTGATCCTCGTGATGTTCCTTTAAATTCTTCGATTGCTCAAGAACAAGTAGATGTGAACTTTATCTCTAGAAACAATTTTAATAACAATGCTTATAGGAGTAATTTTGGTAGCAATCCTAGACCGTTCCCCTCTAATTCTTATGGGAACAACAATGCTTATCCTAGCACCAAGAACTCCACTACTGAACTAGAGATTATGCTTAAAGATTTCATCACTACCCAAAAAGCTTTTAATAATAGTGTAGAAGAAAAACTAAACAAACTAGGTGATCTCTCTTCAAAGGTAGACAATTTAGCCAATGAAGTAGAATTGCTTAAAATTAGAAGTTCTCCTCTTGAGGAGAGGAAGGTCACTCCTATGAATGCTATTCAAGTGCAAATTAATGAAAATATTAGGATGATGGCTAAACTTAAAGAGAGATGGGCTAGAGAAAGGGAGGAAGAAGATAGAATTAAGAGCCTTCCTACCCACCACACTGTTGCTACTATCCAAGTTGTTGAGGATATCCAAACTCTTAGTACCCAATGCACTCCTGGTCCCGATGGACCTATTAATGGTGATGCTATGAGTATAGAAACTACCAAACAAGTGAACCTAAAGGACACCACTACCACCTTACTAGATGGTAGTGACCTTGATTTTGACAATTGCACTCTTACCGAAGTTATTGATTTCCTTCACAAGATGTCTAGAGACCCCCTCACTAGCACGATTAATCTTGCCTTCACAGAGCATATCACTAATGCTCTTATCAAAGCTAGGGAGGAGAAACTTAGGGTAGAAGCCTCCATACCTAGAAAGCTAGAAGATGGTTGGGATCCTATGATAAAAATTAAGTTGAATAACTTCTCTTGTTATGCTTTATGTGATGTTGGTGCTAGTACCTCTGTTATGCCCAAAAGAATATATGATATGCTTAAACTGAAACCTTTTGATTCTTGTTCTTTTGGCGTTCGTCTCATTGATTCTTCCATAAAGAAACCTTTGGGGAGGATCGACGATGTTCTTATTATTGTCAATGACAACTATGTTCCCGTTGATTTTACTATTATGGATATTGAATGTGAACCTTCGTGTCCAATTATTTTGGGACGTCCTTTTCTACGCACCGTTGGTGCTATCATTGACATGAAAGAGGGGAATATTAAATTTCAGTTTCCTCTCAAGAAAGGGATGAAACACTTCCTCGAAAGAAGATTAAGTTACCTTTTGAGTCTGTTATACGGGCTAGCTATTCTTTTACTCTTGATAAAACTTGATCTCTATGCATTATGCCTAGCTTAAAGGCATAAAAGAAAGCGCTTTTGGGAGGCAGCCCAATGAATAAATTTATTTTGCTTTTGTTGTGTCTTGATGTTGTTTACTAAAGTAGCATGATCATTGTATCTTTGCTTTTCAATTTTGTGCCAAGTGTAGCCTCTGATTGCAAGAAAGTTCAAAAGTTGTGACGTGCTGTCCAGGAAACAGATTCTGTCCTTGGATAGAAAAATTCGTATAAAATCACCAGATCATCTTTTTGGTCTGAATTTTCTCGAGAGCGTGCTCTCTATAATTGTCTTTCGTGTGTCTGTTTTGAGTTTTTTTATTAGAGTTGCAGAAGTGCCCCGGAAAAATCATTTACTACCTGCTGTTCTGTTTTTTCACAGATTCTCTCCTGTTTTGCCTTTCCTTCATTTTGCAAACCTAGAGCTTGCTTTTTCTTTGCAAAAACCTTTTGGCAATCTTGAGAAACAGTAGGTCTTCAAGAATATCCTTATTTCCAGCAAGGAACAATTATTTTATTATGGGTACTAACCTCTCTAATCAGATTATGATGAGTTATGTATGAAGGGAGTATTCAAGTGTGCGAGGGAAGATGATAAAAAGATTCAGGAGTGTCAAACGCTCAAGCTTGGGGATGCCCCCATGCACCCCCCAAGAAATATTCAAGGAGACTCAAGCGTCTAATCTTGGGGATGCCCCCGTGCATCCCCTTCTCCATCAACATTATCAGTTCGTCTTTCGTTCCACTATATTTTTATCACTTCATGTGTTATGTGCTATGCTTGGAGCGTCTTGCTTTTAGTTTTCCTTTTTAGTTTTCTTTAGCTTTTCATAACGAGTCGGAACTCAGCTTTCTTTATGTGGGAGAGAAACACGCTCCACTTCTACCTAGAACATAACATAGAATTTTCATGTCTATATTTGCTGTGTGTGTTCTTTGTCTTTTAATAGCTACTATCATGCTTAGCTCTTAACTTTCATGCTTATCTTTTTAAAGAGCTTTCGTTTAGTTGGTTGCTTGAACTCTCTTTAGTTATCATGCTTATCTTATTAAGAGAGTTTGCTTCCGTTGCATTGGTTGATATGTCTATGATAAAGATGCTACGTGCATAATGGCGCTTAGTAGTTCATGTTTTCTTATGGTTAGTCTCAAATAGCTGGGGGGTTCCCAATGTGTTATTGGAGTACCAACATGATTTGTTTGCCTATGATGTGGTATGGTTTAGTAATATCTTCCTTCGAGAATTTATTTTGATTGACTTGGCGTATGCTCACGCATATTTAAGACTGTAAAGAAAGTCTGTCAAGCCTTGATGATCTTTTGTTTCTGAGTAGCGATATAACTTCCATGCCTGATTCAATGTTGCTTTGTCGCTCTGCATGATTATGACCGTCATTGCTCTCTTAGTTGGTCGCTCCCAGTCTTTTGCTAACCTCCACCTGTATTAAGCGAACTGACTACTTGTGCATCCACATTCTTTTAATCCAGTTATGCCATATGAGTCCACCATACCTTCCTACATGGTATTTACCTGCCATTCCTAACGGAGACTTACATGTGCCATCTCGAAATTATTTATAGAAAAAAGCATTCCTATTTTGTGCCTTTGTTTTAAGTTCATGAGGAAGTAGTAGTTAATTCATAATCTTTTTAAGTTGGACAAGCTTCACCCCGGGATTGCATGTATAATGTGCAAACCCATAATACGAGAAGGAACTGGCATTGAGTGCGCCCGGCTCAAAAAGATAATATAACAAACAAACCCTCCTTCACGCTTTGTTCATAAGAAATCAGAAAACTTTGGCAGTGATAAACAAAGGAGATTAAGAGGATGTGATCGTCCTCATTCGGGAGCCGTTCCTCGAAACTTTGTCCATCTCAAGAAGTGATTGAGTTGTCTGCTAGCATTCGTTGACGAAACATGCATGATCTAAAAAAATTATTACCTCTGTTTTAAAACCAAGAGCTCTGGTACATGTTTTGTCTTTGTTTCCGACTACGGGTTTTCAACCTTGCCAACAAAAGCCACGGTTCGAGAGTCTCCACCTTCTTTTAAAGCACCAACTACTGAGAGCATGATTGTCATTCTAAGTGTAATGTGCATTGTCCCAAAGTAGCATTGTCTTTTGCCGGATTGTGATATCGTTTATTTTGAAATCATTGTATCTAGTCATCACTTAAACCTTGGAGGTGCCCCTGCATTTATGTTTTGCTTCACTAAAGGGGGCAAGCGAGATATCACCATGTTCATTACAAATCTATTTGATGTTTCAGTATCATATTGTAAAACTTTCAGTTCTTTGTGATTTTCTCATGAGGCAACTTAATCTCTACTCCTAATGGAGCAGTTGGTAGTCTTTGTTCCAGGTTTTTTTTCGTCCCACCTCGTCTGGTTTTTTTTCGTCCCACCTCGTCTGGTTTTTTTTCAACCGGTTTTTTCTCGCTACAATTAACCCACCCCAACCCCACCCCACTCACCGCACGCAGTCAGGTTTCGTTTACCCCTTACGTCCCCGATTCATGCATGACAATCAATTCTTTCCAAACGCAATCATGCATGACAATCAATTCTTTCCAAACGCAATCAGTTAACTTAAGGTAACCAGACACAATCAATTTATTCATAACACAATAAAATTTTTCCTAATTTTCCCAAAGTTTCCTAACTAGACACGCTATAAATGGGCAGGAACCGATAACACGTTACCAATTAATAAAGTTTAGTTTTATGACCATCAATTCCAAATCCTAATTTTCCATTGACAATCAATTCTTTCCAAACGCAATAATGCATGACAATCAATTATTTTCAAACGCAATCAATTAACTTAAGGTAACCAGACACAATCAATTCATTCATAACGCAATAAAAACTTTCCTAATCTTCCCAAAGTTTCCTAACTAGACACGTTATAAACAGGCACGAACTGATAACACGTTACCAATTAATAAAGTTTAGTTTTATGACCATCAATTCCAAATCCTAATTTTCCTAATGCATTGACATTTGCCTTTTCTAAGAACCAATCAATAATCAATATAAGAGAAAAAAAGCTCCGCACCTAGCGAGCCAGCCGCTTCTCTTCCCGATTAACAATCTTGCGCTAGGGTTCCTTGTGTTGTGTCGCCGCCGTGGAGCTCCTTGACCAGCCCGTCTCCTGCCGCCTTGCCCCTCTCTCTTCCCTCCAACCTAGAAGCTGGCAATGAGGCGCACAACGCCCTCACGGCCCTGCTCGATCGCTTCCAGAACCCACCACGCGCGTCGAGGCGAGGCACCTCCTGGGCTTCGTTCGTCGCCGCTTCGCCGATGACCCCCACGCGTCTGTCGCCGCTGCACCGAAGACCCCGCTGCCGGGCAGGAGGAGTGCTTCGGCACCTCATTGGCTCCGTTCGTCGCCGCTTTGCGGACGACCCCCACGCGTCTGTCGTCGCTTCGCCGACGACCCCGCTGCCGGACAGGAGGAGTGCTCCGGTGAATCATGGGCTCTGTCCATCACCGCTTCGACGACGGCCCCCACGCGTCGGTCGCCGCTTCGCCGACGCCGACGACCCCGCCGCTGGGCAGGAGTGCTTCGGTGCATCATTGGCTCTGTCCGTCGCTGCTTCACCAGTGATGCAGTTAAATTTTCAAATCTTTATTGTTATTTCCAACTAATTTTGCGGCTGATTGGACAATATCAGTTACTAACTTAATTCAAATGGTTGGACAATTATCTGACACAATTTTATAGTGTTTTACTTTATATCTGGAACTATTATCCTATTAATTTTGGTTTGTTTTAAAGGTTTGCCATGTTTCTTTAAAATTTATCCGTTGAATTTGTATGTCTGCTCCACTGCTGCAGCTGCTGCAAGCTTTCAAGTTTGGCTCTTGCACTATTGTTTCATATTTATATGCTCTATTTTCTTGTTCAGTCATTTTGGTATTTATATATGGCTTGTGTTTGTGAGAATCTTATTCAATCAAAGGTTATAAGATATATTACATTGCCTTTGTTATCTCTCATATATATCTTACATAGATCACTATATGAAAAACTTAACCCTTATGAGGTCGCGGTTATGTTACGTGTTGACTACATATATAGTTTGTTCTACAAATCATCGCGTTGAACTTGCAAAATCAGTTTGGATGTAGCTCTGATATAATTATGTATGAAGTGATATGAAGGTGCGCTCATGTCTTGCAAGATGTCATGCAAGACATCCTGCTTCTGTATCAGGTAAATGTGCACATCATTGACATTATTAATGCATGAGCACTGATTTTCTTTTCCATCTTTGGATGTTCCATAGGAAGTTCATATTTTTATAGACCATTTTTATACATAACAATGTATGTTTTTCATTGATAAATAGGTGAATTCATTATAGTTTGAAATGATCTATATGGAGGTCGCATTGTTTTTTAGGGAATTAGTCCCCTGGTGAAGCGGTGGGCATCAACAATGCTGTTGCATTTTAAGTTAGTGGTCAACATGCTAGCTAGGATAAATTGTAAGGAGCTGATCGTAGTTTTCGGCTATTACTGTAGAAATTCATGGTATTATCCTTGCTATGACAGTATTTGCATTGCTGCATAAATTCATGGAGTGATTCATATTTTCTTGACTCATTTTACGTGTATTGTTACTGCAACAACGACACAACTATTCTTTCATCTATGGTGTTAAAAATAACGACGTGTAACATACAGAAGGGTAGGACTTTCAATTTCTCATTTGGATTTTGCAACTTAACCATGAATGTGAATGTGTAGGAATAATGCCAAAATTACCCAACCAAATTGCAACAAGATTTTTACGTTTATTATTTAAGTCAAACCTTACCACTTGGACCCTTCTAATGGATTTATTTTCACGCAGGATGATGCGGTGCTTATGGGAGGTAGATGGCGAATAGAGATGGTGGGGGAGAGAAGGGGAGGGAGCGATAGACATATATGCATTATATTCATAGGTGCAGTCGAAAACACAAATCAAAGGCCCGTGGCAATGTGCGGGCATTCTACTTGTTTTTGAACTTCCCTTTCTTGGTCAAGTAACATTTAAAGTTTGCACTAACCAGATATTAGAATTGCAAAAATAAGCTTAAGTTGTCATGTGAGGCTCACATAACCTGATTCTTTCATTGGGCGTCAGCCCTAGGCCCCGTTTGGGAGCTCTGTATCTTTGGAGCAGCATTCCAAGAATACTTTGGTTTTCAACACCATTGAAGTATTAAATACTTTGAGGTGTTTGGCTTTAGAATATTGTGGTTTTCCAATACTTGAACTTTATAAGTACTTCACTGCCAAACTAAGTCTTAAATTTTCTCCTGTTTATTATATTTTCTTGATTGTTGGATCCATGCAATATTAATCAAGTATCTATATTTCAGCTAGATTTTTGTTTATTCGGTTTCAGATGGTTTCCTTGGCACCTCAGACCATTTTAATGTTATCTCTTTGGGTTCTCCTATTTAGCTCATGGCTCTAACTTTTGTTGAAGGGAACTCAAGATTCCACATGATATGCCATCTCTTTCATTTGGCTTATTGGAGCATAAAATTTGTAAATTTGGTGACCTAAAAGTAGTTTTTGGTATAGGTGATTTAAAATGAGTGCAATCTTTTTTTTCGCTCTTCTCTGACGGATACATAAATTTGTATGTGCACGCAAGGGATGGAAGAGAAGAGAAACATTAAGATTTTTCATGCTTTCGACCAACATTCCCATTCATAGCTTCCTTTTTTCGTGGCAACGCATGATGTAGAGATGTCATGGTATAGCGTGAGAAAAAGGATGAGTCAAGTATACAACCATGTGGTACTAGAACTAAGATAGGAAGGCAGTTGTTGCCCTTGTCCCATACTGCTGGCCTTCCACGACTATGTCGATTACTATCTCACTTGGAATACGAGTTGGTGGATTTTATGATAAGAGTGAGGGTTAAGAGTGAGCGGGATGGGGTTAGCAGGTGTCTGAGCAGAATAATTTCTCTACTTTAGAAAATGTGGCAAATTTCATTTCATTAGAGATTACTTTGCAACAGATTGCACAAGTGAGGGATTCATATATTTCCACCAAGTTGTACAATTTTTTGGTTAGGATAGAAGGATAAATGCATTGGTTGGTTGCTTCAAAAGTTAATAATAAACAGTGGTGTATCAGTTGCATGTTGAACAACGGGCATAATAATATTTTTGTCTCGTGGTAATGCGCAACATTCAACTATATGTGACAACGTGGCAATGCCATCATGGGCGGCGCATGGCTCATCCCCTTGATGGCGGTGGCGGATTGGTGTGAACATGAGGGATGATCAGGGCAGAGAGCGGGGCAATTGGCGTGGGACTCCTCCTTGGCGGTCCATGAGCAAGTACGGTGTAAAGAAGATAGGGGACCATAGCGAAGATGAGGTGGGCATCATCCTGTGTGTTGGAAATAACATAACGGATAGCCCGTAGCAACGCACGGGCGTTCTACTAGTTACTATAGATTCATTGTCTCAGTAAGCTTTTGTCATGTGACTATGAAAAAGTCCTATATGGTTAATAGCATGTCACCACAGAAATTATTCTTGTTATCATTTACCTACTCGAGGACGAGCAGGAATTAAGCTTGGGGATGTTGATACGTCCAAAACATATCTATAATTTCTGCTTGCTCCATGCCTCTTTTGGGTGATATTGCTATGATATTTATACACTTCCATACACTTTTGATCATATTTGGACTAACCTATTAACTCAGTGCACCCCAGTGCCAGTTTCTGTTTTCGGCTGTTTTTGTATTTAAGGTTTTCCCATTACGAGAACTGCCAGATGGATCGCTGGAGTTTGCAAACTTTGTTAGCACCTTTTGGATCGACAAAACCTTCTGGTTGCATCATATACAACTCTTCTTTGAGATATCCATTTAGGAATGCAGTTTTGACATCCATTTGCCAGATTTCATAATCATAAAATGCGGCAATTGCTAACATGATTCGGACAGACTTAAGCATCGCTACAGGTGAGAAAGTCTCATCGTAGTCAACTCCTTGAACTTGTCGAAAACCTTTCGCAACAAGTCGAGCTTTGTAAACAGTAATATTACCGTCTGCGTCGGTCTTCCTCTTGAAGATCCATTTATTTTCGATGGCCTGCTGATCATCGGGCAAGTCAACCAAAGTCCATACTTTGTTCTCATACATGGATCCCATCTCAGATTTCATGGCTTCAAGCCATTTTGCGGAATCTGGGCTCATCATTGCTTCCTCATAGTTCGTAGGTTCATCATGGTCTAGTAACATGATTTCCAGAACTGGGTTGCCGTACCACTCTGGTGCGGAACATACTCTGGTTGATCTACGACGTTCAGTAGAAACTTGATCCGAAGTTTCATGATCATTATCATCAACTTCCCCACTAATTGGTGTAGGAATCACTGGAACAATTTCCTGTGATGTACTACTTTCCAATATGGGAGAAGGTATAATTACCTCATCAAGTTCTACTTTCCTCCCACTCACTTCTTTCGAGAGAAACTCTTTTTCTAGAAAGGATCCGTTCTTAGCAACGAATATTTTGCCTTCGGATCTGTGATAGAAGGTGTACCCAACAGTCTCTTTTGGGTATCCTATGAAGACACATTTTTCTGACTTGGGATCGAGCTTATCAGGTTGAAGTGTTTTCACATAAGCATCGCAGCCCCAAATTTTAAGAAACGACAACTTTGGTTTCTTGCCAAACCATAGTTCATAAGGCGTCGTATCAACGGATTTAGATGGTGCCCTATTTAACGTGAATGCAGCTGTCTCTAAAGCATAACCCCAAAACGATAGTGGTAAATCGGTAAGAGACAACATAGATCGCACCATATCTAATAAAGTACGGTTACGACGTTCGGACACACCATTACGTTGTGGTGTTCCAGGTGGTGTGAGTTGTGAAACTATTCCACATTGTTTCAAATGAAGACCAAACTCGTAACTCAAATATTCTCCTCCACGATCAGATCGTAGGAATTTTATTTTCTTGTTACGATGATTCTCTACTTCACTCTGAAATTCTTTGAACTTTTCAAATGTTTCAGACTTGTGTTTCATTAAGTAGATATACCCATATCTGCTCAAATCATCAGTGAAGGTCAGAAAATAACGATACCCGCCGCGAGCATCAACGCTCATTGGTCCACATACATCAGTATGTATGATTTCCAACAAATCTGTTGCTCGCTCCATAGTTCCAGAGAACGGAGTTTTAGTCATCTTGCCCATGAGGCATGGTTCGCAAGCACCAAGTGATTCATAATCAAGTGATTCCAAAAGTCCATCTTTATGGAGTTTCTTCATGCGTTTTACACCAATATGACCCAAACGGCAGTGCCACAAATAAGTTGCACTATCATTATTAACCTTGCATCTTTTGGTTTCAATATTATGAATATGTGTATCACTACAATCAAGATCCAGTAAGAATAGACCACTCTTTAAGGGTGCATGACCATAAAAGATATTATTCATCAAAATGGAACAACCATTATTCTCTGATTTAAATGAATAACCGTCTCGCAATAAACAAGATCCAGATATAATGTTCATGCTCAACGCTGGCACCAAATAACAATTATTTAGGTCTAAAACTAATCCCGAAGGTAGATGTAGAGGTAGCGTGCCGACTGCGATCACATCGACTTTGGAACCGTTTCCCACGCGCATCGTCACCTCGTCCTTAGCTAATCTTCGTTTAATCCGTAGTCCCTGTTTCGAGTTACAAATATTAGCAACCGAACCGGTATCAAATACCCAGGTAGTACTACGAGCATTAGTAAGGTACACATCAATAACATGTATATCATATATACCTTTGTTCATCTTGCCATCCTTCTTATCCGCCAAATACTTGGGGCAGTTCCGCTTCCAGTGTCCAGTTCCCTTGCAGTAGAAGCACTCAGTTTCAGGCTTGGCTCCAGATTTGGGTTTCTTCGTTGAAGTAGCAACTGATTTGCTATTCTTTTTGAAGTTCCCTTTCTTTCCCTTGCCCTTTTTCTTGAAACCAGTGGTCTTATTAACCATCAACACTTGATGCTCCTTTTTGATTTCTACCTCCGCAGCTTTGAGCATAGCGAAGAGCTCGGGAATTGTCTTTTGCATCCCTTGCATGTTATAGTTCATCACGAAGCCTTTATAGCTTGGTGGCAGTGATTGAAGAACTCTATCAATAACACTATCTTCGTCAACATTGCAACCAAGTTGAGTCATATGATTGTAGTACCCAGACATTCTGAGCAAGTGTTCACTGATAGAACTGTTCTCCTCCATTTTGCAGCTGTAGAACTTATTGGAAATCTCATATTTCTCAATTCGGGCATTTGCTTGAAATATTAACTTCAACTCCTGAAACATCTCATATGCTCCATGACGTTCAAAACGTCGTTGAAGTCCCGGTTCTAAGCCGTAAAGCATGGCACACTGAACTATCGTGTAGTCATCAGACCGCGACTGCCAGACGTTCAAAGCGTCTGCATTAGCGGAAGGGGGCTTGTCACCTAGCGGTGCTTCAAGGACATAATTCTTCTGTGCAGCAATGAGGATAATCCTCAGGTTACGGACTCAGTCCGTGTAATTGCTACCATCATCTTTCAACTTAGCTTTCTCTAGGAATGCATTAAAATTCAAAGGAACGGTAGCACGGGCCATTGATCTACAACGACATAGATATGCAAAAACTATCAGGACTAAGTTCATGATAAATTAAAGTTCAATTTAATCATATTAATTTAAAGAACTCCCACTTAGATAGACATCCCTCTGGTCATCTAAATGATCACGTGATCCAAATCAACTAAACCATGTCCGATCATCACGTGAGATGGAGTAGTTTTCAATGGTGAACATCTTATGTTGATCATATCTACTATATGATTCACGCTCGACCTTTCGGTCTCCAGTGTTCCGAGGCCATATCTGTATATGCTAGGCTCGTCAAGTTTAACCCGAGTATTCTGCGTGTGCAAAACTGGCTTACACCCGTTGTATTTGAACGTAGAGCTTATCACACCCGATCATCACGTGGTGTCTCGGCACGACGAACTTTCGCAACGGTGCATACTCAGGGAGAACACTTATATCTTGAAATTTAGTAAGGGATCATCTTATAATGCTACCGTCGTTCTAAGCAAAATAAGAAGCATAATAAGATAAACATCACATGCAATCAAAATATGTGACATGATATGGCCATCATCATCTTGTGCTTTTGATCTCCATCTCCAAAGCACCGTCATGATCACCTTCGTCACCGGCTTGACACCTTGATCTCCATCGTAGCATCGTTGTCGTCTCGCTAACTATTGCTTCTACGACTATCGCTACCGCTTAGTGATAAACTAAAGCAATTACATGGCGATTGCATTTCATACAATAAAGCGACAACCATATGGCTCCTGCCAGTTGCCGATAACTTTACAAAACATGATCATCTCATACAAAACCGTATAACTCATCATGTCTTGACCATATCACATCACAACATGCCCTGCAAAAACAAGTTAGATGTCCTCTACTTTGTTTGTTGCAAGTTTTACGTGGCTGCTACGGGCTTAGCAAGAACCGTTCTTACCTATGCATACAAAACCACAACGATGTTTCGTCAAGTATGTGCTGTTTTAACCTTCACAAGGACCGGGCGTAGCCACACTTGATTCAGCTAAAGTGAGAGAGACAGACACCCGCCAGTCACCTTTAAGCAACGAGTGCTCGTAACGGTGAAACCAGTCTCGCGTAAGCGTACGCGTAATGTCGGTCCGGGCCGCTTCATCTCACAATACCACCGAAGCAAAGTATGACATGCTGGTAAGCAGTATGACTAGTATCGTCCACAATCTCATTGTGTTCTACTCGTGCATATCATCTACGCATAGACCTGGCTCATGATGCCACTGTTGGGGAACGTAGTATTTTAAAATTTTCCTACGATCACGCAAGATCTATCTACCAGATGCATAGCAACGAGAGGGAAGAGTGTGTCTACGTACCCTCGTAGACCGGGAGCGGAAGCGTCAAGTGACGCGGTTGATGTTGTCGAACTTCTTCGCGATCCAACCGATCAAGCACCGAACGTACGGCACCTCCGCGTTCAGCACACGTTCAGCTTGATGACGTCCCACGAGCTCTTGATCCAGTTGAGCTTCACGGGAGAGTTTCGTCAGCACGACGGCGTGGTGACGGATATGATGTGTTCACCGGCGCAGGGCTTCGCCTAAGCTCCGCGACGGTATGACCGAGGTGTGATTCTGTGGAGGGGGGCACCGCACACGGCTAAAACAATTCAACTTGTGTGTCTTTGGGTGCCCCCCTGCCCCCGTATATAAAGGAGCAGGGGAGGGAGGCCGGCCAACTCCTCCTGGTGCGGCTAGGGAGGGAGTCCTACTAGGAATAGGATTGCAATCCTATTCCTAGTAGGATTCACCGAAAGGAAGAAGGGGGAAAGGAATAGGAGAGGTGGCGCCCCCCCAATCCTAGTCCAACTAGGATTCCTAGGTGGGGGCGCCGGCCAGCCCTATGGGCTCCCTCTCTCTCACCCTTTAGGCCCACTATGGACCATCCCCTCTCGTAGGGGGTTCCGGTAACCCCCTCCGGCATTCCCGATAAATCCGAAACTTTTCCGGTATACTTCCGGTGTCCGAATATAGCCGTCCAATATATCAATCTTTATGTCTCGGACATTCCGAGACTCCTCGTCATGTCCGTGATCTCATCCGGGACTCCGAACTACCTTCGGTACATCAATACTCAAAACTCATAATACCGATCGTCATCAAACGTTAAGCGTGCGGACCCTACGGGTTCGAGAACTATGTAGACATGACCGAGACTCATCTCTGGTCAATAACCAATAGCGGAACCTGGATGTTCATATTGGCTCCTACATATTCTACGAAGATCTTTTATCGGTCAGAACCGCATAACAACATACGTTGTTCCTTTTGTCAAACGGTATGTTACTTGCCCGAGATTCGATCGTCGGTATCTTTATACCTAGTTCAATCTCGTTTACCGGCAAGTCTCTTTACTCGTTCCGTAACACATCATCTCGTGACTAACTCATTAGTCTTTTGCTTGCAAGGCTTATTGTGATGTGTGTTATCGAGAGGGCCCAGAGATACCTCTCCGACACTCGGAGTGACAAATCCTAATCTTGATCTATGCCAACACCATGAATACTTTTGGAGACACCTGTAGAGCATCTTTATGATCACCCAGTTACGTTGTGACGTTTGATAGCACACAAGGTGTTCCTACGGTATTCGGGAGTTGCATAATCTCATAGTCATAGGAACATGTATAAGTCATGAAGAAAGCAATAGCAGTTAAACTAAACGATCATAGTGCTATGCTAACGGATGGGTCTTGTCCATCACATCATTCTCCTAATGATGTGATCCCGTTGATCAAATGACAACTCATGTCTATGGCTAGGAAACATAACCATCTTTGATCAATGAGCTAGTCTAGTAGAGGCATACTAGGGACATACTGTTTTGTCTATGTATCCACACATGTACTAAGTTTCCGGTTAATACAATTCTAGCATGAATCAAAGACATTTATCATGATATAAGGAAATACAAATAACATCTTTATTATTGCCTCTAGGGCATATTTCCTTCAGGTTTGCGCACATGGTCATAGGAGTTTCTACGGTTGAGGTCATAGCATCATGATACGTCCAAAACGTATCTATATTTTCTGCTTGCTCCATGCCTCTTTTGGGTGATATTGCTATATTATTTATACACTTCCATACACTTTTGATCATATTTGGACTAACCTATTAACTCAGTGCACCCTAGTGCCAGTTTCTGTTTTCGGCTGTTTTTGTATTTCAGGTTTTCACATTACGAGAACTGCCAGAAAAAATCCAGAAAAAATATATAAAAAATCAACGTTCCGGAAGCTTCCATGCGGCCAAAGTAGGGACGGAGGGGACCCACAGGGGCTCCAGGCGGCCTGCCCACGCGGCCCCCCTGGGCCGCGCCGGGGGGGCGCCTGGGCACCCCTGACCCCCTCTGATGCCCCCCCTTTGGCATATATTTAAGGTCCGTCGAGGAAACCCTGATTCCGGACCCCTTTTCTCCAGACGCGATTCCGATCTCCGCCGCCATCGCCATCAAGCTTCGGGGGACCAGAATTCCTGCGCCGGCACCCTGCCGGGACGGGGAAGTGCCCCCGGATTCATCTCCATCGACGTTGCTTCCTCCCTCCATGAGGCGGGAGTAGTTCCTCCTCGGGGCTGAGGTTTCTACCAGTAGCTATGTGGTTATCTCTCTCTCTCCCATGATGTGATCTTCGTTGTGATCATAGGCTATGTTAATCTAGGGTGATCCCATGATATTTCCCCTTCCTCTATGTATTGGATTGATGTACTCACTTGTCTTTATCTAGTATAATCCCCGAGACCAAGGTGACAGCGGTCTATTGGACATGGATTAGAAAAGTATTTTCATGAGTGATTTCCTCTCTTGTGTGTTGATTGAAGATTGAGAGTCTCTTGGTGCTTGTCTTTGACTATCCTTTAGATATGTTGTGGTGATTGTGGGACTCTCTTTGGATGGCCGCGGTGACATTGGGAAATCCTTAGATTGAGAACTACGAACTTTGAGGTGTGCTTTTGTAGCCCTACATAATTCTCGTCCTCTCTTGACCACGAAGGAATGACCTCCGAGTGTGTCCCCTTTGCGTGTTTTATGGGAAATATCATGTGATTCGATTATGTTAATGTTGTTGGGAGTTTCCACTAGTGAAAGTATGAAGCCTAGGCCTTGTTTCCACCATTGCAATACCATTTGTGCTCACGTTTACCACTTGTTTGCTTGCTGCACTTTTTATTACAGATTTATATTACTTTGCTTTGCCAGTCCTATCATCCATATTTTACCATCTCTTCGTCGAACTAGTGCACCTATACAACTCCTAGTTGTATTAGGTGTGTTGGGGACACAAGAGACTTCTTGTATCTTAGTTGCAGGGTTGCTTGAGAGAGACCATCTTCAACCTCTACTTCCCTGAGTTCGATAAACCTTAGGTCATCCACTTGAGGGAAGTTGCTGCTGTCCTACAAACCTCTGCGCTTGGAGGCCCAACATAGTCTACAAGAGTAGAAGCATGCATAGACATCAAGCTATTTCTGGCGCCGTTGCCGGGGAGGTGAGCGCTTGAAGGTATATCTTTAGATCTTGCAATTAATTTTTTTTGTTTCTTGTTTTTATTTCACTAGTCATGTTTATGGAAAACCGTGCTATTGGATCGTTCCTTGCGGGAAGACGCCCCACACCTGTGGTGGTTGCTCCTCCCCCTACTGAAATTGTGCCCTATAAAATACCAGCTGGTATTATCGATTATGTTTTGGCTAATCGTTATGCAGGAGACAGGCGTCCCGGTGAACACTTGCTATATCTGTCACAACTATGTTCATTATTTAAGCTTGCAGGTGTATCAAGGGAGTTTGTCATGAGGAAATTATTTGCCTTGTCACTAAAAGGAAAAGCATTGGAATGGTATAGGCTACTAAATGACTCTCACCTGCTGGAGTGGGAAGAGATCCAGTCTCTCTTTTACTCCAAGTTTTATCCTCTTCATGAAGTCCATGAGAATAGGAATTATGTTTATAATTTTTATCCTCATGACGGAGAGAGCATAGCTCAAGCTTGGGGGAGACTGAAAACGTTAATGCTAAAATGTCCTAACCATGGGCTCCCCAAAGATATTATTATTACTAACTTCTATGCGAGGCTCTCTCGACAGGATAAAGATTTGCTCGATGCTTCCTCTATGGGTTCTTTCACAAACAAAAAGATTGATGCTAAATGGGAACTCCTTGAAAGAATTCAACGCAACACTGAAGATTGGGAGATCGACAAAGGTAAAGAGTCAAGTATAATTTATGAGTATGATTGCATTAAGTCCTTTGTTGAAACTACAAGTTTTAATAAGTTTAGTGCTAAGTTTGGGCTTGATTCTCAACTCCTTGTTGATTTCCTCAAATCTTTTGCTTCACATCTTAATATGCCTAAGGAGGATTGGATCAAGTATCATAAACCTTTTAAAGAGACTTGCAAAGAAAATGAAATTGTTCATGATGACTGCAACATGCATGATCCAATTCCTAAAAATGAAGTTTTATATAAGCATGTTAATTTTTGTGGAGTGGATAGACCTTGTGAAAGGCCTATGATTGAAGAAGAGAAGTATTGTAAGCAACATAAGCATGAAATAACAATCACTTGGGTCAGAGATTTAAATGAAATTGCTAGAGAATTGTGTGACCTTTATCCTTTTACTTGTGAACTTTGCGTATAGAGGGTCACTTTAATTTTCAATGCATGAACTTTCAAAACATAACTGTTAACCGGTTGTGTGATAACATGATCACCTCTGATCTTTATGATGAGCTTATGTTATTTTTGATGTGTGAAGAGTTATCAGAAAAGACTTCTTGGCTGGATGATAATGCCATAGGAATAAAAAACACTTTGCAAAATTGCCATCTCTATTGTGTTGTTAATTGCCATGAAAATGATTACATAAGTAAGATTAGAAAGGAGGGAACTTTACCAAAGTATAAAAATGTCTCTTATATTTCTGCTAATAAAAAGGAGAGTTTCTCCCAAGTTTCCCCTATTGTTTCTAATGATAAACCAGGATATGTGGAGAAGCTTCATCTCCAACCACCCCCTCCTAAGGTGAAGAAGAAGAAAAAGAAGAGGAGGAGGAGGAGGAGCAAGAAGGAAGAAGAATGGGCATCAACCTGGCCTGAGCATATTCCTCCCATCAACTTTTATCCTAACGGTTGTAAGTTTAAAGAAGAAGGTGAAGTTTATTGCCTTAATTATCATCTTGATGATACATCCGTAGGTACTATTGAAGATGATTTTGATTATGATATGCATGTTACTTATTGTGATTGGGAAAATGATGATAATGCTGCTTATGATCTTGAAAATCTTTTTGGTACCAACTCTGAAAGTGAAGATATGGGAAGCTCTAAGCTTGGGGATGATAGGATTGCAAATCCTATCCCCACTAGTGATGTGATAATTGATAATTCTCTTGCTAGTAAGAATAAAGACAACATGTTTACAAATATAGTTGCTAGCAATGATAATGCTCTTCTCTACCATGATGATGTTATAACTCCAATCTATAGTGATTATAAAGGTACCTATGACATAAGGAGAAATTATCCTTATGAAACTTGTCATAATAATGAAGGGAATTACTCCCTTGTTGAACACCACCCTCCTAATATACAACTAATCTATAGTGTTCAAGTTGTTTATGATTGTCCTACTCCCACTATTACCAATGAGAAAAATTATGCTTATGTGGGGAGTGAGAGTACCTTTTTGCATGTGGATCATGGTAACAATGCTTTATGTGATGCTTATATTGTTGAGTTCATCCATGATGCCACTGAAATTTATAATGAGAGAGGGAGGCTTGGTTCTAAATATCTTAATAATAAGAAGTTTCCTCTCTTTATGGTGAATATTTTGAAGTTATGCTTGTTTTGCCTTCCTATGCTAGTTGCTTCGTGCTTCAATGAATTATTCTATTGCAATATTCCTATGCATAGGAAGCATGTTAGGTTTAAATGTATTTGGCATTTGCTTCTTGATGCCCTCTTTTGTTCTTCAGCTCTTATTCTTACGAGAGCATCATTAAAGTCCTATGCCTAGCTTAAAGGCATAAAAGAAAGCGCTTTTGGGAGGCAGCCCACAATGAATAAAATTTTATTTTGCTTTTTGTTGTGTATTGATGTTGTTACTACAGTAGCATCATCATTGTATCTTTACTTTTCAACTTTGTGCCAAGTGTAGCCTCTGGTTGCAAGAAAGTTCAAAAGTTGTGACATGCTGTCCAGGAAACAGATTCTGTCCTTGGATAGACAAATTCGTATAAAATCACCAGATTATCTTTTTGGTCTGAATTTTTTCGACAGCGTGCTCTATACAATTGTCTTTCGTGCTTCTGTTCTGAGTTTTTTGGTTAGAGTTGCAGAAGTGCCCCGAACAAATCATTTACTACCGTATCTATAATTTCTGCTTGCTCCATGCCTCTTTTGGGTGATATTGCTATATTATTTATACAATTCCATACACTTTTGATCATATTTGGACTAACCTATTAACTCAGTGCACCCCAGTGCCAGTTTCTGTTTTCGGCTGTTTTTGTATTACAGGTTTTCACATTACGAGAACTGCCAGAAAAAATCCAGAAAAAATATATAATACAATCAGCGTTCCGGAAGCTTCCATGCGGCCAAAGTAGGGACACAGGGGACCCACAGGGGCTCCAGGCAGCCTGCCCACGCGGCCCCCCCTAGGTCGCGCCGGGGGGGCGCCTGGGCACCCCTGACCCCCTCTGATGCCCCCCTTTGGCATATATTTAAGGTCCGTCGAGGAAACCCTGATTCCGGACCCCTTTTCTCCAGACGCGATTCCGATCTCCGCCGCCATCGCCATCAAGCTTCGGGGGACCAGAATTCCTGCGCCGGCACCCTGCCGGGACGGGGAAGTGCCCCCGGATTCATCTCCATCGACGTTGCTTCCTCCCTCCATGAGGCGGGAGTAGTTCCTCCTCGAGGCTGAGGTTTCTACCAGTAGCTATGTGGTTATCTCTCTCTCCCATGATGTGATCTTTGTTGTGATCATAGGCTATGTTAATCTAGGGTGATCCCATGATATTTCCCCTTCCTCTATGTATTGGATTGATGTACTCACTTGTCTTTATCTAGTATAATCCCCGAGACCAAGGTGACAGCGGTCTATTGGACATGGATTAGAAAAGTATTTTCATGAGTGATTTCCTCTCTTGTGTGTTGATTGAAGATTGAGAGTCTCTTGGTGCTTGTGTTTGACTATCCTTTAGATATGTTGTGGTGATTGTGGGACTCTCTTTGGATGACCGCGGTGACATTGGGAAATCCTTAGATTGAGAACTACGAACTTTGAGGTGTGCTTTTGTAGCCCTACATAATTCTCGTCCTCTTTTGACCACGAAGGAATGACCTCCGAGTGTGTCCCCTTTGCATGTTTTATGGGAAATATCATGTGATTCGATTATGTTAATGTTGTTGGGAGTTGCCACTAGTGAAAGTATGAAGCCTAGGCCTTGTTTCCACCATTGCAATACCATTTGTGCTCACGTTTACCACTTGTTTGCTTGCTGCACTTTTTATTACAGATTTATATTACTTTGCTTTGCCACTCCTATCATCCATATTTTACCATCTCTTCGCCGAACTAGTGCACCTATACAACTCCTAGTTGTATTAGGTGTGTCATCACCATTAATAGGTCCAATGGGACCAGGAGTGCATTGGGTGCTAAGAGTTTGGATATCCTCAACAACTTGGATAGTAGCAACAGTGTGATGGGTAGGAAGGCTCTTAATTCTATCTTCTTCCTCCTTTTCTCTAGCCCATCTCTCTTTAAGTTTAGCCAACATCCTAATGTTTTCATTAATTTGCACTTGAATAGCATTCATAGGAGTGGTCTTCCTCTCCTCAAGAGGGGAAGCTCTAATTTTAAGCAATTCTACCTCATGGGCTAAATTGTCTACCTTCGAAGAGAGATTATCTAGTTTGTTTAGTTTTTCTTCTACATTCTTATTGAAGGCTTTTAGGGTAGTGATGAAGTCTTTAAGCATAATCTCTAGTTCAGAGGTGGAGTTCTTGGTGCTAGGATAAGCATTGTTGTTCCCATAGGAATTAGAGGGGAACGGTCTAGGGTTGCTACCAAAATTACTCCTATAAGCATTGTTATTGAAATTGTTTCTAGAGATAAAGTTCACATCTACTTGATCTTGAGCAATCAAAGAATTTAAAGGAACATCATGAGGATCAATAGGAGATTGCTTGGAAAGTAGAGACATGATCAAGTCAACTTTTTCATTTAGGGAGGAAATCTCCTCGACAGAGTTTACCTTCCTACCTGTTGGAGCGCGTTCGGTGTGCCATTGGGAATAATTGGTCATCATCTCATCGAGAAGCTTCGTGGCAGCACCAAGTGTAGTTGACATAAAGGTTCCTCCCGCAGCCGAATCTAACAAGTTCCACGAGGTAAAGTTCAAGCCTGCATAAAAAGTTTGGATAACCATCCAAGTAGTCAAACCATGAGTAGGGCAGTTCTTGACAAGAGATTTCATGCGTTCCCAAGCTTGGGCAACGTGTTCATTATCCAATTGTTTAAAATTCATTATATTACTCCTTAGTTGGATAATTTTAGCAGGGGGTAGTACTTCCCAATAAAGGCATCCTTGCACTTGTCCCAAGAATCTATGCTATTCCTAGGCAAGGATTGAAACCAAATTTTAGCTCCTCCTCTCAAGGAGAAAGGAAAAAGCTTAAGCTTAACAATATCACCATATATTTCAGTGTACTTTTGCATATCACAGAGCTCAACAAAATTATTTAAATGTAAAGCAGCATCATCTCCACCACCGAAGAATTGATCTTTCATAACTAGGTTCAGTAAAGCAGGTTTAATTTCATAAGAAGGTACTGAAGTGGCAGGTGTAGTAATAGGCGTGCAGATAAAGTCATCGTTGTTATGACTAGTGAAGTCACACAACTTGGCAAAGATACCAAGGATCGAATCCCGTGAGACTCCGAGGGTCGACAAGAAGGTGTCTATAGCGCCAGAGACTTTTGCTTAACAGGACCTGCACACAGATACAAATAACTTTGCTCCCAACGAGTACAGAGAGGTTGTCAATCCCTCCGGCATTGTCGTTTACAAAGGATCAAACGCAAGAGATAATAGTGATAGGTATGACTGCAACTAGTAAATAAGAACAGGAAGTAAATAACGGGTGTGATCAGTGATGGTAATATGGACCGGGGTCCCATGATGTTCACTAGTGATGTCTCTCTCCCAAAAGACAATAAAACAGCTAAGCGAGGTAAACGAATTACAGCTGGGCAATTGACAGGATTATGTGCGCAAACCAGTGCTAACTATGCTGTAAGAAAGGTAGAGGCTCAAAAGCATGGGCGGTACGCCAAGGCAAGTAGACCGAAATCCATCTGCATCTACTACTAATCATCCACCTTGAGATATCTATCTAGAACATCTCGCTGGTATTAAGTTGCGAGTCCCACCCATAGTGTAAACTCAAAGCAACAGACAACTGCATTAAAAGAACTTTGCGTAAAGTAAACAATCCTTGCACCCGCAAGTACAAGCACCGTTGTTTTCCCCCTTGTGGCAACAACACATCCCCTAGACTCATGTTTCTGTCACTCAAGCTAGTCATCGAGGGGCATGAACCCACAATCAAGCATAGCATTCCCTCTTGGAGTTACTACCTACTACTCGGCCAAAGCAATAAATAGCAACGGAGAACATGCAAGAATTACTCAAGAACATAAATATAAAAGAGGTGAATCATGTTGGAGATATGCCCTAGAGGCAATAATAAAAGTATTATTATTATATCTCCTTGTTCATGATAATTGTCTGTTATTCATGCTTGAACTGTATTGTACGGAAACATCGATACATGTGTGAATACACAGATCATAATGAGTCCCTGGTAGGCCTCTAGTAGCCAGCTCGTTGATCAACAGATGGTCACGGTTTCCTGACCATGGACATGAGATGTCGGTGATAACGGGATCACATCATTAGGAGAATGATGTGATGGACAAGACCCAAACTTGAGCATAACACGAGATCGTATAGTTCGTAATGCATAAGCTTTTCGGTGTTAAGTATTTATTCCTTAGACCATGAGGTTGTACAACTCCCGGATACTGTAGGAGTGCTTTGGGTGTGCCAACCGTCACAATGTAACTGGGTGGCTATAAAGGTACGCATCGGGCATCTCCGAAAGTATCTGTTGAGTTGGTACGAACCGAGACTGGGATGTTGTCACTCCGCATGACGGAGAGGTACCTCTGGGCCCACTCGGTAAGACATCATCATGAGCTCAATGTGACTAAGTAGTTAGTCACGGGATGATGTATTACGGATCGAGTAAAGAGACTTGCCATAACGAGATTGAACAAGGTATCGGGGATACCGACGATCGAATCTCGGGCAAGTACCGTACCGATGGACAAAGGGAATAACATACGGGATTGAGTGAATCCTTGACACAGTGGTTCATCCGATGAAGATCATCGAGGAACACGTGGGAACCAACATGGGTATCCAGATCCCGCTGTTGGTTATTGACCGGAGAGTGGTCTCGGTCATGTCTACGTGTCTCCCGAACCCATAGGGTCTACACACTTAAGGTTCGGTAACGCTAGGGTCGTAGAGATTAATGCACGTGGAAACCCGAAAGTTGTTCGGAGTCCCGGATGAGATCCCGGACGTCACGAGGAGTTCCGGAATGGTCCGGAGGTAAAGATTGATATATGGGAAGTCCAGTTTCGGCCAACGGGTGATCTCCGGGGGTCACCGGGAGCGTCCCGGGACCACCGGAGGGGCCCCGGGGGTCCACCGGGTGGGGCCACCCCTCCCGGTGGGGCCCCTAGGCCGCAAGGGGATGCGTGCAGCCCCCTGGGCTGGCGCACCACAAAGGGGCCCCACCTCCCCATGCGCATAGGGATAAAACCCTAAGGGGAGGGGGGCCACCACTTGCCTTGGGGGAGGGGGACTCCTCCCTGGCCGCCGCCCCCCCTTTGCAGATTGGATCTGCAAGGGGCTGGCGCCCCCCCTGCCCCCCTATATATATGTGGGGGGGGGGGGAGAGGGCAGCCGCACCTTAGCCCTGGCGCCTCTCCCCCTCCCGTCACACCTCCCAACTCCTTTGCAGGGCAGCCCGGCGAAGCCCTGCTGCGATCTCCACTGCATCCGTCATCACGCCGTCGTGCTGCCGGATCTCTGACGACTTCTCCTCCCCCCTTGCTGGATCAAGAAGGAGGTGACGTTGCTGCACCGTACGTGTGTTGAACGCGGAGGTGCCGTCCGTTCGGCGCTAGATCATCGGTGACGAAGAACGTGAAGAGTACGACTACTTCATCCTTGCTTCGTTGAAAGCTTCCGCACGCAATCTTCATAACGGTATGTAGATGCACTCTTAGTTGCTCGTTGCTAGATGTCTCCATACTTGGATCTTGGTGAAGACGTAGAAATTTTTTGATTTATGCTACGTTCCCCAAACAGTGGCATCTGAGCCTAGGTTTTATGCATAGCATCTTGGCACGAGTAGAACACAAAGCAGTTGTGGGCGTATGATCTTGTTCAACTTTCTTACCGTTACTAGTCAATCTTGATTCGGCGGTATTGTGGGATGAAGCGGCCCGGACCGACCTTACACGTACGCTTACGTGAGACTGGTTCCACCGACAGACATGCACTGGATGCATAAGGTGGCTGGCGGGTGTTTGTCTCTCCTACTTTAGTCGGATCGGATTCGATGAAAAGGGTCCTTATGAAGGGTAAATAGAAGTTGACAAATCACGTTGTGGTTTTTGGCGTAGGTAAGAAACGTTCTTGCTAGAAATCCTATAGAAGCCACGTAAAACTTGCAACAACAATTAGAGAACGTCTAACTTGTTTTTGCAGCATGTCTTTTGTGACGTGGTATGGCCAAGAACGAAGATGTGATGAATGATATATGTGATGTATGAGATTGATCATGTTTTTGTAATAGGGAATCACGACTTGAATGTCGATGAACTTGACAACCGGCAGGAGCCATAGGAGTCGTCTTTATTATTGTATGACTTGCGTGTCACTGAATAACGCCATGTAATTACTTTACTTCGTTGCTAAACGTTAGCTATAGTAGTAGAAGTAATAGTTGGCGTGACGACTTCTTCAAGACACGATGATGGAGATCATGATGATGAAGATCATGGTGTCGAGCCGGTGACAAGATGATCATGGTGCCCCGAAGATGGAGATCCAAGGAGCAAGATGATATTGGCCATATCATGTCACTTTAATTGATTGCATGTGATGTTTATCATGTTTTTGCATCTTGTTTACTTAGAACGACGGTAGTAAATAAGATGATCTCTCACTAAAATTTCAAGTAATGTGTTTCCCCTAACTGTGCACCGTTGCTAAAGCTCGTTGTTCCGAAGCACCACGTCATGATCGGTTGTGATAGGTTCTAACGTTCACATACAACGGGTGTAAGACAGATTTACACACGCGATACACTTAGGGTTCACTTGACGAGCCTAGCATGTACAGACATGGCCTCGGAACACGGAAGACCGAAAGGTCGAACACGAGTCGTATAGAAGATACGATCAACATGAAGATGTTCACCGTTTTTGACTAGTCCGTCTCACGTGATGATCGGACACAGACTACTCGATTCGGATCGTGTATCACTTAGATGACTAGAGAGATGTCATTCTGAGTGGGAGTTCATTAAAATTTGATTAAGATGAACTTAATTATCATGAACTTAGTCTAAATTCTTTACAATATCTCTTGTAGATCAAATGGCCCACGCTCAGGTTTCCCTCAACTTCAACGCGTTCCTAGAGAAAACCAAGCTGAAAGACGATGGTAGCAACTATACGGATTGGGTCCGTAACCTGAGGATTATCCTCATAGCTGCCAAGAGATCATATGTCCTAGAAGCACCGCTAGGTGATGCACCTGCTCCCGATGCGGACCAAGACGTTTTGAACGTCTGGCAGTCGTGTAGTGATGATTACTCCCTGGTTCAGTGCGGCATGCTTTACAGTTTAGAATCGGGGCTCCAAAAGCGTTTTGAGCACCATGGAGCATATGAGATGTTCGAAGAGCTGAAAATGGTTTTCCAAGCTCATGCCCGAGTCGAGAGATATGATGTCTCCGACGCATTCTACAGCTGTAAGATGGAGGAGAACAGTTCTGTCAGTGAGCACATCCTCAAGATTTCAGGATTGCACAACCGCTTATCTCAGCTGGGAATGAATCTCCCAGATGAAGCGGTCGTTGACAGAATCCTCCAGTCGCTCCCACCAAGCTTCAAGAGCTTCGTGTTGAACTTCAATATGCAGGGGATGGAGAAGTCCATTCCCGAGGTGTATTCGATGCTGAAATCAGCGGAGGTAGACATCAAGAAAGAACATCAAGTGTTGATGGTCAATAAAACCACTAAGTTCAAGAAAGGCAAGGGTAAGAAGAACTTCAAGAAGGACGGCAAGCAAGTTGCCGCGCCTGGCAAGCCTGTTGCCGGGAAGAAGCCAAAGTATGGACCCAAGCCAGAGACTGAGTGCTTTTATTGCAAGGGAACGGGTCACTGGAAGCGGAACTGCCCCAAATACTTAGCAGACAAGAAGGCCGGCAACGTCAAAGGTATATATGATATACATGTTATTGATGTGTACCTTACCAGCACTCGTAGTAGCTCCTGGGTATTCGATACCGGTGCAGTTGCTCACATTTGTAACTCAAAACAGGAGCTGCGGAATAAACGGAGACTGGCGAAGGATGAGGTGACGATGCGCGTCGGGAATGGTTCCAAGGTCGATGTGATCACCGTCGGCATGCTACCTCTACATCTACCCTCGGGATTAGTTTTAAACCTCAATAATTGTTATTTAGTACCAGCCTTAAGCATGAACATTGTTTCTGGATCTCGTCTTATGCGAGATGGATATTCTTTCAAATCAGAGAATAATGGTTGTTCTATTTATTTGAGAGATATGTTTTATGGTCATGCCCCGCTGGTGAATGGTTTATTTTTGATGAATCTCGAACGTAGTAATACACATATTCATAGTGTAGATGCCAAAAGATGTAAAGTTGATAACGATAGTCCCACATACTTGTGGCATTGCCGCCTTGGTCATATTGGTGTCAAACGTATGAAGAATCTCCATTCGGATGGACTTCTGGAGTCTCTTGATTATGAATCATTTGACACGTGCGAACCATGCCTCTTGGGCAAGATGACCAAGACTCCGTTCTCCGGAACAATGGAGCGAGCAACCAACTTGTTGGAAATCATACATACTGATGTGTGCGGTCCAATGAGTGTTGAGGCTCGCGGAGGCTACCGTTATGTTCTCACCCTCACGGATGACTTGAGTAGATATGGGTATATCTATTTGATGAAACACAAGTCTGAGACCTTTGAAAAGTTCAAGGAATTTCAGAATGAGGTTGAGAATCAACGTGACAGAAAAATAAAGTTCTTGCGATCAGATCGTGGGGGTGAATATTTAAGTCATGAATTTGGCACACACCTTAGGAGCTGTGGAATTGTTTCACAATTGACACCGCCCGGAACACCTCAATGTAACTGTGTGTCCGAACGTCGAAATCGTACTCTGTTGAACATGGTGCGATCTATGATGTCCCTCACCGATTTACCGCTATTTTTTTGGGGTTATGCTTTAGAGACTGCCGCATTCACTTTAAATAGGGCTCCGTCAAAATCCGTTGAGACGACTCCATATGAACTTTGGTTTGGCAAGAAACTGAAACTGTCGTTTCTGAAAGTTTGGGGTTGCGATGCTTATGTCAAGAAACTTCAACCTGAAAAGCTCGAACCCAAATCGGAGAAATGCGTCTTCATAGGATACCCAAAGGAAACTATTGGGTACACCTTCTACCACAGATCCGAAGGCAAAGTCTTTGTTGCCAAGAATGGATACTTTCTGGAGAAAGAGTTTCTCTCGAAAGAAGTGAGTGGGAGGAAAGTAGAACTTGATGAGGTGATAGTCACCACTCCTGTACCGGAAAGTAGCGTAGCGCAGGAAACTGTTCCTGAGGTGCCTGCACCGACAAGGGAGGAAGATAATGATAATGATCATGAAGAAACAGATCAAGTTACTACTGAACTTCGAAGGTCCACAAGGGTACGTTCCGCACCAGAGTGGTACGGCAACCCTGTACTGGAAATCATGTTGTTAGACAACGGTGAACCTTCGAACTATGAAGAAGCGATGGCGGGCCCAGATTCCAATAAATGGCTTGGAGCCATGAAATCCGAGATAGAATCCATGTATGAAAACAAAGTATGGACTTTGGTGGACTTGCCTGATGATAGGCACGCCATAGAAAACAAATGGATATTTAAGAAGAAGACAGACGCGGATGGTAATGTGACCATCTATAAAGCTCGGCTTGTCGCTAAGGGTTATCGACAAGTTCAAGGGATTGACTACGACGAGACTTTCTCTCCCGTAGCGATGCTGAAGTCAGTCAGAATCATGTTAGCTATTGCCGCATTCTATGATTATGAGATATGTCAAATGGATGTCAAAACAGCATTCCTTAATGGCTTCCTCAAGGAACAGTTGTATATGATGCAACCGGAAGGTTTTGTCGATCCAGAGAACGCTAACAAGGTATGCAAGCTCCAGCGCTCGATTTACGGGCTGGTGCAAGCATCTCGGAGTTGGAATATTCGCTTTGATGAGGTGATCAAAGCGTTTGGCTTTATACAGACTTATGGAGAAGCCTATATTTACAAGAAAGTGAGTGGGAGCTCTGTAGCATTTCTCATATTATATGTGGATGACATATTGCTGATGGGAAATGATATAGAATTCTTGGAAAATGTAAAGGCCTACTTGAATAAAAGTTTTTCAATGAAGGACCTTGGAGAAGCTGCTTACATATTAGGCATCAAAATCTATAGAGATAGATCGAGACGCCTCATTGGTCTTTCACAAAGTACATACCTTGACAAAATATTGAAGAAGTTCAATATGGACCAGTCAAAGAAAGGATTCTTGCCTGTTTTGCAAGGTATGAGATTGAGTAAGACTCAGTCGCCGACCACGGCAGAAGATAGAGAAAAGATGAGTGTCATTCCCTATGCCTCGGCAATAGGTTCTATCATGTATGCCATGCTGTGTACCAGACCTGATGTGAACCTTGCCATAAGTTTGGTAGGGAGGTACCAAAGTGATCCCGGTATGGAACACTGGACAGCGGTCAAGAACATCCTGAAGTACCTGAAAAGGACTAAGGATATGTTTCTCGTTTATGGAGGTGACGAAGAGCTCGTCGTAAAGGGTTACGTCGATGCTAGCTTCGACACAGATCTGGATGACTCTAAGTCGCAAACCGGATACGTGTATATTT
Source organism: Secale cereale (assembly GCA_902687465.1). Taxonomy (NCBI): domain Eukaryota; kingdom Viridiplantae; phylum Streptophyta; class Magnoliopsida; order Poales; family Poaceae; genus Secale; species Secale cereale. The sequence continues at coordinate 543,710,944 of LR738713.1, forward strand.
TGAATGGAGGGGCAGTCAGCTGGTGCAGTTGCAAGCAAAGCGTGGTGGCAGCATCTACATGTGAAGCGGAGTACATAGCTGCTTCTGAAGCAGCGCAGGAAGGAGTCTGGATGAAGGAGTTCATCACCGACCTAGGAGTCATTCCAAGTGCGTCAAGCCCGATGACTCTCTTCTGTGACAACACTGGTGCTATTGCTATTACCAAGGAGCCCAGGTTTCACAAGAAGACCAAGCACATCAAGCGTCGTTTCAACTCCATCCGGAATTATGTTCAGGATGGAGACATAGATATTTGTAAAGTGCATACGGATCTGAATGTAGCAGACCCGTTGACTAAACCTCTTTCACGAGCAAAACATGATCAACACCAGAACTCTATGGGTGTTCGATTCATCACAATGTAACTAAATTATTGACTCTAGTGCAAGTGGGAGACTGTTGGAGATATGCCCTAGAGGCAATAATAAAAGTATTATTATTATATCTCCTTGTTCATGATAATTGTCTGTTATTCATGCTTGAACTGTATTGTACGGAAACAGCGATACATGTGTGAATACACAGATCATAATGAGTCCCTGGTAGGCCTCTAGTAGCCAGCTCGTTGATCAACAGATGGTCACGGTTTCCTGACCATGGACATGAGATGTCGGTGATAACGGGATCACATCATTAGGAGAATGATGTGATGGACAAGACCCAAACTTGAGCATAACACGAGATCGTATAGTTCGTAATGCATAAGCTTCTCGGTGTCAAGTATTTATTCCTTAGACCATGAGGTTGTACAACTCCCGGATACTGTAGGAGTGCTTTGGGTGTGCCAACCGTCACAACGTAACTGGGTGGCTATAAAGGTACGCATCGGGCATCTCCGAAAGTATCTGTTGAGTTGGTACGAACCGAGACTGGGATGTTGTCACTCCGCATGACGGAGAGGTACCTCTGGGCCCACTCGGTAAGACATCATCATGAGCTCAATGTGACTAAGTAGTTAGTCACGGGATGATGGATTACGGATCGAGTAAAGAGACTTGCCATAACGAGATTGAACAAGGTATCGGGGATACCGACGATCGAATCTCGGGCAAGTACCGTACCGATGGACAAAGGGAATAACATACGGGATTGAGTGAATCCTTGACACAGTGGTTCATCCGATGAAGATCATCGAGGAACACGTGGGAACCAACATGGGTATCCAGATCCCGCTGTTGGTTATTGACCGGAGAGTGGTCTCGGTCATGTCTACGTGTCTCCCGAACCCGTAGGGTCTACACACTTAAGGTTCGGTAACGCTAGGGTCGTAGAGATTAATGCACGTGGAAACCCGAAAGTTGTTCGGAGTCCTGGATGAGATCCCGGACGTCACGAGGAGTTCCGGAATGGTCCGGAGGTAAAGATTGATATATGGGAAGTCTAGTTTCGGCCAACGGGTGATCTCCGGGGGTCACCGGGAGCGTCCCGGGACCACCGGAGGGGCCCCCGGGGTCCACCGGGTGGGGCCACCCCTCCCGGTGGGGCCCCTAGGCCGCAAGGGGATGTGTGCAGCCCCCTGGGCTGGCGCACCACAAAGGGGCCCCACCTCCCCATGCGCATAGGGATAAAACCCTAAGGGGAGGGGGGCCACCACTTGCCTTGGGGGAGGGGGACTCCTCCCTGGCCGCCGCCCCCCTTTGCAGATTGGATCTGCAAGGGGCTGGCGCCCCCCTGGCCCCCTATATATATGTGGGGGGGGGGAGAGGGCAGCCGCACCTCAGCCCTGGCGCCTCTCCCCCTCCCGTCACACCTCCCAACTCCTTTGCAGGGCAGCCCAGCGAAGCCCTGCTGCGATCTCCACTGCATCCGTCATCACGCCGTCGTGCTGCCGGATCTCTGACGACTTCTCCTCCCCCCTTGCTGGATCAAGAAGGAGGTGACGTTGCTGCACCGTACGTGTGTTGAACGCGGAGGTGCCGTCCGTTCAGCGCTAGATCATCGGTGACGAAGAACGTGAAGAGTACGACTACTTCATCCTTGCTTCGTTGAAAGCTTCCGCACGCAATCTTCATAACGGTATGTAGATGCACTCTTAGTTGCTCGTTGCTAGATGTCTCCATACTTGGATCTTGGTGAAGACGTAGAATTTTTTTGATTTATGCTACGTTCCCCAAACAAATCAAATATATTACTCACACACAATCTGAACAGAATCTCATAATCCATCGGATCCCAGCAAACTCAGCATAGCAACAGCATAAAGATTACATATGTGCCTCGATCATGTAGGGCAGCTCACGAGGTCTAATCGGTGAAGAACAAAGAGGGGAGGAGAACATCACATAGCTACTGGTCATGGACCCATGGTCCAAGGGGGACTACTCACAACTCATCCGGGAAGCGTCCATGGTGGTGGAGAAGCTCCCGGTGGTGGTTCTCCCCTCCGGCAGGGTGCCGGGAAGAGTTCTCTTGGTGCTCCCGATCTTGGAAGCGCGGCGGCGGCGGAACAGAGATGAGATCGCGAAAATGGGTTCCGTCCTCGAGGGTTTCAGGACGCGTGCTAAATATATGCCAAAGGGGGCACCAGAGGCGGAGAGGGGGGCCCAGGCGCCCCCCCGGCGCGGCCAGGAGGGGGGCCGCGTGGGCAGGCCGCCTGGGCTGCCCCTGGCTCCCCTCTGGCCCCACTTCTGGCGCGTGGAAGCTTCTGGAGCGCTGATTTTTTATATATTTTTCCCGGAATTTTTCTGGCAATTTAAGTAATGGGAAAACCTGAAATACAAAAACAGCAGAAAACAGAAACTGGCACTGGGGTGCACTGAGTTAATAGGTTAGTCCAAATACGATCAAAAGTGTATGTAAGTGCATAAATATCATAGCAATATCACCCAAAAGAGGCATGGAGCAAGCAGAAATTATAGATACGTTTTGGACGTATCAATGCCTCCTACTCACCTCAGTCAAATGGAGTGGCCGAAAGAAAGAACTGTACTCTAACTAATTTGGTTAACGCCATGTTAGATACATCGGGTCTATCCAAGGCATGGTGGGGAAGGCGATATTGACTGCATGTCATGTCCTAAACCGAGTTCCCACAAAGAACAAATAAATAACTGCATTCAAGGAATGGGAGAAGAAAAGGTTAAAACTCTCTTATCTACGAACCTGGGGTTGTTTGTTGAAAGTCAATGTGCCAATCTCAAAGAAGCGCAAACTTAGACCAAAGACTGTGGATTGTGTTTTCCTGGGATATACTTTTCGAAGCATTGGATATAGATTCTTGGTTGTAAAATCCGAAGTATCTGACATGCATGTCGGTACAATCATGGAGTCGAATGATGCGACTTTCTTTGAAGATATCTTTGCCATGAAGGATATGGCTACCTCATCTACTCAGGAGATGCCTAGTTCATCGAATCAAGAATCAGTTGCAGTTACTGAACCTACCATTTCAATGGAACACTTTGACAAACCCGTGGAGGAAAACAATGAAGCTCCTACTAGGAGCAAGATACAAAGGACTGCAAAGTCCTTTGGTGATGATTTTCTTGTCTATCTAATAGATGACACTCCCGGATCTATTTCGGAGGCTTATGCGTCTGGAGATGCTGACTACTGGAAGGAAGCGGTTCGTAGTGAGATGGATTCCATCTTAGCGAATGAAACTTGGGAGATAACCGATCGCCCTTATGGGTGCAAACCTATAGGGTGCAAATGGGTATTCAAGAAGAAGCTTAGGCCTGATGGTACTATCAAAAAGTACAAGGCATGATTCGTGGCTAAGGGTTATACCCAAAAGGAAGGTGAAGACTTCTTTGATACTTACTCACCTGTGGCGCGATTGACCACTATTCGAGTTCTACTTTCTTTAGCCGCCTCACATAGTCTTCTCGTTCATCAAATGGATGTTAAGACTGCTTTCCTAAATGGAAAGTTGGATGAGGAAATTTATATGGAACAACCAGATGGGTTTGTCATAGATGGTTGATGGCTTCTCGCCCCTCGTTGGTTACCCCAAGTGGAAGGTTTGAGATGCAGTGTAGCGGAAGTTTTCCCTTGGCAATACCAAGGATCGATTTCCCTGAGACCCCCAGTTTCAACAAGAAGGTGTCAACTGCTACGGCGCCAGATATTAGCAATCAACGTGGACCTGCACACAGATACAAATAACTTTGCTCCCAACGAGTACAGAGAGGTTGTCAATCCCTCCGGCCTTGTAGTTTACAAAGGATCAAACACAAGTGATAGTAGTGATAGATATAATTGCAATAGTAAGTAAAAAGCGGAAAATAAATAGTGGATGTGATCAATGATGGTAATATGGACCGGAGTCTCATGATGTTCACTAGTGATGTCTCTCTCCCAAAAGACGATAAAACAACTATGTGAGGTAAACGAATTACAGCTGGGCAATTGACAGGACCATGTGCGCAAACCAATGCTGACTAAGTTGCAAGAAAGGTAGAGGTTCAAAGCATGGGCGGTACGCCAAGGTAAGTAGACCGAAATCCATCTGCATCTACTACTAATCATCCACCTTGAGATATCTATCCAGAACATCTCGCTGGTATTAAGTTGCGAGTCCCACCCATAGTGTAAACTCAAAGCAACAGACAACTGCATTAAAAGAACTTTGCGTAAAGTAAACAATCCTTGCACCCGCGGGCACAAGCACCGTTGTTTTCCCCCTTGTGGCAACAGCACATCCCCTAGACTCATGTTTCTGTCACTCAAGCTAGTCATCGAGGGGCATGAACCCACAATCAAGCATAACGTTCCCTCTTGGAGTCACTACCTACTACTTGGCCAAAGCAATAAATAACAACGGAGAACATGCAAGAATTACTTACGAACACAAATATAAAAGAGGTGAATCAAATATATTACTCAAACACAATCTGAACATAATCTCATAATCCATCGGATCCCAGCAAACTCATCATAGCAACAGCATAAGGATTACATATGTGCCTCGATCATGTAGGGCAGCTCACAAGGACTAATTAGTGAAGCACAAGAACGGGAGGAGAACATCACATAGCTACTGGTCATGGACCCATGGTCCAAGGGAGACTACTCACAACTCATCCGGGAGGCGTCCATGGTGGTGGAGAAGCTCCCGGTGGTGATCCTCCCCTCCGGCAGGGTGCCGGGAAGAGTTCTCCTGGTGCTCCCGATCTTGGATGCGACGGCGGCGGCGGAACAGAGATGAGATCGCGAAAAAGAGTTCCCGTCTCGAGGGTTTCGGGAGACGCTTTAAATATATGCCAAAGGGGGGCATCAGACGAGGCTCGGGGGGCCCAGGCGCCCCCCCCGGCGCGGCCCAGGGGGGGCGCCACCAGGGCGCCTGGAGCCCTGGTGGTCCCCCCCGGCTGTACTTTGGCTACCTGGAACCTTCCGGAACGCTGATTTTTTATATAATTTTTCTGGGATTTTTCTGGCAGTTCTCGTAATGGGAAAACCTAAAATACAAAAACAGCGAAAACAGAAACTGGCACTGGGGTGTACTGAGTTAATAGGTTAGTCCAAATATGATCAAAAGTGTATGGAAGTGTATAAATATCATAGCAATATCACCCAAAAGAGGCATGGAGCAAGCAGAAATTATAGATACGTTTTGGACGTATCAACATCCCCAAGCTTAATTCCTGCTAGTCCTCGAGTAGGTAAATGATAACAAGAATAATTTCTGTGGTGACATGCTATTAACCATATAGGACTTTTTCATAGTCACATGACAAAAGCTTACTGAGACAATGAATCTATAGTAATTAAGTTGCCTCATGAGAAAATCACAAAGAACTGAAAGTTTTACAATATGATACTGAAACATCAAATAGATTTGTAATGAACATGGTGTGCAAATATGATAAAGTGATATCTCACTTGCCCCCTTTAGTGAAGCAAAACATAAATGCAGGGGCACCTTCAAGGTTTAAGTGATGACTAGATACAATGATTTCAAAATAAACGATATCACAATCATGCAAAAGACAATGCTACTTTGGGACAATGCACATTACACTCAGAATGACAATCATGCTCTCAATAGTTGGTGCTTTAAAAGAAGGTGGAGACTCTCGAACCGTGGCTTTTGTTGGCAAGGTTGAAAACCCATAGTCGGAAACAAAGACAAAACATGTACCAGAGCTCTTGGTTTTAAAACAGAGGTAATAATTTTTTTAGATCATGCATGTTTCGTCAACGAATGCTAGCAGACAACTCAATCACTTCTTGAGATGGACAAGTTTCGAGGAACGGCTCCCGAATGAGGACGATCACATCCTCTTAATCTCCTTTGTTTATTACTGCCAAAGTTTTCTGATTTCTCATGAACAAAGTGTGAAGGAGGGTTTGTTTGTTATATTATCTTTTTGAGCCAGGCGCACTCAATGCCAGTTCCTTCTCGTATTATGGGTTTCCACATTATACATGCAATCCCGGGGTGAAGCTTGTCCAACTTAAAAAGATTATGAATTAACTACTACTTCCTCATGAACTTAAAACAGAGGCACAAAATAGGAATGCATTTTTTTTGAATAATTTCGAGGTGGCACATGCAAGTCTCCATTAGGAATGGCAGGTAAATACCATGTAGGAAGGTATGGTGGACTCATATGGCATAACTGGATTAAAAGAATGTGGATGCACAAGCAGTCAGTCCGCTTAGTACAGGTGGAGGTTAGCAAAAGACTGGGAGCGACCAACTAAGAGAGCAATGACGGTCATAATCATGCAGAACGACAAAGCAACATTGAATCAGGCATGGAAGTTATATCGCTACTCAGAAACAAAAGATCATCAAGGCTTGACAGACTTTCTTTACAGTCTTAAATATGCGTGAGCATACGCCAAGTCAATCAAAATAAATTCTTTGAAGGAAGATTTTACTAAACCATACCACATCATAGGCAAACAAATCATGTTGGTACTCCAATAACACATTGGGAACCCCCCAGCTATTTGAGGCTAACCATAAGAAAACATGAACTACTAAGCGCCATTATGCACGTAGCATCTTTATCATAGACATATCAACCAATGCAACGGAAGCAAACTCTCTTAATAAGATAAGCATGATAACTAAAGAGGGTTCAAGCAACCAACTAAACGAAAGCTCTTTAAAAAGATAAGTATGAAAGTTAAAAGCTAAGCATGATAGTAGCTATTAAAAGACAAAGAACACACACAGCAAATATAGACATGAAAATTCTATGTTATGTTCTAGGTAGAAGTGGACCGTGTTTCTCTCCCACATAAAGAAAGCTGAGTTCCGACTCGTTATGAAAAGCTAAAGAAAACTAAAAAGGAAAACTAAAAGCAAGACGCTCCAAGCATAGCACATAACACATGAAGTGATAAAAATATGGTGGAACGAAAGACAAACTGATAATGTTGATGGATAAGGGGATGCACGGGGGCATCCCCAAGCTTAGACGCTTGAGTCTGCTTGAATATTTCTTGGGGGGTGCATGGGGGCATCCCCAAGCTTGAGCGTTTGACACTCCTGAATCTTTTTATCATCTTCCCTCGCAAACTTGAAAACTCCCTTCATACATAACTCATCATCATCTGATTAGCGAGGTTAGTACCCATAATAAAATAATTGTTCCTTGCTGGAAATAAGGATATTCTTGAAGATCTACTGTTTCTCAAGATTGCCAAAAGGTTTTTGCAAAGAAAAAACAAGCTCTAGGTTTGCAAAATGAAGGAAAGGCAAAACAGGACAGAATCTGTGAAAAACAGAACAGCAGGTAGTAAATGATTTTTCCGGGGCACTTCTGCAACTCTAATCAAAAAACTCAAAACAGACGCATGAAAGACAATTATATAGAGCACGCTGTCGAAAAAATTCAGACCAAAAAGATGATCTGGTGATTTTATACGAAGTTTTCTATCCAAGGACAGAATCTGTTTCCTGGACAGCACGTCACAACTTCTGAACTTTCTTGCAATCAGAGGCTACACTTGGCACAAAATTGAAAAGCAAAGATACAATGATGATGCTACTGTAGTAAACAACATCAAGACACAACAAAAGCAAAATAAAATTTATTCATTGGGCTGCCTCCCAAAAGCGCTTTCTTTTATGCCTTTAAGCTAGGCATAATGCAAAGAGATCAAGTTTTATCAAGAGTAAAAGAATAGCTAGCCCGTATAACGGACTCAAAAGGTAACTTAATCTTCTTTCGAGGGAAGTGTTCCATCCCTTTCTTGAGAGGAAACTGAAATTTAATATTCCCCTCTTTCATGTCAATGATAGCACCAACGGTGCGTAGAAAAGGACGTCCCAAAATAATTGGACACGAAGGTTCACATTCAATATCCATAATAGTAAAATCAACGGGAACATAGTTGTCATTGACAATAATAAGAACATCGTCGATCCTCCCCAAAGGTTTCTTTATGGAAGAATCAACGAGACGAACACCAAAAGAACAAGAATCAAAAGGTTTCAATTTAAGCATATCATATAGTCCTTTGGGCATAACAGAGGTACTAGCTACGATATCACATAAATCATAGCAAGAGAAGTTGTTTATCTTAATTTTTATCATAGGATCCCAACCATCTTCTAGCTTTCTAGGTATGGAGGCTTCTACTCTAAGTTTCTCCTCCCTAGCTTTGATGAGAGCATTAGTGATATGCTCTGTGAAGGCAAGATTAAGTGTGCTAGTGTGGGGATCTTTAGCCATTGTTTGTAGAAAGGTGACAACTTCTGAGATACTACAATTATCAAAATTAATTTTCTCATTATTGGGCAGAATTGTAGTGTCATCTTCTTTGTTTGAATTGCTCTCTATTATAAGAGTTTGAATGTCTTCCCAGGTTTGGGGAAGCATAGGAGCAATTTTAAACTCAGGCTCATACTCTTTTCCTGGAAGACCATGCCATGGGCATAACTCTCCATCAAGACTAACATAATCACAAGGTTTATTACTTTTGTAGATCCCGACAGTGGTGATAGGTGTAATGGAAGAAGGGGTGTACTCCTCCCATCTAGTGTTTTTGGTGGAACCCATAGTAGCAAGCAAGCGAGATAACTATTTTTGTGATTTTCGATAAAAGATACTAAAGCAAAAACTGAAAGGTAAACTAACAAGACTAAAAGCAAAGGTAAAAGATAGCGTGCAACTCCCCTATCCTGAAGAGTGGAGTCCCCGGCAACGGCGTCAGAAAACTTTGCTTGATGGCTTCTCGCCCCTCGTTGGTTACCCCAGGTGGAAGGTTTGAGATGCAGTGTAGCGGAAGTTTTCCCTTGGCAATACCAAGGATCGATTTCCCTCAGACTCCCAATTTCAACAAGAAGGTGTCAACTGCTACGGCACCAGATATTAGCAATCAACGTGGACCTACACACAGATACAAATAACTTTGCTCCCAACGAGTACAGAGAGGTTGTCAATCCCTCCGGCCTTGTAGTTTACAAAGGATCAAACACAAGTGATAGTAGTGATAGATATAATTGCAATAGTAAGTAAAAAGCGGAAAGTAAATAGTGGATGTGATCAATGATGGTAATATGGACCGGAGTCTCATGATGTTCACTAGTGATGTCTCTCTCCCAAAAGACGATAAAACAGCTATGTGAGGTAAACGAATTACAGCTGGGCAATTGACAGGACCATGTGCGCAAACCAATGCTGACTAAGTTGCAAGAAAGGTAGAGGTTCAAAGCATGGGTGGTACGCCGAGGTAAGTAGACCGAAATCCATGTGCATCTACTACTAATCATCCACCTTGAGATATCTATCCAGAACATCTCGCTGGTATTAAGTTGCGACTCCCACCCATAGTGTAAACTCAAAGCAACAGACAACTGCATTAAAAGAACTTTGCGTAAAGTAAACAATCCTTGCACCCGCGGGCACAAGCACCGTTGTTTTCCCCCTTGTGGCAACAGCACATCCCCTAGACTCATGTTTCTGTCAATCAAGCTAGTCATCGAGGGGCATGAACCCACAATCAAGCATAACGTTCCCTCTTGGAGTCACTACTTACTACTTGGCCAAAGCAATAAATAACAACGGAGAACATGCAAGAATTACTTATGAACATAAATATAAAAGAGGTGAATCAAATATATTACTCAAACACAATCTGAACATAATCTCATAATCCATCGGATCCCAGCAAACTCATCATAGCAACAGCATAAGGATTACATATGTGCCTCGATCTTGTAGGGCAGCTCACGAGGACTAATTAGTGAAGCACAAGAATGGAAGGAGAACATCACATAGCTACTGGTCATGGACCAATGGTCCAAGGGAGACTACTCACAACTCATCCGGGAGGCGTCCATGGTGGTGGAGAAGCTCCCGGTGGTGATCCTCCCCTCCGGCAGGGTGCCGGGAAGAGTTCTCCTGGTGCTCCCGATCTTGGAAGCGGCGGCGGTGGCGGAACAGAGATGAGATCGCGAAAAAGAGTTCCCCTCTCGAGGGTTTCGGGAGACGCTTTAAATATATGCCAAAGGGGGGCATCAGACGAGGCTCGGGGGGCCCAGGCGTCCCCCCGGCGCGGC
>LR738713.1:543721474-543828931 GCA_902687465.1 Secale cereale
GGGGGGGGGGGGGCGCCACCAGGGCGCCTGGAGCCCTGGTGGTCCCCCCCCGGCTGTACTTTGGCTACCTGGAACCTTCTGGAACGCTGTTTTTTTATATAATTTTTCCGGGATTTTTCTGGCAGTTCTCGTAATGGGAAAACTGAAATACAAAAACAGCCGAAAACAGAAACTGGCACTGGGGTGCACTGAGTTAATAGGTTAGTCCAAATATGATCAAAAGTGTATGGAAGTGTATAAATATCATAGCAATATCACCCAAAAGAGGCATGGAGCAAGCAGAAATTATAGATACGTTTTGGACGTATCTGAAGGAAATATGCCCTAGAGGCAATAATAAAGTTATTATTTATTTCCTTATATCATGATAAATGTTTATTATTCATGCTAGAATTGTATTAAACGGAAACTTAATACATGTGTGAATACATAGACAAAACAGTATGTCCCTAGTATGCCTCTACTAGACTAGCTCATTGATCAAAGATAGTTATGTTTCCTAGCCATAGACATGAGTTGTCATTTGATCAACGGGATCACATCATTAGGAGAATGATGTGATGGACAAGACCCATCCGTTAGCATAGCACTATGATCGTTTAGTTTAACTGCTATTGCTTTCTTCATGATTTATACATGTTCCTATGACTATGAGATTATGCAACTCCCGAATACCGTAGGAACACCTTGTGTGCTATCAAACGTCACAACGTAACTGGGTGATCATAAAGATGCTCTACAGGTGTCTCCAAAAGTATTCGTGGTGTTGGCATAGATCAAGATTAGGATTTGTCACTCCGAGTGTCGGAGAGGTATCTCTGGGCCCTCTCGGTAACACACATCACAATAGGCCTTGCAAGCAAAGGACTAATGAGTTAGTCACGAGATGATGTGTTACGGAACGAGTAAAGAGACTTGCCGGTAAACGAGATTGAACTAGGTATAAAGATACCGACGATCGAATCTCGGGGAAGTAACATACCGTTTGACAAAAGGAACAACGTATGTTGTTATGCGGTTCTGACCGATAAAAGATCTTCGTAGAATATGTAGGAGCCAATATGAACATCCAGGTTCCGCTATTGGTTATTGACGGTCATGTCTACATAGTTCTCGAACCCGTAGGGTCCGCACGCTTAACGTTTGATGACGATCGGTATTATGAGTTTTTGAGTATTGATGTACCGAAGGTAGTTCGGAGTCCCGGATGAGATCACGGACATGACGAGGAGTCTCGGAATGTCCGAGACATAAAGATTAATATATTGGACGGCCATATTCGGACACCGGAAGTATACCGGAAAAGTTTCGGATTTATCGGGAATGCCGGAGGGGGTTACCGGAACCCCCTACGAGAGGGGATGGTCCATAGTGGGCCTAAAGGGTGAGAGAGAGGCAGCCCATAGGGCTGGCCGGCGCCCCCACCTAGGAATCCTAGTTGGACTAGGATTGGGGGGGCTCCACCTCTCCTATTCCTTTCCCCCTTCTTCCTTTCGGTGAATCCTACTAGGAATAGGATTGCAATCCTATTCCTAGTAGGAATCCCTTCCCTAGCCGCACCAGGAGAGTTGGCCGGCCCCTCCTCCCTTGCTCCTTTATATACGGGGGCAGGGGGCACCCAAAGGCACACAAGTTGAATTGTTTTAGCCGTGTGCGGTGCCCCCCTCCACAGAATCACACCTCGGTCATACCGTCGCGGAGCTTAGGCGAAGCCCTGCGCCGGTGAACACATCATATCCGTCACCACGTCGTCGTGCTGACAAAACTCTCCCGTGAAGCTCAACTGGATCAAGAGCTCGTGGGACGTCATCAAGCTGAACGTGTGCTGAACGCGGAGGTGCCGTACGTTCGGTGCTTGATCGGTTGGATCGCGAAGAAGTTCGACAACATCAACCGCGTCACTTGACGCTTCCGCTCCCGGTCTACGAGGGTACGTAGACACACTCTTCCCTCTCGTTGCTATGCATCTGGTAGATAGATCTTGCGTGATCGTAGGAAAAATTTAAAATACTACGTTACCCAACAGTGGTATCAGAGCCAGGTCTATGCGTAGATGATATGCACGAGTAGAACACAATGAGATTGTGGACGATACTAGTCATACTGCTTACCAGCATGTCATACTTTGCTTCGGCGGTATTGTGAGATGAAGCGGCCCGGACCGACATTACGCGTACGCTTACGCGAGACTGGTTTCACCGTTACGAGCACTCATTGCTTAAAGGTGACTGGCGGGTGTCTGTCTCTCTCACTTTAGCTGAATCAAGTGTGGCTACGCCCGGTCCTTGTGAAGGTTAAAACAGCACATACTTGACGAAACATCGTTGTGGTTTTGTATGCGTAGGTAAGAACGGTTCTTGCTAAGCCCGTAGCAGCCACGTAAAACTTGCAACAAATAAAGTAGAGGACGTCTAACTTGTTTTTGCAGGGCATGTTGTGATGTGATATGGTCAAGACATGATGAGTTATACGGTTTTGTATGAGATGATCATGTTTTGTAAAGTTATCGGCAACTGGTAGGAGCCATATGGTTGTCGCTTTATTGTATGAAATGCAATCGCCATGTAATTGCTTTACTTTATCACTAAGCGGTAGCGATAGTCGTGGAAGCAATAGTTGGCGAGACGACAACGATGCTACGATGAAGATCAAGGTGTCAAGCCGGTGACGAAGGTGATCATGACGGTGCTTTGAAGATGGAGATCAAAAGCACAAGATGATGATGGCCATATCATGTCACATATTTTTGATTGCATGTGATGTTTATCTTATTATGCTTCTTATTTTGCTTAGAACGACGGTAGCATTATAAGATGATCCCTTACTAAATTTCAAGGTATAAGTGTTCTCCCTGAGTATGCACCGTTGCGAAAGTTCGTCGTGCCGAGACACCACGTGATGATCGGGTGTGATAAGCTCTACGTTCAAATACAACGGGTGTAAGCCAGTTTTGCACACGCAGAATACTCGGGTTAAACTTGACGAGCCTAGCATATACAGATATGGCCTCGGAACACTGGAGACCGAAAGGTCGAGCGTGAATCATATAGTAGATATGATCAACATAAGATGTTCACCATTGAAAACTACTCCATCTCACGTGATGATCGGACATGGTTTAGTTGATTTGGATCACGTGATCATTTAGATGACCAGAGGGATGTCTACCTAAGTGGGAGTTCTTAAGTAATATGATTAATTGAACTTTATTTTATCATGAACTTAGTCCAGGTAGTATTAGCATATCTATGTTGTAGATCAATAGCTCGCGATGTTGCTCCCCGTTTATTTTTCATATGTACCTAGAGAAAACCAAGTTGAAAGATGTTAGTAGCAATGATGCAGAATTGTTCCGTGATCTAAGGATTATCCTCATTGCTGCACAGAGAAATATGTCCTTGATGCACCGCTAGGTGACAGACCTATTGCAGGAGCAGATGTAGACGTTATGAACGTTTTGACAAAAGCTCAGTATGATGACTACTTGATAGTTTAGTGCACCATGCTTTACGGCTTATAACCGGGACTTCAAAAACGTTTTGAACGCCACGGAGCATATAAGATGTTCCAAGAGTTGAAATTAGTATTTCATACTCATGCCCGTGTCGAGAGGTATAAGACCTCTGACAATACTTTGCCTACAAGATGGAGGAGAATAGCTCAACCAGTGAGCATGTGCTCAGATTGTCTGGGTACTACAATTACTTTAATCAAGTGGGAGTTAATCTTCCTGATAAGATAGTAATTGACAAAGTTCTCTAGTCACTATCACCAAGTTAGTAGAACTTCGTGATGAACTATAATATGCAAGGGATGACGAAAGGAATTCCCAGCTCTTCGCGATACTGAAGTAGGCGAAGGTAGAAATCATGAAAAAGCATCAAGTGTTGATGGTTAACAAGACCACTTGTTTCAAGTAAAGGGCAAAGGGATAGAAGGGGAACTTCAAGAAGAATGACAAGCAAGTTGTCACTCCCGTGAAGAAACCCAAAGCTAAACTCAAGCCTGAAACAAGTGCTTATACTGCAAAGGAAATGGTCACTAAAAGTGGAACTGCCCTAGATACTTGGCGGATAAGGAGGATGGCAAAGTGAACAAAGGTATATTTGATATACAGATTATTAATGTGTATTTTACTAGTGTTCATAGCAACCCCTCGGTATTTGATATTGGTTCAGTTGCTAAAGAGTAGTAACTCGAAGTGGGAGTTGCATAATGAACATAAACTAGTTAAAGGATGAAGTGACGATGTGTATTGGAAGCAGTTCCAAGATTGATATGATCATCATCGCACACTCCCTATACTTTCGGGATTAGTGTTGAACCTAAATAACTGTCATTTGGTGTTTGTGTTGAGCATTAATGTGATTTGATCATGTTTATTGCAATACGGTTATTCATGTAAGTTATAGAGAATAATTGTTGTTCTGTTTACATGAATAAAACCTTCTATGGTCATACACCCAATGAAAATAGTTTGTTGGATCTCGATCGTGTGATACACATATTCATAATATTGAAGCCAAAAGATGCAAGGTTAATAATGATAGTGCAACTTATTTGTGGCACTGCCGTTTAAGTCATATTGGTGTAAAACGCATGAAGAAACTCCATAATGATGGACTTTTGGAATCACTTGATTATGAATCACTTGGTGCTTGCGAACCATGCCTCATGGGCAAGATGACTAAAACTCCGTTCTCCGGAACTATGGAGCGAGCAACATATTTGTTGGAAATCATACATACTGATGTATGCGGACCAATGAGTGTTGAAGCTCGCGGCGGGTATCGTTATTTTCTGACCTTCACTGATGATTTGAGCAGATATGGGTATATCTACTTAATGAAATACAAGTCTGAAACTTTTGAAAATTCAAAGAATTTCAGAGTGAAGTAGAGAATCATCGTAACAAGAAAATAAAGTTTTCTACGATCTGATCGTGGAGGAGAATATTTGAGTTACAAGTTTGGTCTTCATTTGAAACAATGTGGAATAGTTTCACAGCTCACGCCACCCGGAACACCACAGCATAATGGTGTGTCCGAACGTCGTAACCGTACTTTATTCGATATGGTGCGATCTATGATGTCTCTTACCGATTTACCACTATCATTTTGGGTCATGCATTAGAGACAACTGCATTCACGTTTAATAGGGCACCATCTAAATCCGTTGATACGACACCTTATGAACTATGGTTTGGCAAGAAACCAAAGTTGTCGTTTCTTAAAATTTGGGGCTTCGATGCTTATGTGAAAACACTTCAACCTGATAAGCTCGATCCCAAGTCGGAAAAATGTGTCTTCATAGGATACCCAAAAGAGACTGTTGGGTACACCTTCTATCACAGATCCGAAGGCAAAATATTCGTTGCTAAGAACGGATCCTTTCTAGAAGAAGAGTTTCTCTCGAAAGAAGTGAGTGGGAGGAAAGTAGAATTTGATGAGGTAATTGTACCTTCTCCCGGATTGGAAAGTAGTACATCACAGGAAATTGTTCCAGTGATTCCTACACCAATTAGTGAGGAAGTTAATGATAATGATCATGAAACTTCGGATCAAGTTTCTGCTGAACGTCGTAGATCAACCAGAGTACGTTCCGCACCAGAGTGGTACGGCAACCCAGTTCTGGAAATCATGTTACTAGACCATGATGAACCTACGAACTATGAGGAAGCGATGATGAGCCCAGATTCCGCAAAATGGCTTGAAGCCATGAAATCTGAGATGAGATTCATGTATGAGAACAAAGTATGGACTTTGGTTGACTTGCCCGATGATCGGCATGCCATCGAAAATAAATGGATCTTCAAGAGGAAGACCGACGCAGACGGTAATATTACTGTTTACAAAGCTCGACTTGTTGCGAAAGGTTTTCGACAAGTTCAAGGAGTTGACTACGATGAGACTTTCTCACCTGTAGCGATGCTTAAGTCTGTCCGAATCATGTTAGCAATTGCCACATTTTATGAAATCTGGCAAATGGATGTCAAAACTGCATTCCTAAATGGATATCTCAAAGAAGAGTTGTATATGATGCAACCAGAAGGTTTTGTCAATCCAAAAGGTGCTAACAAAGTATGCAAGCTCCAGCGATCCATCTATGGACTGGTGCATGCATCTCGGAGTTGGAATATACGCTTTGATGAGGTGATCAAAGCATATGGTTTTATACAGACTTTTGGAGAAGCCTGTATTTACAAGAAGTGAGTAGGAGCACTACAACCTTTCTGATAAGTATATGTGAATGACATATTGTCGATCGGAAATGATGTAGAATTTTCTGGAAAGCGTAAAGGAGTGTTTGAAAGGAGTTTTTCAAAGAAAGACTTCGGTGAAGCTGCTTACATATTGAGCATCAAGATCTATATAGATAGATCAAGACGCTTGATAAGACTTTCGATGAGTACATACCTTGATAAGATTTTGGAATAGTTCAAAAATTGGATCAGTCAAAGAAGAAGTTCTTGCCTGAGTTGTAAGGTGTGAAGTTGAGTAAGACTCAAAGCCAGACCACGGCAGAAAAATATAGAGAGAATGAAAGTCATTCCCTGTGCCTCAGCCATAGGTTCTATAAAGTATGCCATGATGTGTACAAAACACGTTGTGTACCTTGCCAAGAGTTTGACAGGGAAGTACAATAGTGATCGAGGAGTAGATCACTGTACAGCGGTCAAAATTATCCTTAGTAATTGGATGACTAAGGAAATATTTCTCGATTATGGAGGTGATAAAGAGTTCGTCGTAAAAGGGTTACGCCGATGCAAACTTTGACACTAAAACCAGATGACTCTAAGTATCAATCTGGATGCGTATTGAAAGTGGGAGCAATTAGCTAGAGTAGCTCCATGCAGAGCATTGTAGACATAGAAATTTGCGAAATACATAGGGATCTGTATATGACAGACCCGTTGACTAAACTTCTCTCACAAGCAAAACATGATCACACCTTATTACTCTTGTGTTTTAATCACATAGCGATGTGAACTAGATTATTGACTCTAGTAAACCCTTTGGGTGTTGGTCACATAACGATGTGAACTATCGGTATTAAATCACATGGCGATGTGAGCTAGATTATTGACTCTAGTGCAAGTGGGAGACTGAAGGAAATATGCCCTAGAGGCAATAATAAAGTTATTATTTATTTCCTTATATCATGATAAATGTTTATTATTCATGCTAGAATTGTATTAAACGGAAACTTAATACATGTGTGAATACATAGACAAAACAGTATGTCCCTAGTATGCCTCTACTAGACTAGCTCATTGATCAAAGATGGTTATGTTTCCTAGCCATAGACATGAGTTGTCATTTGATCAACGGGATCACATCATTAGGAGAATGATGTGATGGACAAGACCCATCCGTTAGCATAGCACTATGATCGTTTAGTTTAACTGCTATTGCTTTCTTCATGACTTATACATGTTCCTATGACTATGAGATTATGCAACTCCCGAATACCGTAGGAACACCTTGTGTGCTATCAAACGTCACAACGTAACTGGGTGATCATAAAGATGCTCTACAGGTGTCTCCAAAAGTATTCGTGGTGTTGGCATAGATCAAGATTAGGATTTGTCACTCCGAGTGTCGGAGAGGTATCTCTGGGCCCTCTCGGTAACACACATCACAATAAGCCTTGCAAGCAAAGGACTAATGAGTTAGTCACGAGATGATGTGTTACGGAACGAGTAAAGAGACTTGCCGGTAAACGAGATTGAACTAGGTATAAAGATACCGACGATCGAATCTCGGGGAAGTAACATACCGTTTGACAAAAGGAACAACGTATGTTGTTATGCGGTTCTGACCGATAAAAGATCTTCGTAGAATATGTAGGAGCCAATATGAACATCCAGGTTCCGCTATTGGTTATTGACCAGAGATGAGTCTCGGTCATGTCTACATAGTTCTCGAACCCGTAGGGTCCACACGCTTAACGTTTGATAACGATCGGTATTATGAGTTTTTGAGTATTGATGTACCGAAGGTAGTTCGGAGTCCCGGATGAGATCACGGACATGACGAGGAGTCTCGGAATGTCCGAGACATAAAGATTAATATATTGGACGGCCATATTCGGACACCGGAAGTATACCGGAAAAGTTTCGGATTTATCGGGAATGCCGGAGGGGGTTACCGGAACCCCCTACGAGAGGGGATGGTCCATAGTGGGCCTAAAGGGTGAGAGAGAGGCAGCCCATAGGGCTGGCCGGCGCCCCCACCTAGGAATCCTAGTTGGACTAGGATTGGGGGGGCGCCACCTCTCCTATTCCTTTCCCCCTTCTTCCTTTCGGTGAATCCTACTAGGAATAGGATTGCAATCATATTCCTAGTAGGAATCCCTTCCCTAGCCGCACCAGGAGAGTTGGCCGGCCCCTCCTCCCTTGCTCCTTTATATACGGGGGCAGGGGGGCACCCAAAGACACACAAGTTGAATTGTTTTAGCCGTGTGCGGTGCCCCCCTCCACAGAATCACACCTCGGTCATACCGTCGCGGAGCTTAGGCGAAGCCCTGCGCCGGTGAACACATCATATCCGTCACCACGTCGTCGTGCTGACAAAACTCTCCCGTGAAGCTCAACTGGATCAAGAGCTCGTGGGACGTCATCAAGCTGAACGTGTGCTGAACGCGGAGGTGCCGTACGTTCGGTGCTTGATCGGTTGGATCGCGAAGAAGTTCGACAACATCAACCGCGTCACTTGACGCTTCCGCTCCCGGTCTACGAGGGTACGTAGACACACTCTTCCCTCTCGTTGCTATGCATCTGGTAGATAGATCTTGCGTGATCGTAGGAAAATTTTAAAATACTACGTTACCCAACAGTATCATACGCCAAGGTAAGTAGACCGAAATCCATCTGCATCTACTACTAATCATCCACCTTGAGATATCTATCCAGAACATCTCGCTGGTATTAAGTTGCGAGTCCCACCCATAGTGTAAACTCAAAGCAACAGACAACTGCATTAAAAGAACTTTGCGTAAAGTAAACAATCCTTGCACCCGCGGGCACAAGCACCGTTGTTTTCCCCCTTGTGGCAACAGCACATCCCCTAGACTCATGTTTCTGTCACTCAAGCTAGTCATCGTGGGGCATGAACCCACAATCAAGCATAACGTTCCCTCTTGGAGTCACTACCTACTACTTGGCCAAAGCAATAAATAACAACGGAGAACATGCAAGAATTACTTACGAACATAAATATAAAAGAGGTGAATCAAATATATTACTCAAACACAATCTGAACATAATCTCATAATCAATCGGATCCCAGCAAACTCATCATAGCAACAGCATAAGGATTACATATGTGCCTCGATCATGTAGGGCAGCTCACGAGGACTAATTAGTGAAGCACAAGAACGGGAGGAGAACATCACATAGCTACTGGTCATGGACCCATGGTCCAAGGGAGACTACTCACAACTCATCCGGGAGGCGTCCATGGTGGTGGAGAAGCTCCCGGTGGTGATCCTCCCCTCCGGCAGGGTGCCGGGAAGAGTTCTCCTGGTGCTCCCGATCTTGGAAGCGGCGGTGGCGGCGGAACAAAGATGAGATCGCGAAAAAGAGTTCCCGTCTCGAGGGTTTCGGGAGACGCTATAAATATATGCCAAAGGGGGGCATCAGACGAGGCTCGGGGGGCCCAGGCGCCCCCCCCGGCGCGGCCCGGGGGGGCGCGCCACCAGGGCGCCTGGAGCCCTGGTGGTCCCCCCCCCGGCTGTACTTTGGCTACTTGGAACCTTCCGGAACGCTGATTTTTTATATAATTTTTCCGGGATTTTTCTGGCAGTTCTCGTAATGGGAAAACCTGAAATACAAAAACAGCCGAAAACAGAAACTGGCACTGGGGTGCACTGAGTTAATAGGTTAGTCCAAATATGATCAAAAGTGTATGGAAGTGTATAAATATCATAGCAATATCACCCAAAAGAGGCATGGAGCAAGCAGAAATTATAGATACGTTTTGGACGTATCAATGGTCAGGAAGGAAAAGTGTGCAAGTTGCTGAAGTCTTTGTATGGACTCAAGCAAGCACCAAAGCAGTGGCATGAGAAGGTTGAAAGAACTTTAACAGCTGCATGCTTTTTTGTGAACGAAGCTGACAAATGTGTGTACTATCACCATGGTGGGGGCGAGTGAGTTATCCTTTGCTTGTATGTTGATGCCATACTGATTTTCGGAACAAACTTGAATGTTATTAAGGAGGTCAAGGATTTCCTATCTCGTTGTTTTGAGATGAAGGATTTAGGAGTGGTTGATGTCATTCTGAACATCAAGTTGCTGAGAGACGATGACGGTGGGATTACTTTGCTTCAATCTCACTATGTGGAAAAGATCTTGAGTCACTTTTTGGCTATAGGGACTGCAAGCCCTCTCCAACACCATATGATGCCAGTGTGCTACTTCGAAAGAATCGAAGAATTGCTAGAGATCAATTGAAATATTCTCAGATTATTGGCTCGCTTATGTATTTAGCGAGTGCTACAAGACCTGACATCTCTTTTGTTGTTAGCAAATTGAGTCGGTTTGTCTCAAAACCAGGAGATGTGCATTGGAAAGCTCTAGAAAGAGTTTTGCGTTATTTGAAAGGCACTGCAAATTATGGAATTCACTACACTGGGCACCCAAAGGTGCTTGAAGGGTATAGTGACTCAAACTGGATCTCAGATGCTGATGAGATAAAGGCCACGAACGGATATGTATTCACTCATGGAGGTGGCACTGTTTCTTGGAAGTCTTGCAAGCAGACCATCTTAACGAGTTCAACTATGGAAGCAGAGCTCACAGCACTAGATACAGCTACGGT
This sequence comes from Secale cereale, assembly GCA_902687465.1. Lineage (NCBI taxonomy): Eukaryota > Viridiplantae > Streptophyta > Magnoliopsida > Poales > Poaceae > Secale > Secale cereale. Next base: position 543,732,298 of record LR738713.1, read on the forward strand.
CGAAGCGGATTGGCTTCGTCGGCTCTTGAATGACTTGCCGGTAGTTGAGAAACCTATACCGGGTATCCTTATGAACTGCGACAATCAAACTATGATCACGAAAGTGAGCAGCTCAAAGGATAACATGAAGTCATCAAGACACGTTCAGAGAAGGTTAAAGTCTGTCAGGAAAATGAAAAACTCCGGAGTAATTGCATCGGATTATATCCAAACGTCTAAAAATCTGGCAGATCCATTTACTAAGGGTCTATCACGAAATTTGATAGATAATGCATCGAGGGAGATGGGTATGAGACCCACAATATGAGTTGTTCACAGTGGTAACCTAGTCTATGTGATCGGAGATCCCGTGAATTAGATGTGGAAGACAAGCTATTGGTCAACTGAGAGGAGAGTATCCTTACTATTATCAATACCACTCCATGAAGATGCAATACTCTCCTAAATCTGCATGGCAGGTTGATGTATATCTTAATGTATTCTAAATGGCTCATGTAAGCAGAGATGTTGTCCTGCAGAACATCTTTTGAAAAACACACCTATATGAGTCTGATTGTTAAACATCGCAATCTATGAGAGTAGGGTTCTCTTTAGTAAACTCATGAAAGGTCACGGAGTATGACGCATAAAGCTCCACCCGCGGGGAAGACCCACGGTAGCCAAGTATCGGTCAAGGCTTTGTGTGAAGCTAGATTCGCAGAAAACTTGCAGTTCAAGGCACAGTCCACCGTTCAAGTTGCTTACTAGTGTAGCACAAAGTTCTAGGTGGAAGTTCAACTTAACAGTCTTCACTGCAGTACCGATATATAAAACAGTGTTTTGGAACCAAAGGTAAATTTTGTGTTCCTCTAGGATCTGGTGGGGGATTGCTGGAATTTTAGTCCATTTTGGACCAGCCCAAATAGCAATTTCAGAATTCCTAATAAATTCTAGAGGCTCACTTAGCCCATTCGTGCAAGGCAAGGGGCACTACTAAAGTTTAGTCCCACATTGCTAGTTTACACAGAGTTGGACCTCTTTATAAGGGAGGCTCTTTCTCCACTTGTACGAGCATGAAAACAAGAGGGACATCCACGCGCACTCCTCCTCCGCCGCCCGCCTCGTCACGATGCGCCGCGGGTTGCGGGAATGAGCCGATGTCTAATTTTTGCCACGCACGACGGGTATAGGAAAGGTCAGTCGAAAGCTGAACGTTCTCTGTAGTGGACACTGAATGAGCGGCGCGCCTCTTCGACTGCTGCCTATTCATTTCGTCTCCCTCGCTCTATTGAGCTCCCGGCGCAACCTCTCGCCTCCTTCTCTTGCGCCTATAAAAGAGGGGTCAATCCTCCCAGAGAGACGCACCAGAACCTCTCCTTCCTCTCGCCACCGGTTCCATCTCTCAGCTGCTGCTGTCTTCCTCATCCCGGCTTGCGGCGTGCACCGCAGGTCGGAATAGTAGGCCTCCAAAACCGCATAACTTTGAGTCCTGTACGGAAGAAGGGTGATAAGGTTTTTAGGGAGCGCTTGGCGCGACTACTGGCTGATTCATCACGGACGATCCGGTCGCCGACGACTTCTTCCCCGACGTCGACAACATCTTCGACGACATGGCTGGCAAGGATGTCGACCCTAAGAGCAGTGCTTCTGCTACTGCACAGTACGTGTTCATGTTTCTTTTGCTTGAGGTCCTGCTATAATTTCTTATTCTAGTATGTGCTCTGCATATGTTCGGTTCTAGTTCATAATGCGGATGCTTTTGCATATGTTTGGTTCTAGTTCATATATGAAGATACTATTTACCTTCTCTGTGTTAGATCGCATGACTTGTTTTATCTCTTCTATATTAGTCATGTTTTATTTACTATTTTTGTTAATAAAATCACTTGATAAATTGCTCATATATCTAACACATACTCCCTCAAATCGGATTTATCTGACTTTCGTCTTTCCAATTGGCCCATGTGGAATTGCAAATTTTAGGGCGCAGTGCTTAATTTAAGAAGCAGTGCTATACGAAGGACAATACAACGGCCGATTTACAGCTGATTCGCTACAAGCACCACAAGTTGCAATTGACCAGCACTCCTAACCCGTCTGATTCAAGTTTAGTGTGCATATAGGCCATGAAACGTCATGTGCATGACAGTTTTGTAACTTTTTTTTGCGGGGGGACGATTTTGTAACTTAAGTATGATGATTTGGGGGTGCAATGCTTTAGTTATGTGTGACAATTAATTTCATCCGTGCACAAAAACAAAGGGAAATTGAAGGACAATTGAAAAACGAAAGTGTTGCTCGTTTGCCTGGTGACTTAATAAACGTGAATGGAGGAAGTTTGCTTTTTTCGCGCGGAAAGAATGGAGGAAGCAGAACTCAACTTATTACATGGTTAGGTTCCTATTAGTGGAACCAGTCTAACAGGGTTTAGGTCCTAGACTTACATTAGACGTGTTTTCTGAATTTATTTAGTTTTCGTGTGATGTTCGTTCAATGGAAGACGACGTTCCAGTAGCTACGAGCGCATGTGGTTACTTTTGAAGGTGCTCCTAGGGTAAGTTGCGAGTAAGTTTATAAGAATGAGTGTATGCACATGTATATGAGCATCTGCATGTATACCATGTTTATATAAGCCTTATAACAATTGGAGTAAGCTAGTACCGTTAGCAATGTATGGCCCGAAAATGGGCTTTACTAAGAATCGAACTCGCAACTGAAGACCTGGTGTTCCTCGCTACTTGACCTCCTGTGTCTAAGCAAGTTTTAGGCAGAGCAAAAATTTAAGAACTAAATACAGTGTCAGTTAAAAAGAATCAACTATTTGTTGAAAAATTGTGAACAACTTTTCAAAAAATGCGAATAATGTTTGGAATAGCATTTTTAAATGAAATAAAATTTAAAACGTGAATAATTTGAAATATACGTTGAATAATTTTATATTATGCACAAAACATTTTTTAAATACACACTGAACATTTTTTTCTGATATCCGCTGAACAATATTTCAATACACATTGAACATTTTTGCTATATATCATGAACAATATTTAAATACACATTGAGCATCTTCGTGATATACGCTGAGCAAATTTAAAATACACAATGAACAATTTTTATAAAATATGTTAAATATTTTCTTAACATAGGGTGAACATTTCCTTAAATATATAATGAACATTTTTGTATATAAGCAGGCAATGAACTTTGTATAATACATGAAAAAAGAAAGAAAAGAAGAAAAACGATAGAGGAAAAACGGACAAGAAAAGTAACAGAAACTGAAAAAAAGAATAGAAAGGAAGAAATAGAAAAGAGAAGAGAACGCAGAGCAACCGTGGGTCAGCCAAGGGCCTTAGGAGCCTAGTTTCAGGGAAACCAATGTCCTTTTGACGCTCGCGAGCGTTAAATAGGATCTGCCTCAGGAAAGTACCCCTTTTCTTAGGCAAACATGCAAAGCTTTATTATTCAGGCGTCACCGCCATGTTTGGTTTCCTGGTGATCTAACAGCCAATCCCTAAACCTAGAGCATGTTTTGCAAGAATTTGAGCCTCATCATTCGAGGTCCTAAACTCATGACAAAAATTGCAAGAAATGAAAATCAAAGAACGCAACAATCCGTGGGTAACTGCACTGTAAGAAGATGCCCTGATCGCATCAATCACCACCTTGCAATCCAAGGCCACTGTTACTCTCTGAACATAGAGATCATCCACCAGGGCAAGAGCCTCTCTCACTGCGAAAGCTTCCAAAGTAGCTGGGTCATCAATATTTCGAAACAACACCGCCGATGCAACTAGAAACAATCCGTGATGGTCATGATACACAACACCGACACACAACACCGCCCTGGCACTGACGCGTTAAAATTTATTTTAGCATCTCCAAGCAGTAGGGCAATCCAGTGACTCGGTCTCAGGATACTTTGAGCAGCCCTTGTCTCCTTCGGCTTATTTAGAGCTTCAACTTCTTGCAAGTAGGAACTAACAAAGCAATGAGTAGCATAAGGGCTATGAAAAATATCCTCATGGATTGGTTTGCGTCTAGATCCCCAAATAGCCCACCATGCTACAATCATCGTTGTGAATTCAAATGCCAGAAGAGACTCGTGCATGGCGAACAACCATTGTTTAGCACTCGGATCCTGATTGAGGCACATGAATTCCACCATTGTCTCGTTTGACAGAACCCAAATATGCCGCCATACTACAATCCAACAAGGAATGTCTTCGTCTATCTGGCGCACCACACAGAGTGCAAAATCCATGACCGCCATATTCTTGTGATGCTATGTTGCTTGTTGGTATTAAATTTTGCGCTAATATCCACGCAAAGACACGGAGTTTAGATGGAAATTTAGTTTGTCATAGTGCCGACCAACCCGAGCTCTCCCAGGAAGTGCCTCTCTCATGCTCTATCCAAGTCTTCTTTTGCCTTGTTTCCTTCCCCACCAGTATTGGCGTACTATAGATCTATGTGAGAGTATTACATCTATAATACGACCTCAGGGAAGTATCAAATACCTAGTTAAGGGTAACCCCTTGCAAAGTATAGCCCACTCGCTCACATAACAAAAAAACCAATAATGAGTATGTTACTGATTCTTTACGACCCACTAGGAGAGCTGGCTCAAAATGGGACAGGTAATGTCTCAGGATGAACAAAAGTGTTTTTACAATTTTCATTCATTGACAAAAAAACCAAAAACACATAGTTTGAAAATTGTTCATGCAATACTGAAAAATTATCACCTTATTTATTTTCATGAATTATAAAAATCCACAATTGTTTTTTTAGGAAATTCACGCTTTTGGAAAATGTTCAATATTTTTTGCATTTCTTTAAATGTACATGGATGTACGAAAAAGTGGAAAAGGGAGAGAAGAGGAAAAAGGCAATCACCAAAAAACTGTGTACGCATGTGAAAACATTAAACCTAAACAAAACCGAATAAAATAGCAATTTAAAATCAAAGACTAGTGCCTTCTGTCTATGCAAAGTCACTCGTTTTTTGTGTTTTGGGAAAATGCTAAGCGACCCATGGAAACTAGGGCCATGTAGAGTGGGACAGTACGCGGTTCGTCCCTATTCCAGAGATATCCTATACAGCGCCTCTAGCACTCACTCGCACCACTAGATGGGCCGCAGGCCATCAGCGTCCTTCTCGGTCGCTTGCTTAAAGGAAAAATGTCTCGCTCGCCGGGAGGCACGTTGGAAAACTGCCAGTTTGGCCAGCTAAACAGTTGACCGTGACCATTGGAAAGTTGACTGTTGAACAATTTCACCGTTGGATTTAAAAAAAACAGACATGACAAAAAGTGTGAATCTGAAATAAGTTCGTAAAATTAAAAAAAGAACAAAAAACTTCAAATTTTCATAAATCTGAAAAAGCGCTAGTGAATTTGATGAACTTCACAAATTGCAGGAAAAGTTCACGAATTTGAAAACAGTTCGAGGTTTTGAAAAAAGCTCACACATTTTAGAATAATTTCAAGATTTTTTCTTTTAAAAACGCCAACAACTTTGAGAAAGGTTCACACATTTGAGTAAAAGTTTTAAAAAATGGGGAAAATTCCTAATTTTGAAAATAGTTCATGAATTGTTAAAAATGAAGACATTTGAAAAAAGTTCAATGATTTTAAAATTTCCACATATTTTCAAAAAATTCAAAAAATTAAATAAAAAGGGAAAAAAGAAACAAGAATAAAAGAATAAAAAACACCCGAAAGAAAACCGGACTGCACTATTGGCTCGTGACATCACGTGCAGGCTGAGTGAGGTTTGCGCCGCTTTGTGGAAACACCTTGAAGTGGCACCGCGGGCGCCGAATAGTATTTGAGGCTCTTCCGCATGTACACATGGAATAGGATATGCTACATATTCCACCACATTATGAAGTAAGTCCTTTGCTTAGTTATAACTATACATCAAAATAATTGGTCCTTCATCCTAGGGAGCATCTATAATGGAGAAGAATTGTAGCCTTTTGTATTGCAGGCAATGCACACACACGTAAGCTCATGAGCTATAAGAATTCATCACCTTCGGTCCATTATGGAGAAGTGTAGTCATTCATGCACATCAACCTTGGAGAGACCTCTTGATAATCACTCGGTGTTTGCGACACCAACTCGCCCAACTTCATGTTGTTCGCTTTGCTTGTCGTTCAAGATTGGATATAAACGGCGGACCGGCTTCAACATCAAGGATTGTCAATTATGGCCATTACCAGTTATGCTAGAGAGTGTCTTTATCATCAATAGTCACTAAGGCACACGATTCGGTTCCACCCTAGTGTTGTTCATGAGGTAGAGAACGCTATGCGATTTCCATAGATAGAGTTGCATGTGTGCCTCTCGTTTCCCATTTTGTAGGTGTGAGGTATGTCATCAACCGTTAATGTCTTGGCCAAAATAGGTTTCTACGAACATAAATAGCAACATGGAGAACACACACATATCCCCACTGGCTTTTGTTTTTTTAATGAAGGCATAAACCTTCTCTCATCCATTTGTTAAGAGAGAAACAGAGTGTTCGGTTACTTAAGGGACACCACACATCCAAACAAAATGCAAAAGGCCACTACTTTTCTGGTATTATTTGCCCCCAAACGCTTTTCACCCGCATTGAACCAAGATCTTGTTTCTTCTTGATGTCCTCGATAAGGATTGTCCGTCGGCGGTGCGGACATGTGGTAGAAGACCATTGCGTCTCTTTTATGCAAAATGGTTCGACTTCAAAGTATGGTTATAGATTCCATGGCACTTCTATTCAGAACATCGTCTTCAAACATATTGATCCACCACTCTTCGCTTGATCGATGCATGTGCCAAGTGGTGGTGTCGATGTGCACAAATTGTAGTCGTTCCCTCACCAACCCCTAAACTCTCAAGGTGAACTAACATTTGTAGAGGAATGTGAAGTGGTTTGTTGCTCTCTTTGCACAAAGGGCATAGAGCACATTACGGGAACCATGCTTGGCCAACCTAACTGCAGTCCAAATCCTATTTTATATGGACAACCACAATAAGAATTTTACCTTCGGAGGTGCCCATGCTTTCCCAACCGTGCTCTCTATAGAGGTACATGTTGCACCTAAGAATTGTGCTTTGTGTGCGGAGTGCACCGAGTGGTGGCGACTAGATGTGTGCTTCGAAAGTCCAATAGTGGTCACTACTCATGTGCTTTCCAATGATATAATTGTAGGTACCCTCTTCGAGGCTGACGTCACAGTCCTGCAACCAAAGAGAGATGAACTCCTCGACATGGTCCAAAGTGGAGGTGTTTCGGTTGATTATCTTTAGAATTGAAGCATTGCCCCTTACTGCTTCTTTGACCTACCTTTTTTACTCCTCACGATACACGGTAACTGGTATTAACGTCGCACTGGCACACTTGATGGGCACTATGATCCAATCTTTCCCCACGCCTAATCTCTCTACTACAGGAAACCACTTTGATTTTTGTATTTTTATTTATGTACTTTATTTAAAAGTTGTTATTACTATCGCTGTAACAATAATTTCTTTTCACGACTTTGGAATATTTGTTTCACGCGAAAATAATACCATATGCATATTTTCAAATAGTTAGTTCACACGAGACTTGTGAAAACTTATGTGTGACCGAAACGCCACTCATAAATACTCTCCTCCTCCTTCGTTTGAATGATAACTATTGGGATACTTACACGAAGGTGTTACACTACCATGTGTGTCTTACAGGCCATCATAATCTCGCCTTGGTATCCTTGACTAGCATTGTAGTTACTACTACTGTAATTGCTTTGTACTTCGATGCAACCCACCAATTACTTGACCTCCAGCATGTAGAATTGACCCTTCCTCTCCTCACAACTTTTAGTGCATGCACACAAAGGGATGACAAGGTAGGTGACCAACCATAACACCAGGCCACCCTGATACGTCTCCAATGTATTCATAATTTTTGATTGTTTCATTCTATTATATTATCAATCTTGGGTATTTATATGCTTTAATATGGAATTTTATATCAGTTTTGGGAACTAACCTATTAACCCGGTATCTAGTGCCAGTTGTTGTTTTCTGCTTGCTTTTGGTTTTCCAGAAAATCAGTACCAAATGGAGTCCAAACGCTATGAAACTTTTTCACGATTTTTTTCTGGACAAAAGAGAGTGTAGAAGGTTCAGGAGGAGACCAGACAACAAACGAGGAGACAACAAGGCAAGAGGGCACGCCCTGGAGGTAGGCGCTGATGGAAATATGCCCTAGAGGCAATAATAAAATGTTTATTATTAAATTTCCTTAATCAAGATAAAGGTTTATTATTCATGCTAGAATTGTATTGACCGAAAACCTAAATACACGTGTGAATACATAAACAAATACCGTGTCCCTAGTAAGCCTCTACTAGACTAGCTCGTTAATCAAAGATGGTTAAGGTTTCATAACCATGGACATGAGTTGTCATTTGATAACGGGATCACATCATTATCAGAATGATGTGATGGACAAGACCCATCTGTTAGCTTAGCATTTGATTGTACAATTTATTGCTACTGCTTTTATGTATGTAAAATACATATTCCTTTGACTATGAGATCATGCAACTCTCGGATGCCGGAGGAATGCCTTGTGTGCTATCAAAAGTCACAACGTAACCGGATGATTATACAGATGCTCTGCAGGTATCTCTGAAGGTGTTTCTTTGGGTTCGCATGAATCGAGATTAGGATTTGTCACTCCGAGTATCGAAGAGTATCACTGGGCCCTCTCGGTAATACACATACTAATAAGCCTTGCAAGCAAATGACTAATGAGTTAGTCACATGATTATGTATTACAGAACGAGTAAGAGACTTGCCGGTAATGAGATTGAACTAGGTATAGAGATACCGATGATCGAATCTCGGGCAAGTAACATACCGACGGACAAAGGGAATTGTGTACGTTGTCATAACGGTTCGACTGATAAAGATCTTTGTAGAATATGTAGGAGCCAATATGGGCATCCAGGTTCTGCTATTGGTTATTGACTGGAGAGGTGTCTCGGTCATGTCTACATAGTTCTCTAACCCGTAGGGTCAGCACACTTAACATTCATTGACGATATAGTATTATATGAGTTATGTGATTTGGTGACTGAATGTTGTTCGGAGTCTTGGATGAGATCACAGACATGACAAGGAGTCTTGAAATGGTCGAGAGGTAAATATTGATATATATATAGGACGATGGTATTCGGACACCGAAAGTGTTCCAGAGGGTATCAGGTACTTATCGGGTCACCGGAAGGAGTTCTGGGTACCCCCGGCAAAAGATATGGGCCTTATGGGCCAAGAGGGCAAACACACCAGCCACAATGGGCTGGTGCGCCCCCCATATGGGCCGGCCAAGGTGGAGATGGAAAGGGGAAGAAGGAAAGGAAAGCAAGGGAATAAGATTCCCCCTTCCTTTCCCCCTCCCGCTCTTTCCTCCCCCCTCTGACAAACATGGCAGGGGGACGCGGCCAAGGAGGACCCCAAGTAGGATTTGGCCTAGTTGGGGCGCCCTATGGCAGCCTCCCCTCTCCCTCCCACCTATATATATGTGGGGGCCACCCTAGCACACCCTAGACAATTATTGTTTAGCCGTGTGCGGTGCCCCCCTCCACCGTTTACACCCCCGGTCATATTTTCGTAGTGCTTACGGAACTCATCTACTACCTCGATATCTTGCTGGACCGAGAAGGTGAGGGATGTCACCGAGCTGAACATGTGCAGAACGCGGAGGTGATGTGCATTCAGTACTTGATCGGTTGAAGCTCTAAGAAGTTCTACTACATCAACCGCGTTGTGAAATTCTTCCGCTTACGGTCTATGAGGGTACATAGACACACTCTCCCCCTCGTTGATATGCATCTCCATGGATAGATCTTTGCGTGTGCGTAGATTTTTTTTGTTTTCCATGCAACATTTACCAATAGTGGCATCATGAGCCAGGTCTATGCGTAGATGATATGCATGAGTACAACACAAAGAGTTGTGGGCGGTGATCGTCATACTGCTTACCACCAACGTCTTATTTTGATTCGGCGGCATTGTAAGATGAACCGGCCCGGACCAACATTACATGTCCACGTACATGAGACCGGTTCCACCGTCACGTGGAACTTGTTTTGCATAAAGGTGGCTGGCGGGTGTCTGTTTCTCCTAAGTTGAATTGAATTTGACCGCGACCGGTCTTGTTAAAGGTTAAAACAACAAACTTGATAAATCACCGTTGTGGTTTTGTGTCGTAGGTAAGAACGGTTTTTGCTAGAAGCCCGTAGTAGCCACGTAAAACTTGCAACAACAAGTAGAGGACGTCTAACTTGTTTTTGCAGGGCATGTTGTGATGTGATATGGTCAAGACGTGATGAGTTATACATTATTGTATGAGATGTTCATGTTTTGTAAATTATCGGCAATCGGCAGGAGCCTTATGGTTGTCTCTTTATTATATGAAGTGCAAGCGCCATATGATTACTTTACTTTATCGCTATGAGTTAGGAATAGTCATAGAAGAAATAGTTGGCGAGAGGACCACGACGCTACGATGGAGATCAAGGTGTCGAGCCGGTGACGATGGAGATCATGACGATGCTTTGGAGTTGAAGATCAAAAGCACAAGATGATGATGGCCATATCATGTCACATATTTTGATTGCATGTGATGTTTATCCTTTATTCATCTTATTTTGCTTAGAACGATGGTACAATTATAAGATGATCCCTTCACTAAATTTCAAGATAATAGTGTTCTCCCCGAGTATGCACCGTTGCTACAGTTCGTCGTTTTGAGACACCAAGTGATTATCGGGTGTGATAGACTCTGCATTCACATACAACGTGTGTAATACAGTTTTACACACGAAGAATACTTGGGTTAAACTTGACGAGCCTAGCATGTACAGACATGTCCTCGAAACACTGGAGACCAAAAGGTCGAACATGAGTCATATAGTAGATATGATCAACATAGAGATGTTCACCATTGATGACTACTCCATCTCACGTGATGATCGGACATGGTTTAGTTCATCTGGATCATGTATCACTTACATAACCTGAGGGATATTGATTTAAGTGGGAGTTCATTAGTAATTTGATTAATTGAACTTAATTTATCATGAACTTAGTCCTGATAGTATTTGCATATATATGGTGTAGATCAATAGCTCATGATTTAGCTCCTCTATTTTTGATACGGTCCTAGAGAAAACTAAGTTGAAAGATGTTAGTAGCAATGATGCGGATTAGGTCCATGATCTGAGGATTATCCTCATTGCTGCACAGGAGTATTATGTCCTTGATGCACCGCTAGGTGACAGACCTATTGCTGGAGCAGATGCAGACGTTATGAACGTTTGGCAAGCTCGGTATGATGCCTACTTAATAATTTACAGCTTAGAACTGGGACTTCAAATTTTTTTTGAACGTCACAGATCATATGAGATGTTCCTAGAGCCGAAATTGGTATTTCAGGCTCATGCCCATGTCGAGAGGTATGAGACCTCTGACAAGTACTTTGCCCACAAGATGGAGGAGAATAGCTGAGATAATGAGCATGTGCTCAAAATGTCTGGGTACTACAATTACTTGAATCAAGTGGGAGTTCATCTTCCAGATAAGATAGTGATTGTCAGAGTTCTCCGGTCATTATCACCAAGCTACTAGAACTTCATAATGAACTATAATATGCAAGGGATGACGAAACAATTCCCGAGCTCTTCGCGATGCTGAAAACGACGAAGGTAAAAACCAAGAAAGAGAATCAAGTGTTGATGGTTAATAAGACCACCAGTTTCAAGAAAAAGGGCAAGGGAAAGAAAGGGAACTTCAAAAGAATAGCAAGCAAGTTGTCACTCCCGTGAAGAAACCCAAAGCTGGACCTAAGCCTGAAATTGAGTGCTTCTACTGCAAATGGAAAGGTCACTAGAAACGGAACTGCCGAAAACACTTGGCGCATAAGAAGGATGGCAAAGTGAACAATGGTATATTTGATATACATGTTATTGATGTGTACCTTATGAGTATTCGTAGTAACCCCTAGGTATTTGATACTGGTTCAGCTGCTAAGATTAGTAAATTCTAAAAAAGAGTGCAGAATAAACAGAAACTAGTTAAGGGTGAGGTGACGATGTGTGTTGGAAGTGGTTCCAAGATTGATATGATCGTCATCGCACACTCCCTATACTTTCGGTATTAGCGTTGAACCAAAATAAATGTAATTTCGTGTTTGCGTTGAGCCTAAACAATATTGGATCATGTTTATTGCAATACGGTTATTCATTTAAGTCAGAGAATAATTGTTGTTTTGTTTACATGAATAAAACCTTCTATGGTCATACACCCAATGTAAGTGGTTTATTGAATCTCAATCATAGTGATACACATATTCATAATATTGATGCCAAAAGATGCAAAGTTGATAATGATTCAGGGTGTGCATTCGGTTTTTTCGATTTTTTTGGTTCGATTTATACGGTTTTTGGTCTATACAGTTTTCATACTTCGGTTTATACGGTTTTATACATATATACAGTTCGGTTTCGGTAATAACCATTTAATTTCGGTTCGATTTCGGTAATAACCAAAATAACCAAAGTTGACGCGAATTTTTGAATGAACGAGACATATATTTTGGTCACATGATTCGGTCTATGTATGGAGGGGAGATTTTTCTTGTGAGAAGTGCCTACGTAGATTAGATCATTATTAGATGGCACACATGATTTGGTCCTAGGCATTAGATGGAAGTAGATCTGAGGATTAGGCAATTTTTTATTAGATGAGGGAGCAAGAAAAAAAGGAAAGAGTCAATTGTATCCGTTTATTATTAGGTGACAGAGGAAGCAAAAGAGGGAAAGTGCCGATCCTAATCATGACAAAAGCGTCGGCTGGCCTTTTTCTTATGCAAGCGATTGGCTGCATGTGGGGATCGCTCTGGAAGTATATGGGCTGGTTAGTTTGAGGCCCAGCAAGCACAATGTATGCCAAGTGCCCAGATCATTGGCTCAAGCTATAGCGTCTAGTACCACCTCACGTATCGAGCTGCAACACGGTAGGCAGAAGACTATAAATGGAGGGGTGGCCATAGCTTCAACTAAATATCTTCACACAATGGAGCTACTTTTAGTTTAATTGAAAACCGTTGGTTTCTAACCGAAAAACCCGAAGGGTATATGGTTTTCAGCATTGAAAACTAAAATTGAAACCAAAAACTGGAAAAACAGAAATCCGGTTCGGTTTGGTTTTTGGTTTTCGGTTCGGTTTTGCACACCCTGAATAATGATAGTGCAACATACTTGTGGCACTGTCGTTTAGGTCATATTAGTGTAAAGCGCATGTAGAAACTCCGTGCTGATGGACTTTTGAAATCACTTGATTATGAATCATTTGATACTTGCGACCCATGCCTCATGGGCAAGATGACTAAAACTTTGTTCTCCGGAACAATGGAGCGAGCTAATGACTTATTGGAAATAATACATACCGATGTATACGGTCAGATGAGCATTGAAGCACGCGGCTGGTATCGTTATTTTCTCACCTTCGCACATGATTTGAGTAGGTATGTATATATCTACTTGATGAAACACAAGTCTAAAACATTTGAAAACTTCAAAGAATTTCAGAGTGAAGTGGAGAATCATCATAACAAGAAAATAAAGTTTCTACGATCTGATCGCAGAGGCAAATATTTGAGTTATGAGTTTGACCTTCATTTAAAACAATGTGGAATGGTTTCACAACTCACGCCACCTGGAACACCATTGCGTAATGGTGTGTCTGAACGTCATAACCGTACACTATTAGATATGGTGCATCCTATGATGTCTCTTACCGATTTGCCTTTATCATTTTGGGGTTATGCATTAGAGACAGCTGCATTCACGATAAATAGGGCACCGTCTAAATCCGTTGAGACAACACCGTATGAACTATGGTTTGGCAAGAAACCAAAGCCGTAATTTCTTAAAGTATGGGCTTGCGACACTTATGTCAAAAGGCTTCAGCCTTATAAGCTCGAATCCAAATCGGAGAAGTGCGTCTTCATAGGATACTATCGGCGTCCTGGGAACGGGGGTACCCAGACTTGCCTGCCTGCGGCCCGTGACGTGGCTCCATCTACGGCCTGGTTCAGTCCACCTTCAGCAACCGCAGCTCAAGACCCTCGCAAGGCGGACGACGACAAGACCTCCTTGGGGGCAGCGTCTCTAGGTTGGCTCCTGAGGAGCGGAGATATCTATGCAAGGTGCACCTCGCGAGGTTCACGTGATGTGAGCCATGACGACCAAGGCCAGGCGGGCGCCAGGGGGCGCAGTGTACCAGTTTCCCCTTTGGTGCCAAGGGGGCAAGCACAGGCGCAGAGTCCCGAGGAATCAAGCAAAGGTTTCCATATCAGTGCAACAAGACCAAGGACCATCAGGACGGCAGAATGGAGGTCATCGTGAAGCCCGTCGCGGCGTCACCACCAGAGCCTTTGGCAGGCGGAGACCACTTTTGTCAGGATAGCTTGTACTAGCTGTTCCCCTTCAAATTTGGTCGTTGTGGGATCCCTTCCCGTCGATATTCAGGAAGAGGACCAAGGCCGCTATAAGTAGGACCTAGCCACCACCATAGAGGGGGAGGAGATCGGATCTGGACAGCAGATCATCTCATCTCGAGCTGATCCAACCATAGAAGGGATCGAATCCATTTCCACCCTGACCACACCACAAGCTCATCCGAGCCCAATAACACCTCTCCTGCGGAGGCTGTTCATCCATTGTACTGGTTCATCCTCAGCCCCACGAGGCAATCCACCACACACACTGGAGTAGGGTATTACACCGCAAGGTGGCCCGAACCAGTATAATACTCTGTGTCCCTTGTTCTTTGAGTTCGTCGAGCTTGGCTGTGGAATCGTAGGGCGAGCACGCTGGGGAGAGAGTGTTCTTCGTGCGCACCCCAGAGTTCGAACCTCTCAAGGGTTTGCGGGACCCAAAATCCGATAGATACCCAAAAGAAACTATTGGGTACAACTTCTACCACAGATCCGAAGTCAAGATCTTTGTTGCTAAGAATGGGTCCTTTCTAGAGAAGGAGTTTCTCTCGAAAGAAGTGAGTGGGAGGAAAGTACAACTTGATGAGGTAACTGTACCTTCTCTCGAATTGTAAAGTAGCACATCAGAGAAAACCGTTCCCGTGATGCCTACACTAACTAGAGAAGAAGCTAATGATGATGATCATGAAACTTCAGATCAAGTTAATGCTGAACCTCGAAGGTCGACCAGAACATATACTGCAATAGAGTGGTACGACAATTATGTCCTGAAAGTCATGTTGTTAGACATCGACGAATCTTTGAACTATGAAGAAGCTATGATGAGCCTAGATTCTGATAAATGGCTTGGGGCCATGAAATCTGAGATATGATCCACGTATGAGAACAAATTGTGGACTTTGGTGGACTTTCCCGATGATTGGAAAGCCATTGAGAATAAATGGATCTTCAAGAGGAAGACGGGCGCTGATGGTAGTGTTACTATCTACAAAGCTCGACTTCTCGCAAAAGGTTTTCGACAAGTTCAAGGTGTTGATTACGATGAGATTTTCTCACTCGTAGCGATGCTTAAGTCTATCCGAATCATGTTAGCAATTGTCGCATTTTATGAAATCTGGCAAATGGATGTCAAAGCTGCATTCCTTAATGGATTTCTTAAAGAAGAGTTGTATATGATGCAACTAGAAGGTTTTGTCAATCCTAAAGGTGCTAACAAAGTGTGCAAGCTCCAGCGATCCATCTATGGACTCATACACGCATCTCGGAATTGGAATATACGCTCTGATGAGTTGATCAAAGCATATGGTTTTATATAGACTTGCGGTGAAGCCTGTATTTACAAGAAAGTGAGTGGGAGCACTACAACCTTTCTGATATTTATATGTGAATGACATATTGTTGATCGGAAATGATGTAGAATTTTCTAGAAAGCATAAGGGAGCGTTTGAAAGGAGTTTTTAAAAGAAAGACCTCGATGATGTTGCTTTCATATTGGGCATCAAGATCTATAGAGATAGATCAAGACGCTTGATAAGACTTTCAATGAGTACATACCTTGATAAGATTTTGAAGGAGTTCAAAATGGATCAGTCAAAGAAGGAGTGCTTGCCTGAGTTGTAAGGTATGAAGTTGAGTAAGACTCGAAGCTCGACCACGGCATAAAATAGAGAGAGAGAATGAAAGTCATTGCCTATGTCTCAACTATAGGTTCTATAAAGCATGCCATGTTGTGTACCAGACCAAATGTGTGCCTTGCCACATGTATGGCAAGGGGGTACAAGAGTGATCCAGGAGTGGATCACTGGACAGCGGTCAAAATTTCCCTTAGAGGAATACGGAAATGTTTCTCGATTATGGAGGTGATAAAGAGTTCGTCGTATAGGGTTACACGAATGCAAAGTTTTGACACTAATCCAGATGACTCTGAATATCAATCTTGATGCGTATTGAACGTAGGAGCAATTAGCTAGAGTAGCTCTATGTAGAGCATTGCAGACATAGAAATTTGCAAAGTACGCATGAATCTGAATATTGCAGACTCGTTGACTAAAACATCTCTCAAAAGAAAAAAACATGATCACTCCTTAGAACTCTTTTGAGTGTTGGTCACATGGCGATGTGAACTATGAGTGTTAATCACATGGCGATGTGAACCAGATTATTGACTCTAGTAAACACTTTTTGGTGTCGATCACATAGTGATGTGAACTATCAGTGTTAATCACATGGCGATGTGAACTAGATTACTGACTCTAGTGCAAGTGGGAGACTGATGCAAGTATGCCCTAGAGGCAATAATCATATGGTTATTATTATATTTCCTTAATAATGATAAAGGTTTATTATTCATGCCAGAATCGTATTGAACGGAAACCTAAATACATGTGTGAATACATACACAAATACCGTGTCCCTAGTAAGCCTTTACTAGACTAGCTCGGTTATCAAATATGGTTAAGGTTTCATAACCATGGACATGAGTTTTCATTTGATAACGGGATCACATCATTATCAGAATGATGTGATGGACAAGACCCATCTGTTAGCTTATCATTTGATTGTACAATTTATTGCTACTGTTTTCATGTATGTCAAATACATATTCCTTTGACTATGAGATCATGCAACTCCCGGATGCCGGAGGAATGCCTTGTGTGCTATCAAAAGTCACAACGTAACTGGATGATTATGCATATGCTCTACATGTATCTCCGAAGGTGCTTTTTTTGGTTCGCATGAATTGAGATTAGGATTTGTCACTCCGAGTATCGAAGAGGTATCACTAGGCCCTGTCGGTAATACACATACTAATAAGCCTTGCAAGCAAATGACTAATGAGTTAGTCACATGATTATGTATTAAGGAACGAGTAAGAGACTTGCCGGTAATGAGATTGAACTAGGTATAGAGATACCGACGATCGAATCTCGGGCAAGTAACATACCGACGGATAAAGGGAATTGTGTACGTTGTCATAACGGTTCGACCGATAAAGATCTTCGTAGAATATGTAGGAGCCAATATGGGCATCCAGGTTGTGCTATTGGTTATTGACTGGAGATGTGTCGCGGTCATGTCTACATAGTTCTCGAACCCATAGGGTCCGCATGCTTAACGTTCGTGGACGATATAGTATTACATGAATTATGTGATTTGGTGACCGAATGTTGTTCAAAGTCCCGGATGACATCACGGACATGACAAGGAGTCTCTAAATGGTCGAGAGGTGGAGAAGGAAAGGGGAAGAAGGAAAGGAAAGAAAGGGAATAGGATTCCCCCTTCCTCCCCCCTCTTTCCTTCCCCATCTGACAAACATGGCAGGGGGGCAGCCAAGGAGGACCCCAAGTAGGATTCGGCCTACTTGGGGCACCCCATGGCAGCCTACCCTCTCCTTCCCACATATATATATGTGGGGTGGGGCACCCTAGCACACCCCAGACAATTTCTTAGCCGTGTGCGGCGTCCCCCTCAACCATTTACACCCCGGTCATATTTTCGTAGTGCTTAGGCGAAGCCCTGTGGAGATCACTTCACCATCACCATCAGCACGCCATCATGCTGACGGAACTCATCTACTACCTCGACGTCTTGCTGGATCAAGAAGGCGAGGGACGTCACTGAGCTGAACGTGTGCAGAACGCAAAGGTTTCGTGCTTTCGGTACTTGATCGGTAGAAGCGCGAAGAAGTTCGACTACATCGACCGTGTTGTGAAACGCTTCCGCTTACGTTCTACAAGGGTACGTAGACACACTCCCCCCCTTGTTGCTATGCATCTCCATGGATAGATCTTTGCGTGTGCTTAGATTTTTTTTGTTTTCCATGCAACATTTCCCAACAGGCGCGCCCCATTACCTTGTGGGCCCCCACGTGGCTCCGTCTGACCTAATTCCACTTCTATAAATTGTCAAATATTGGGAAACCCCCAGAGAGCCACCTAAAACAATATTTTCACCACCGCAAGTCTCCATTCTTCTGCGATCCAATCTGGAGGCCTTTCTGGTACTCTGCCGGCAGGGGAATCGATCATAGAGGGCTTCTACATCAACCTTGCTACCCTACCGATGATGTATGACTGTGTGAGTAGTTCACCATAGACCCACGGGTCCATAGCTAGTGGCTAGATGGATTATTCTCTCTCTTTGACCTTCGATACCAATGTCTCCTCGGTCTTCTTGTAGTTCTATCTGATGTAATCTTCTTTTGCGGTGTGTATGTTGGAATCCGATGAATTGTGGGGTTATGATCAGATTATTAATTGAAAGTAACTGAGTCTTTTCTAAACTTTATTATGCATGATTATGATAGATTTGTATTTTTGTCTGGACTATTGTTTGCTTTTGCCAACTAGACTGATCTATCTTCTGTGGGAGAGGTGCTTTTGTAATGGGTTCAATCTTGCGGTGTCCTCACCTCATGACAGAAGGGGTAGAAAGGCACATATCTTATTGTTTCCATTGAGGATAAAACAATGGGATTTATTCATACTGCTTGAGTTTATTTTGTCTACATCGTGTCATCTTGCTTAAAGCGTCACTCTATTTGTTATGAACTTAATACCGTAGATGTGTGCTGGATAGCAGTCAATTGGTAGAGTAATAGTAGTAGATGCTGTCGGGGGTTAGTCTACTTGTCACGGACGTGATGCCCATAGATATGATGATTGCCTTGAACAACATCATTGTAGCGACCACGATCCCAATGGATCAAAGTCTCTGTGCTTAAGTGTCATCCCTGGATCGGTATGCTGACACACACAATACTTGAGGATTTATAACAGAGTTTCAATCACACACTTATTACATCAAGATACTCATAAAGAGTATTATTACAAAAATATGGCTGAAGGCCATCTAACATAATTAAACTGCGAAAGCATCAAAGATAAGTTGAGTCCACCCAACTCCACGGGAAACACTGAGTGCATGGCAATGACCTATCGCACCTTAATCTTCATCGGAAAACTCTGCAACATGAGACATTGCAGCCGTGTAGGTAAGCACATTGAATATACTGGCAAAGTCACACTGTAGCAATAATGATGAACAAATATCTACCACTACATCCATTTTTGGTTGGTGGAGGCTGTAAGGTTTATTTTTGCATAAAGCTACTTTTTCCCTACAACAAAGGAATAAATTTTATTTACTACTAAGTTGATTTAATCAATATTGAGAAGGTTCCTCCATCTCAACCCCAATCACCAACGTCATTAATAACCCAACAGTTTAATTTAATAGAGTGATGAGACCAGTCCATAATTCAAATACCAGGATACTCAAAATGTCCATAACCGGGGACACGGCTACTCATGAATAGTTTTTACACTCTGCAGAGGTTTGCACACTTTTCCCCACAAGACTCGACCGCATCCATGATCGGAAGATCGAGACATGGCGTTTCAGAAGCATTAACTCTTTACTCTGGGTAGACCTGTACACCTATTTTCCCTTACATCTGCTAGTCCACCACTGAAAGAGCTCACACATATACTCAGCTATGCCAGAGCCCATAATGGCTTGTGGCTGCACACGGAAGTTTCTAGGCGTGAATGATATATGATCCCTTTGAGCCTGGGTGGCATTCCATAGGATGATCACACGGTTCCTCCAGGATATCCTAGGACAACACTGGATTCTCCAGGTGCCCTGCAACCAATCCACCCAGACATGTATTAAAGTTGCGACCTAAAAATTTCCCTTAGTTGTTATTACTCTCACAACTTTCATGAATCTCACATACCAATCCACGTCTACAAGCATGGCTAAGCAATAAGTAACAAAGTGTATATTCCTGGGGTTGATCTAAAGTCATAGGTTCCTACCTCATGAACTACAAAGCAATTTCCACACGTAACCAAGTCCTACTCATGCAAATATTTGAGGGTGTAACTGATGCAAGTAAAACTAGGTATTGAGAAGTATGATCAAAGTGTAACTTGCCTTGCCGATGATCATTGAAACCTAGAGACTCGTAGTAGCAAGCTTTGCACTCCGGAAATTCTATCGCAAGCAAACAATAGCATACATAAGCAATCATGCAACAGAATCGAAAAGAAGATCACCGAAAACTTTGAAAACAAGCAAATAACTCTTGCAACAGAAAACAATTTCTAGTAGTACCAAAATTAGGTGAATTTGGCCTTATCAGAAAGTTTAGGGTCAAGAGCTTTGATTTGCAAAAGGAATCAACTCAAACGGAGTTACGAACAAAAGAAGATTCAAATTCAAATCGGCTTGAACCAAATTTTAAATATTTCAAAATTATGTTTGAGTTGGGTTACTGGATATATGAGATCGCAACGAAGGGATTGGCGTTGGTTTCATCTAATTCCGACTAACGAGTAAAAAGTAACGCTAGATTGAAGTCTAGGGGCTAAACTGAAGATGAAGATAAATAATCGCGGATAGGTACCTGTCTAAAAAAATAATAGAAAAAAGAAAAGTCTATATAACGAACGTTCATTTTGTGAAACAAACCAGCGAACGCTCACTAAATAACTAATCCTAAAAAAAATCTAGGTTAAAAAAACGTAACTGTTTTTACCGGTTCGGGCGGGCGGATCGGATCCGAGCGGCGGGTCGGGTCCAGCGGGCATCGGGGCTGAGGCATGGCGGCGTCTGGCGGCGCGAGTGCGGGGTCAGGGCAGCGACAGCAAGCGGCTGCATCGGCGGCAGCAGCGGTGGCGGGCGGCAGGCGGCGTGGCGTGAGGCGGCGGGGTTGGCGTGGCGCAGTGGTGGTGTGGAGGTCGAGGGGGTCGGGACGGGCGCTTATAAAGGGGGAAGGGGTCGGCGGTGGCGCGGGGAAGGGCACAGGGGGCGGTGTCCGCCTCGGGCATGGGTGGCGGCGGGCGTGTGATGGCTTCTCGCCCCTCGTTGGTTACCCCAAGTGGAAGGTTTGAGATGCAGTGTAGCGGAAGTTTTCCCTTGGCAAAGATACCAAGGATCGATTTCACCTGAGACTCCCAGTTTCAACAAGAAGGTGTTAACTGCTAACGGCGCCAGATATTAGCAATCAACGTGGACCTGCACACAGATATAAATAACTTTGCTCCCAACGAGTATAGAGAGGTTGTCAATCCCTCCGGCCTTGTCGTTTACAAAGGATCAAACACAAGTGATAATAGTGATAGGTATTGCCGCAAATAGTAAATAAAAGCGGAAAGTAAATAGCGGATGTGATCAGTGATGGTAATATGGACCGGGGTCCCATGATGTTCACTAGTGATGTCTCTCTCCCAAAAGACGATAACACAGCTATGTGAGGTAAACGAATTACAGCTGGGCAATTGACAGAATTATGTGCGCAAACCAATGCTAACTATGTTGCAAGAAAGGTAGAGGTTCAAAGCATGGGCGGTACGCCAAGGCAAGTAGACCAAAATCCATCTGCATCTACTACTAATCATCCACCTTGAGATATCTATCCAGAACATCTCGCTGGTATTAAGTTGCGAGTCCCACCCATAGTGTAAACTCAATGCAACAGACAACTGCATTAAAAGAGCTTTGCGTAAAGTAAACAATCCTTGCACCCGCGGGCACAAGCACCGTTGTTTCCCCCCCTGTGGCAACAACACATCCCCTGGACTCATGTTTCTGTCACTCAAGCAAGTCATCGAGGGGCATGAACCCACAATCAAGCATAACGTTCCCTCTTGGAGTCACTACCTACTACTTGGCCAAAGCAATAAATAGCAACGGAGAACATGCAAGAATTACTTACGAACATAAATATAAAAGAGGTAGATCAAATATATTACTCAAACACAATCTGAACATAATCTCACAATCCATCAGATCCCAGCAAACTCATCATAGCAACAACATACGGATTACATATGTGCCTCGATCATGTAGGGCAGCTCACGAGGTCTAATTAGTGAAGCACAAGAACGGGAGGAGAACATCACATAGCTACTGGTCATGGACCCATGGTCCAAGGGAGACTACTCACAACTCATCCGGGAGGCGTCCACGGTGGTGGAGAAGCTCCCGGTGGTGATCCTCCCCTCCGGCAGGGTGCCGGGAAGAGTTCTCCTGACGCTCCCGATCTTGGAAGCGTGGCGGCGGCGGAACAGAGATGAGATCGCGAAAAAGGGTTCCCGTCTCGAGGGTTTCGGGACGCGTGTTAAATATATGCCAAAGGGGGGCATCAGTGGAGGCCTGGGGGCCCAGGCGCCCCCCCCGTCGCGGCCAGGAGGGGGGCCGCGCCACCAGGGCGCCTGGAGCCCTGGTGGCCCCCCTCCGGCTCTACTTCGGGTGCCGGGAAGCTTCTGGAACGCTGATTTTTTATATAATTTTTCCGGGATATTTCTGGCAGTTTTCGTAATGGGAAAACCTGAAATACAAAAACAGCAGAAAACATAAACTGGCACTGGGGTGCACTGAGTTAATAGGTTAGTCCAAATATGATCAAAAGTGTATGGAAGTGTATAAATATCATAGCAATATCACCCAAAAGAGGCATGGAGCAAGCATAAATTATAGATACGTTTTGGACGTATCAACATCCCCAAGCTTAATTCTTGCTCGTCCTCGAGTAGGTAAATGATAACAAGAATAATTTCTATGGTGACATGCTATTAACCATATAGGACTTTTCATAGTCATATGACAAAAGCTTACTGAGACAATGAATCTGCAGTAATTAAGTTGCCTCATGAGAAAATCACAAAGAACTGAAAGTTTTACAACATGATACTGAAACATCAATTAGATTTGTAATGAACATGGTGTGCAAATATGATAAAGTGATATCTCGCTTGCCCCCTTTAGTGAAGCAAAACATAAATGCAGGGGCACCTCCAAGGTTTAAGTGATGACTAGATATAATAATTTCAGAATAAACGATATCATAATCATGCAAAAGACAATGATACTTTGGGACAATGCACATTACACTCAGAATGACAATCATGCTCTTAATAGTTGGTGCTTTAAAAGAAGGTGGAGACTCTCGAACCGTGGCTTTTGTTGGCAAGGTTGAAAAACCGTAGTCGGAAACAAAGAAAAAGCATGTACCAGAGCTCTTGGTTTTAAAAATAGAGGTAATAATTTTTTTAGATTATGCATGTTCCGTCAACGAATGCTAGCAGACAACTCAATCACTTCTTGAGATGGAAAAGTTTCGAGGAACGGCTCCCGAATGAGGACGATCACATCCTCTTAATCTCCTTTGTTTATCACTGCCAAAGTTTTCTGATTTCTCATGAACAAAGCGTGAAGGAGGGTTTGTTTGTTATATTATTTTTGAGCCGGGGGCACTCAATGCCAGTTCCTTCTCGTATTATGGGTTTGCACATTAGACATGCAATCCCGGGGTGAAGCTTGTCCAACTTAAAAAGATCATGAATTAACTACTACTTCCTCATGAACTAAAACAGAGGCACAAAACAGTAATGCATTTTTTTGAATAATTTCGAGATGGTACATGAAAGTCTCCGCTAGGAATGGCAGGTAAATACCATGTAGGAAGGTATGGTGGACTCATATGGCATAACTGGTTTAAAGGATTTTGGATGCACAAACAGTCAGTCCGCTTAGTACAGGTGGAGGTTAGCAAAAGACTGGGAGCGACCAACTAAGAGAGCAATGACGGTCATAATCATGCAGAGCGACAAAGCAACATTGAATCAGGCATGGAAGTTATATCGCTACTCAGAAATAAAAGATCATCAAGGCTTGACAGACTTTCTTTACAGTCTTAAATATGCGTGAGCATACGCCAAGTCAATCAAAATAAATTCTTGAAGGAAGATATTACTAAACCATACCACATCATAGGCAAACAAATCATGTCGGTACTCCAATAACACATTGGGAACCCCCCAGCTATTTGAGACTAACCATAAGAAAACATGAACTACTAAGCACCATTATGCACGTAGCATTTTTATCATAGACATATCAACCAATGCAACAGAAGCAAACTCTCTTAATAAGATAAGCATGATAACTAAAGAGAGTTCAAGCAACCAACTAAACAAAAGCTCTTTAAAAAGATAAGCATGAAAACTAAAAGCTAAACATGATAGTAGCTATTGAAAGACCAAGAACATACACATCAAAGATAAACATGAAAATTCTATGTTGTGTTCTAGGTAGAAGTGGAGCGTGTTTCTCTCCCACATAAAGAAAGCTGAGTTCCGACTCGTTATGAAAAGCTAAAGAAAACTAAAAAGGAAACTAAAAGCAAGACGCTCCAAGCATAGCACATAACACATGAAGTGATAAAAATATAGTGGAACGAAAGACGAACTGATAATGTTGATGGAGAAGGGGATGCACGGGGGCATCCCCAAGCTTAGACGCTTGAGTCTCCTTGAATATTTCTTGGGGGTGCATGGGGGCATCCCCAAGCTTGAGCGTTTGACACTCCTGAATCTTTTTATCATCTTCCCTCACACACTTGAAAACTCCCTTCATACATAACTCATCATAATCTGATTAGCGAGGTTAGTACCCATAATAAAATAATTGTTCCTTGCTGGAAATAAGGATATTCTTGAAGGTCTACTGTTTCTCAAGATTGCCAAAAGGTTTTTGCAAAGAAAAAGCAAGCTCTAGGTTTGCAAAATGAAGGAAAGGCAAAACTGGACAGAATCTGTGAAAAACAGAACAGCAGGTAGTAAATGATTTTTTCGGGGCACTTCTGCAACTCTAATAAAAAAACTCAGAACAGATGCACGAAAGACAATTGTATAGAGCACGCTGTCGAAAAAATTCAGACTAAAAAGATGATCTGGTGATTTTATACGAATTTTTCTATCCAAGGACAGAATCTGTTTCCTGGACAGCACGTCACAACTTTTGAACTTTCTTGCAATCAGAGGCTACACTTGCCACAAAGTTCAAAAGTAAAGATACAATGATGATGCTACTGTAGTAACAACATCAAGACACAACAAAAGCAAAATAAAATTTATTCATGTGGGCTGCCTCCCAAAAGCGCTTTCTTTTATGCCTTTAAGCTAGGCATAATGCAAAGAGATCAAGTTTTATCAAGAGTAAAAGAATAGCTAGCCCGTATAACGGACTCAAAAGATAACTTAATATTCTTTCGAGGGAAGTGTTCCATCCCTTTCTTGAGAGGAAATTGGAATTTTATATTCCCCTCTTTCATGTCAACGATGGCACCCACGGTGCGTAGAAAAGGACGTCCCAAAATAATTGGACAAGAAGGTTCACATTCAATATCCATAATAGTAAAATCAACGGGAACGTAATTTTCATTGACAATGATAAGAACATCGTCGATCCTCCCCAAAGGTTTCTTTATGGAAGAATCAACAAGACGAACACCAAAAGAACAAGAATCAAAAGGTTTCAATTTAAGCATATCATATATTCTTTTGGGCATAACGGAGGTACTAGCTCCAACATCACATAAAGCATAGCAAGAGAAGTTATTCAACTTAATTTTTATCATAGGATCCCAACCATCTTCTAGCTTTCTAGGTATGGAGGCTTCTACTCTAAGTTTCTCCTCCCTAGCTTTGATGAGAGCATTAGTGATATGCTCTGTGAAGGCAAGGTTAAGCGTGCTAGTGCGGGGATCTCTAGACATCTTGTGAAGGAAATCAATAACTTCGGTAAGAGTGCAATTATCAAAATCAAGGTCACTACTATCAAGTAAAGTGGTAGTGGTGTCCTTTAGGTTCACTTGTTTGGTAGTTTCTATAGTCATAGCATCACCATTAATAGGTCCAAAGCATTGGGTGCTAAGAGTTTGGATATCCTCAACAACTTGGATAGTAGCAACAGTGTGGTGGGTAGGAAGGTTCTTGACAAGAGATTTCATACGTTCCCAAGCTTGGGCAACGTGTTCATTATCCAATTGTTTAAAATTCATTATGTTACTCCTTAGTTGGATAATTTTAGCAGGTGGATAGTATTTTCCAATAAAAGCATCTTTGCACTTGTCCCATGAATCTATGCTATTTCTAGGCAAAGATTGAAACCAAATTTTAGCTCCTCCTCTCAAGGAGAAAGGAAAAAGCTTAAGCTTAACAATATCACTGTCTATTCCTTGGTACTTTTGCATATCACAAAGTTCAACAAAGTTGTTTAAGTGTAAAGCAGCAGCATCTCCAGCACCGGAGAATTGATCTTTCATAACTAGGTTCAGTAAAGCAGGTTTAATTTCATACGAAGGTGCTGAAGTGGCAGGTGTAGTGATAGGTGTGCAGATAAACTCATCGTTGTTGTGACTAGTGAAGTCACACAACTTGGTGTTCTCGGTGGAACCCATAGCAGCAAGCAAGCAAGATAACTATTTTTGTGATTTTCGATAAAAGATACTAAAACAAAACTGAAAGGTAAACTAACAAGACTAAAAGCAAAGGTAAAAGATAGTGTGCAACTCCCCTATATCGAAGAGTGGAGTCCCCGGCGACGGCATCAGACAACTTTGCTTGATGGCTTCTCGCCCCTCGTTGGTTACCCCAAGTGGAAGGTTTGAGATGCAGTGTAGCGGAAGTTTTCCCTTGGCAAAGATACCAAGGATCGATTTCCCCTGAGACTCTCAGTTTCAACAAGAAGGTGTTAACTGCTAACGGCGCCAGATATTAGCAATCAACGTGGACCTGCACACAGATACAAATAACTTTGCTCCCAACGAGTACAGAGAGGTTGTCAATCCCTCCGGCCTTGTCGTTTACAAAGGATCAAACGCAAGTGATAATAGTGATAGGTATTGCTGCAAATAGTAAATAAAAGCGGAAAGTAAATAGCGGATGTGATCAGTGATGGTAATATGGATCGGGGTCCCATGATGTTCACTAGTGATGTCTCTCTCCCAAAAGACGATAAAACAGCTATGTGAGGTAAACGAATTACAGCTGGGCAATTGACATAATTATGTGCGCAAACCAATGATAACTATGTTGCAAGAAAGGTAGAGGTTCAAAGCATGGGCGGTACGCCAAGGCAAGTAGACCGAAATCCATCTGCATCTACTACTAATCATCCACCTTGAGATATCTATCCAGAACATCTCGCTGGTATTAAGTTGCGAGTCCCACCCATAGTGTAAACTCAAAGCAACAGACAACTGCATTAAAA
This sequence comes from Secale cereale, assembly GCA_902687465.1. Taxonomy (NCBI): domain Eukaryota; kingdom Viridiplantae; phylum Streptophyta; class Magnoliopsida; order Poales; family Poaceae; genus Secale; species Secale cereale. Next base: position 543,759,886 of record LR738713.1, read on the forward strand.
GAACTTTGCGTAAAGTAAACAATCCTTGCACCCGCGGGCACAAGCACCGTTGTTTTCCCCCTTGTGGCAACAACACATCCCCTAGACTCATGTTTCTGTCACTCAAGCTAGTCATCGAGGGGCATGAACCCACAATCAAGCATAATGTTCCCTCTTGGAGTCACTACCTACTACTTGGCCAAAGCAATAAATAGCAACGAAGAACATGCAAGAATTACTTACGAACATAAATATAAAAGAGGTAGATCAAATATATTACTCAAACACAATCTGAACATAATCTCACAATCCATCGGATCCCAGCAAACTCATCATAGCAACAACATAAGGATTACATATGTGCCTCGATCATGTAGGGCAGCTTACGAGGTCTAATTAGTGAAGCACAAGAACGGGAGGAGAACATCACATAGCTACTGGTCATGGACCCATGGTCCAAGGGAGACTACTCACAACTCATCCGGGAGGCGTCCATGGTGGTGGAGAAGCTCCCGGTGGTGATCCTCCCCTCCGGCAGGGTGCCAAGAAGAGTTCTCCTGACGCTCCCGATCTTGGAAGCGCGGCGGCGGTGGAACAAAGATGAGATCGCGAAAAAGGGTTCCCGTCTCGAGGGTTTCGGGACGCGTGTTAAATATATGCCAAAGGGGGGCATCAGCGGAGGCCTGGGGGGCCCAGGCGCCCCCCCCGGCGCGGCCAGGAGGGGGGCCGCGCCACCAGGGCGCCTGGAGCCCTGGTGGCCCCCCTCCGGCTCTACTTCGGGTGCCGGGAAGCTTCTGGAACGCTGATTTTTGATATAATTTTTCCGGGATTTTTCTGGCAGTTTTCGTAATGGGAAAACCTGAAATACAAAAACAACAGAAAACATAAACTGGCACTGGGGTGCACTGAGTTAATAGGTTAGTCCAAATATGATCAAAAGTGTATGGAAGTGTATAAATATCATAGCAATATCACCCAAAAGAGGCATGGGGCAAGCAGAAATTATAGATACGTTTTGGACGTATTAGCGTGCCATGGCGGGACTCCGGGACAGAGTCGGCGCGTAGGGAGGCGGCGGCTTGGTGGGCCGGCTGGGCTTCGGCCCAGTTGGTCGGCCCGAGATTTTTTTTATAAAGCGCAGCGAGAAAAAATAAAATAAAAATCGAAAAAATCCAGAAACAATTTTCACCATCCCCTAATAATATTGGGATTTTTACATGTGTGCCCCTGGTTCGTTAGCCATGCTCATTCATCCCCACGCTCTTAACTTTTGCTCACTTTTCCCCACTCCCTTGCCCGAAACCCTCAGAACTTGTCACAAACGGTGGATGCCGTTGGGTCAGTGCTTTGACCGTTAACTCTGACAAGTGGGGCCGCCCTGACTGTGTCGCCTGTTGGACCTGACGAGTGGGGCCGCGTCGGACGGTGCCACTGTTCGCCCATTGGGCCATGGTTAGACTGTTGGGCCATGCACGTGCCACAATGCCAAAAGCCTGTTATGCATGCACGACATGTCTAGCTAGCCTGCTATGCATGCACGTAGCTAGCCTACCTGCATGCGCCGCTGCCTCCTGCCACGATGCGCTGACCGACCTATTTTTCACGGGAACCACCGCGGACGCAGGGACGGTTGCTGCCGCTGGTTTGTCTCATCTCCCACGCGTGTCTCCTCGAGGTAGATCAACCCGCATCTATTCAACGTGGAAATTAAAACCTTGGTTTCACACTTTTCGATCCACCCGCATCTATTCAACGTGGCAATTAAAACCTTGGTTTCACACTTTTCGATCCACCCGCATCTATTGAACGTGGTAATTAAAGTGGCATATGGATCGATCGACGCGGCTCGTTTGAACGTAAGCGCAGCCGGTGCCACTCCCCTTCCCTTCCCCTTTCCCTATTTAAACCACCAGCCCTCACCTTCTCCACACATCCATTTGGGCCGCCCTTCTCTTCTTCCCCAAACCTAGAGCACTCTCAGATCGAGGCGAGGATGCAGTACAACGGTCCCACCGACCGTGCCGGAGAGACGGTATCCGGCCGGCATCGTCGTGGAGAGCACGCTCCGCGTGTGGGCGTGTCACGCTGGAGGGGTGTAAGGGGGTTTGCCCAGTGGTTCCTCCGCGCGGGCTTCGCCCACCTCCGGGCGGGCTCGCCGGTGATGTTCCGACTGGACAAAGTGCGTCCAAACTCATGGTGTCCGCCGATAGGGCTCATCGTCACCTTCACCAACAGATTTGATCCGTACCACCTCCTCGGCAAGGTGTTTTGGTGTGGATGCGAATTCATCGCGTTCACAACCCACAACATCTTCACCAACTTCGACTGCGTCTTCCCCACCCGGGACGGTATGCACAGCCTCCCCTACCACATCGGCGAGGACGATATGGAGGCGAGCAGTGAAGAGGAGGCGCAGTGAAGATGGTGGTGAAGGCCCGATCTCGTGATCTTGTCTTTCCCTAGCGTGTTAGGGCAAGCTTTTTATCTTTTATATATTTCTATCTTAATTATGTCGTTGGTTGTACCGTGAACTTGTTATCTATCCGAACTATGTTATGCTTGCTACCCTTCTATTTGATATGTCGTTGGTTATCTGTGTTTTGCTTGCTATTTCTATCTTATTTGACGTGAAAACTAGCAAGTTTTGGGGTTAGCCTTGTAAAAAGGGTTGGAGGGTAGCCCATTCGTCTTGTTATATTCATGGTGTGTACTCCCTCCGTCCCAAAATTCTTGTATTGGATTTGTCTAGATATGAATGTATCTAACACACTAAAATGTGACTAGATACATCCATATCTAGATAAATAAGACAAGAATTTTGGGACAGAGGGAGTACTTGTGTAGGTCAAGTTTAAATTGCCCATTTAGAGTAGGGTCAAGTTTTCGCACGCGCGGATAATGGACTAGTTGAAGTGTCAAAAAGGAAACTAAAGTTAGAAAAATGAGCCATGTTGATGTTGAAAAGAAGAAGCAGAAAAACTAATTTTTTTGAATTGTTGGTGGCCCTATATTGTATGAACAAAAACAAGCTAATTTTTGAACTAGTTTGTGGCGTATGCTATGGTTTAGGGCACCCTATGTTTTATGTAAGAAGTATGCTATATGGATAGGGCCACCAACAATTAAAAAAATTAGTATTGTAAACACTCTTATATAAGAGCGTTTAGATTACTACTTTAGTATTCTAAACGCTCTTATATTAGTTTACGGAGGGAGTACTTTCTATGTTATGGATGTATGCTTGCTACGTGAGATATCGGTAGATGGATATGGTGCCGTAGCCGAGCCCTAGACTTTATTTTAGACGTGGTTTAAAATGCATATCATGATCTACATAATTAAATCTGACATGCTCTTAATAACAGAAGCAAAAAATCGTGTATACAATATTTTTATTGCAACAAAAACATGTTTATAATACCCGCTGCGGTAGGCTATATACAGAAGGAAAATTCCAGGATATGTACAAATAAATTGACATCGGCAAGTCCAATAATCAAGGGAAATTCCAGGATATGCACTATTTTCTAGGCCTCTTTTATCTTTGTGGGCCTTCGACACTCAACGCAATGAGACGGCCCAACCAGAGCTTAGCCCTTTCAATTTGGGCAGAACTACGTTTTTTCTATGGTCGGTGTTGTCTGACGAAACTAAAAGTGTACAAAACTGACGAAACTGACATGATCCACAAATGAAGCAACACAGATCATAGAGCACATGATCCACAAATTTAAGCAAATCGTAGAGAACATGATCCACAATTTTAACCAAATCCTAGAGCACATGACACCACACTAATAACACCTCTAACGAGTGATGACCAGCAAGTAAGCAAATCCTAGAGCAACAACACAAAAATAAAAGGGATAAAATCCTAAAGCTATCAGATTCGCCTGCTTGTCCAATTGAATCATCTGCTTCAAGTTCTTGTTCATCTTCTTTATTTCCCCCTTAAGATCTGCATCCCCCACTGTGAGAGTGTTACTTTTAGAGACCAAACGTGTTGATGCTGACGGCAGATTGAGCTCCCAGGTTGGGGCCCGTTTGAATTGAATCCGCCTAACGTAGTCATCCAGCCATTCAAAATGTGTGCATTTCTTCATGATCTGAAATGAAAACATGAACCCTAAATCGCAGATCTAAAAAGAATTAAAAGCAAATAGAAAAATAAATCAGAGAAAAATCATGAGATCTAACCTGCCCCTCTGGCTTGCTCTCGCATTTCACGAACTCACGCCCATAGTTGCCATTCTTGACCTCCTTCGAAGTCAACCGTATCAGTGGTGCACTGCGTGGGCGGTCGGGACATCGCTCCATGGGAAGTGGACCATGCTGGGTCCATGAGGGATGGGAGGCTGAAGTGGAGCTCGACATATCGCCCAAAGTCGCTAGAAAAGAAGCAGAGGAGTGGCTTCTCTTGTCGCCAGAGAAGAAGAAGCAGAGGAGGAGTGGGTCCTCTCGTCGCTGCAGAGCACCAGAAGAAAGGGGAGGCACAACCAACAAGTCTTGCAGATCGCCTCTCGCGGGTCGCCCCATGATCCAACGATGCCGAACCGTCCATCTGATCCAACGGTGCGGAGCCTGCACGCAGCGGAATTCCTTCTAGAAGACCACATCTGAGGGCTGTCGCTTGGCGCTAGGTTATGATCGGACGGCTGACGTTCGGAGCTAGAGTTAGGCGAAACCCCGCGGGGTTTAGAGGGGTTTTGAGCTGGTCAACGGGGTTTCAGAGGCTTTGACTGAGCACAACTAATTTAAAAAAAATCTAAAAAATATGAAACCTTCGCACAATGTTGTCTTGTGTGACATGTTACCAACCAAAAATCATAAACTTTGTCTATGGACACTTTCACAAAAAAACCATCACACATATGAGCTATCACGTACAACGTTTCATAGTGACTAAGGAGAGGAGGTAGGGTTCCCATCGGTTTTTGAAAATTTTAAAAAATCAAAAAAATCACCAAAGCTTGATTTCAAAGTGAATAAGAAGGATCTGAACTTATTTTTCCATTTCCATATGGTAAACATGTTTTTATTTTTTATATATATTAAAGTATTTTTTTTTGTAAAAATAGAAAGATTAATTCAATAAATAGTGATTCTTCGAATCTACACTATATAGATTGAATTGGTGTTAATAAAATTTATTTGTCTCATTTGGAGTAGGTCCAAAAAAACTTGATTACAAATGGGGCTGTTTACCCTAGCTTCGGAGTTGATTTGGAGCACATTTCTCATGACTACAAGTTTTACCACGCAAAAGAGATTGGATTGATCACCTAACGTTTATAATAGTTCACAAACTGTGCAACTCACACCATAGGGGAATGGACTTCAAGTGTTGGTTCAAATTCAAAGTTTGCCTAAAATTCAAATTTTGCCTCAATAGTTCAAATTCAAAGTTTGCCTCAGTACTTTCAAATTCAAAGTTTACAAATAGAATTGTTACACCTTACAAGTTTTCACAGTAATTCAAATTGACGACATAATCCTTATTACAAATCCTTAAAGTTCAAAGTTTATGACTTGCATTCAAGTCAAATTCAAATCTTTGCCTTGCTCCTTGTGTTCTTGGATGGGTTAACCGTCTTGCTTCTGGTTTCCCTGGCTGGGGTATTTTGTGCTTTTGAAAGCTTTGTCTTGTTGCTTCTGATCTTCACTTCTGGTGGTGGCGATTTTGTTGAGCATGTGATGACCAGTTGACGATCATCTGTGGGTTCAGTAATCTTTAAAGGGGCTTCCGACAAAATAACTTCGTCCTATCTTATATCTTCAAAACCTTCATAAGCCATGGTTTCAAATTCGGCATCAGATGATGGTTCAACCGAAGTTTCTTCCTCTCTAGGTCTTTTCTGTCTTGTGCCTCTTATTATCGTAGAGCTGGGTCATACAGAAATAAGCTTAGCCATCGATAAAAAATGAACACATGCAAAAAATGGACACATACCAAGCTGCTGCTTCAGTTGCTTCATTCTCTAAACTTGCTGGATTCTCCTCTGCTGCTGCATTCTCCTCTGCATTTGCTGCTGCCCATTCTTCCTCTTCTCCAAATGATGCATCAACTGGATTGGTACAACGCCTAGCAATATGCCCTAGGATACCACATCTTTTGCACTTACGCTGTTTTTTTACACGACCCTCTTCACCAGCTCTTATCCTGTTTTTCCTTGGTCTTCCTGGTGGTCTAGTCAGTACAGGAGAACAGAGTCTGAAACCTGGGTCTACTATGTTCCACTAGTCTTTTCCCAAGAGTGCAGGCACATTTTCAGCATAAGCAACCCTAAATTTGGCAACAGAGAAATATTCAGAGCAGTACGGATCTACTTCACCATCTTCACCTCCAATAACAGTCATGAGATGTAGGGCATGTATGCACGGCTTCCCGCGGATCTGCCATTGCCTACAGCTGCATTCATTGGTTGCAAGGTTCACCGGATATCTCCATTCCCTATTTTTACTGCAGTGTATGTCACCTCAGCCTCGTACGTCGAAGGTCGAATGCATTTCATCCTTAGTCCTCTTGCCTTGGCATGCAATGCCTTAATCAAAGATGGGAGCATAAGATGGCCAACATATTGTGTTTCTGTAATTCTTTTACGAAGAGCCATCTTTACCATGATCATCTGCCCGATCTTATCAAATGCTTGCCACAACAAAAGCCCTTTCACTGACTTCAACTTTGCATTGAAATACTTAGCGAGGTTATTGGTCACATAGTCTACTTTGCAGATTTCATTGAATTTGCTTCTTGACCACAGCTTTCCATGATGTTCATCCATGTACTCCTTCACCAGAGGATTATGAGCATACAACACTCTCAAATGGTGCTCATGCTTCCTCAAGCTGCATGTGTATGATGCTGGCCATAGATTCTCATCATAAACTTTGCCTTTGAATTTCTTTTCAAAATTCCGCGCTAGGTGTCGCATACATTCCCTATGTTCCACGCCAGGGAATACAATTTCTACTGCGGTTTCTAAACCCTTGCAAGCATGTGTGTGTATAACTAAACCTGAGGGTGTACCTATATTGTTGCGCAACTGTTGCAGAAACTAGGCCCAACTATCCTCACTCTCTACCTCCAACACACCAAATGCAACTGGGAATAGCCTGTTGTGTCCATCAACTGCAGACACTGCTGCTAGCTGGCATCTCCACCATCCATTCAAAGCAGTCGCATCGACAGCCAAATAGGGCCTACAACCATTCAGAAACCCCTGCGAGCAAGCCTTGAAACAAACAAAATTCCTCCTGAAGCACTCCTTCTCTATTGCCTTCCCTTTTAATTTGTACTTAACTGTATGCTTGTCAATCTCTACAACACTCCCTGGACTAGCCGTCTCCACTTCAGCTTTGAAGGTGTAAAGCAACTGAAAACTCTCATTCCATGGACCAAAAATTCTATGAAGAGCCCTTTCCTTAGCATAGAAAATTTTCATGTAAGGTATAATAATCCTATACTTCTCAAATAGCTTCCCAAGGAGTGCTGTTGGACCAATTGTTGGTGTTTTCCTCACCCAATCCAAGATTGCGTCTGCTACCCACCTAGTCTTTGCAAGCTTAGATTTGTCCTTTCCCCCTCCCCCTCCAGGTGGGCAAGCGTGCCCGTGTGGGTTGCTTTTTATCTGAAACAAAATGAAAAATAATGTCAAATACAATTAAGAAATAGTACACATGATCCGAATATAGAATGGATAAATAATCTGATAACAATATTCAGCTGTAATACCTGAATCAATTTGCTCTTTCGCATAGTGGATGCATGCAACCTCCACCTACACCTATCATAAGGGCAATGAACAGTGAATCTTCCTAGCTCACTCTTGTCAACATCATAAGAGTTTTCAGTGAGAATGCAATATGTAGTCACTGCATTACGACAGTCCACCATCGATTCAAATATGGTTCCTGGAGTAAGGTAAGGATTCTCCCTGTTCCACTCAATTTTTGGCATGTCGTCACCATCATATTCTTGTAAAACTAAGGAGTCGATGTTCTCCTCCCTAACTTCATCATCAGTGTCATCAAATCTAGCACGACTGCTAGGCTCCTCTGCATATTGATCTTCCACTGCCTGTTGACTGACTCTATCTACCAGTTCAGGGAATAGAATCTCATCCTCATCATCATTTCGAGGCACTTCCTCGTCAGGCTTTGCATCTACTTCTACATCAGGTGCAGAAGGGAGAGGAGAAGTGGCAGAATTAGTGGCAGCCGACATGTTGTGGCTTTCAGAACCACTAGGTTTACTTGGTTTCGACCTACAAGGAGTGCGAGGACGCTCGCTATTAGCAGAGACAGATGATGTCTGAACACCCCATGGTTTGCTTGCCTGAAGCACACCGATATCTATTTTTTCGAAACAACTGTCAGCATTCAAACTAAATAGCAATCCGAGATGCTCATCACAAGTTAATGGGACAAATCTCTGCTCGGTACTGTCGAAATATCTCAGTTCAACAGCATCGGCAGGGCTCCATGGATACTCCCAACAGAGTGCCTCGCGGAAATCTCTGAACGAAACGCTGGTTTCTACCACTTTAGGATATAGAAATCCAGAAATCATACACGGTTTAGTTCCACACAGCTCGCTAGTTTCCATTCTAACCGCCAGCCGAAAAGCAAGTGCAGGATCAACCATATTCGATTGAAATAAGATAAAGGGTGCAGTTAGGCCGAAAATTATCAGATAAATTGCACTGATTCACGCCAACCGTAGTCAAATACAGCCTAATTTACGGATCTCCTAATCAATTTGAGAGGAAAACGATGCTTACCCAGGTGGAATCCATGAATTATTAGCCTCTGATTCGATCCAATCATCTCCACGGTCGATGGGCCGGACGGGCTGCGCCCCCGACATCACTTCCTAATCCTAGATGGGGAGAGAGGGTAGATGCAGCGGAGGCAGCACAACTGCGGCGGAGGCGGCAAGAGTGCGGCATAGGCGGCACGACGCCTGCAGAGGCGGCATGACGGCGGTGGAGGGGGCGGCGCGGAAGCGACTGGATCTGATTCACCACTGGTTACCACGTAACGGTCAAAATGTGCTCCGCACTACGCGGCCCCACTAGTCAGAGTTAACGGTCAAGCCATTGACCCGACGGCAACGTCCGCTCTGACCAGTTCTGAGGGTTTCAGGCAAGGGAGTGGGGAAAAGTGAGCAAAAGTTAAGAGCATGGGGATGAATGAGTAGAACTAATGAACCAGGGGCACAAAAATAAAAATCCCACTAATATTTGGGATCACGTGAACATTTTTCTGGGCTAAATGCAATTTTCCCTAATTAATAAAATGCAACAAAAAATGCAAATAAAATAATTTGATTTCCAAATTTCTTTTCCCAATATTTCTTTTAATTGAAACAATTAGAATGAATTTGTTGAAATCAAATTTGATCCACTTTTCAAATTTTAATAAATTCAAAAATGAAATTTACGCGAAACCCCCAACTCTCTCTATTGGTCCTTGAGTTGCTTAAGGTTTCTTGGATCGACAACCGAATTAATTCAGAAAAACACAAAATTATGAATGCATATGAATGATCTAATTAATAACATCCAAATTGAAAATTGAGATGTTACAAACTTACCCCCCCTTAAGAAGAATCTCGACCTCAAGATTCGGGTTGGCTAGCAAAAAGGCGTGGGTGGTCCTATCGAAGGTCTTCCTCTCGTTCCCAGGTGGCTTTGTCCTCTGTGTGGTGACTCCACTGAACTTTGCAAAACTTGATGACCTTGCTACGAGTAACTCTGTCGGCAAACTCGTGAATCTTGATAGGCTTCTCCTCATAAGTCAGATCACTCTCTAACTAAATTGCTTCTAGGGGCATCGTATCTCGTAGCGGAATATCGGCCATCTCTGCGTGGCACTTCTTCAACTGGGAAACGTGAAACACATCATGAACTCCTGACAAAGTTTCGGGTAATTCTAGCTGATAGGCTACTTCTCCTCTGCATTCCAAAACTCTGTACGATCCCACAAATCGTGGTGCCAATTTACCCTTAACTCCAAAACGCTTAACTCCTCGAAGTGGTGACACATGAAGATATGCTCTATCTCCAACTTTGTAGGTTACCTCCTTGCGTTTTGTATCTGCATAATTCTTCTATCGGGACTAGGCTATATTCAGTTTGTCACGGATCAACTTGACCTTCACCTCTGAATATCTGATTAAATCGGGTCCAAATAACTTACGGTCTCCGACTTCATCCCACATTAATGGTGTCCTGCACCTCCTTCCGTACAAAGCCTCGAAAGGGGCCATCTGCAGACTGGTCTGATAACTGTCGTTGTAAGAGAACTCTGCGTAAGGAAAATTATCATCCCAACTAGATCCATAATCTAACGCACAAGCTCTCAATGTGTCCTCCAAAATATGATTGACTCTCTTCGTCTGTCCATCTGTTTGTGGATGAAAGGTTGTACTGCATTCAAGTCTCGTACCCAAAGTCTCATGCAACTGCTTCCAAAACTTTGAGGTAAACTGTGTTCCTCTATCTGATATGATGGTCCTCGGAACTCCATGCAGACATACGATCCTGTTCATGTATATCTTGGCCAACTTAGCACTCGTGTAAGTGGTCTTCATGGGGATAAAGTGAGCTACCTTAGTCAAGCGATCAACTATAACCCAGATAGAATCGTACCCTGATTGTGTCCTGGGTAATCATGTGATAAAATCCATTTCGAGTTTATCCCACTTCTAATCTGGTATGGGTAACGGTTGTAGCAACCCTGCTGGTTTCTGATGTTCTGCCTTAACTCTCTCACATACGTCACATACGGCTACATACTCGGCAATGTCCTTCTTCATTCTAGTCCACCAGAAATTCTGCTTCAAATCCAAATACATCTTAGTGTTGCCTGGGTGTATCGAGTACGACGAATCATGAGCCTCCTGAAGAATCAACTTCCTGATCTCCGGGTCATTGGGCACGTATATACGCTCTTCGAACCACATTGTTCCATATTCATCCTCACGAAATCCCATGCGCCTTTCCTTGGCTCATTCTGCCCTTTATTTCTGCAATTCTTTCGTCCTTCTTCTGGGCTTCTCGAATCTTTCCCAACAAGGTGGACTGAATTTCCAATGTAGCAACATAGCCTCTAGGGACTATCTCCAACTGTAAATATCTGAGGTCATCTGCTAACTCCTGGGGTAAACCTCCGGTTATGATAGTGTTAACATAACTCTTGTGACTTAACGCATCTGCCACAACATTGGCTTTTCCTGGGTGATAATGCAATCTCATGTCGTAATCCTTTATGAGCTCCAGCCATCTCCTTTACCTGAGGTTTAACTCCTTCTGTGTGAAGATGTACTTCAAACTCTTATGATTCGTGTAAACATCACAACAGGTTCCAATAAGAAAGTGTCTCCAGGTCTTGAGTGCGTGCACTACGGATGCTAGCTCCAAATCATGCGTGTCATAGTTCAACTCATGGGGTCGAAGCTGACGTGAGGCATATGAAACGACTCTTCCTTCTTGCATGAGGACACCTCCAAGTCCTTGACGTGAAGCGTCACAATATACTTGAAAATCCTTGCGTATATTCGGGAGAATCGGCACTGGGGCTGTAACCAAACATTTCTTTAGCTCCTGAAAACTGGCCTCACATTCTCTGGTCCAATTGTACTTACTTTCCTTCTTCAATAACTGTCATGGGCTTCGCAATCTTGCTGAAATTCTCAATGAACCACCGATAATAACCTGCGAGTCCAAGAAAATTGCAAATCTCACAAACTGAGGTGAGTGCTTTCCACTCGGCGACGGACTCTACTTTGGAGGGATCTACTACTATACCATCTCCTGATATAACATGTCCGAGGAATCCGACTTCCTTAAACCAAAACCCACAATTGCTGAACTTGGCATATAACTGATGTTCCCTGAGCTTCTCGAGAACTAAACGCAAATGTTCCTTGTGCTCCTCTTCATTCTTGGAGTAAACCAATATGTCATCAATGAATTCCACCACGAACTTATCCAAGAACTCCATGAACACCTTGTTCATCATACTTATAAAGTAGGCAGGGGCATTAGTCAGACCAAATGACATAACCGTATATTCATAAAGCCCGTACCTCGTGGAAAAAGCTATCTTAGGTATGTCCTGCTCTCGGATCTTCAACTGATGATATCCAGATCGTAAATCGATCTTAGAGAAAACTTTGGCTCCTTGCAACTAGTCAAACAAATAATTGATCATCGGCACAAGATACTTGTTCTTGATCGTCACCTCATTCAGTGCACGGTAATCCACAACCATCCTTAAGGATCCATCCTTCTTCTCAACTAAGAGCACTGGGGCTCCCCAAGGCGAATATCTTGGTTGGATATAACCTTTCGCCATTAGCTTCTTGATCTGCTTTTGCGGACATCTGGTACGGTCTTTTGGATATTGGTCCGGTGCCTGGTAATAACTCAATCAAGAACTCGATGTCTTGATCCGATGGCATGCCTGGTAACTCCTCCGGGAATACATCGGGGTAATCCTTCACAATTGGTACTTCCTCTTGAACAACTCCCGAGAGTGCATTCACTTGTGTCCTCCGGGGTGTGTGCCTCGACACATACTTGATCATCTTTCCTTCCGGGGTGGTGAGGAGAATAGATTTACTGGCGCAATCAATGTTTCCCTCAAACTTGGAGAGCCAATACATACCTATGATTACATCCAAACCCTGGGATTCCATAATGATGAGGTCGGTGGGAAAAACATGTCTTCCAATAGTCAAGGGCAATTGGAAACATCCTCGACTAGCCATGTACTCTGCTCCAGGGGAACTCACTAACATAGGCGACTTAAGGGCTACGGTTGGCAATTTCCACCTTTCCACAAAACCCCTTGATATGTATGAATGAGATGCACCAGCGTCAAAAAGAACAAGGGTGGTAAATGCATTAACCAAAAACTTACCAACCACTGCGTTGGGCTGCTCGTCAATCTCCTCCACATTGATGTGATTCACCTGTCCTCTGGTGAATGGGTTGGGCTTCTTTCCTGAGCTTCCACTGCCATTTCCATTCTTTGCTTCAGGACACTCGGTGGCATAGTGTCCGGTCTTCCCGCACTTGAAACAAGTAATGTGACTCAGATCCTTCTTAGCGGGTGTTGATGGAGTGGAACGGTTCTAACTGTTGTTTCCTCCATTCACATTGCCATTCCTGGGGCCACTATGGTTGTGTGAATTTCCTCCATTGTGAGAATGGCCTCCATGGTTATGTCCTCCATGGTTGGGATGGTTACGCCCCCTGAATATGGAGAGTAGCAGGGCTTCTGCTGAGCTCCAGAGTTATACTTCCCCTGTCCATACTTCCTCTTGCGGCTATCAATCTGCTGTTGTTTCCCTTCAATCATGATGGCCCTGTCTACCAGCTCCTGGTAGTTGTTGAAGGTTGCTACCATCAGCTGCATACTCAATTCATCATTGAGTCCCTCAAGAAATTTCTCCTGCTTTGCGACATCTGTGGCCACTGAAGGAAATATGCCCTAGAGGCAATAATAAAGTTGTTATTTGTATTTCCTTATATCATGATAAATGTTTATTATTCATGCTAGAATTGTATTAACTGGAAACTTAGTACATATGTGAATACATAGACAAAAAGGAGTGTCCATAGTATGCCTCTACTAGACTAGCTCATTGATCAAAGATGGTTATGTTTCTTGACCATAGACATGAGTTTTCATTTGATCAACGGGATCACATCATTAGGAGAATGATGTGATGGACAAGGCCCATCCGTTAGCTCAGTAACTTGATCGTTTAGTTTTTCTGCTATTGCTTTCTTCATGACTTATACATGTTCCTACGACTATGAGATTATGCAACTCCCAAACACCGGAAGAACACCTTGTGTGCTATCAAACATCACAACGTAACTGGGTAATTATAAAGATGCTCTACAGGTATCTCCGAAGGTGTTTGTGGTGTTGGCATAGATCGAGAATAGGATTTGTCACTCCGAGTGTCGGAGAGGTATCTCTGAGCCCTCTCGGTAATACACATCATAATAAGCCTTGCAAGCAAATGACTAATGAGTTAGTCTCGAGATGATGTATTACGGAATGAGTAAAGAGACTTGCTGGTAGTGAGATTGAAGTAGGTATGACGATCGGTATTATGAGTTTATGTGTTTTGGTGTACCAAAGGTAGTTCGGAGTTCCGGATGTGATCACGGACATGAAGAGGAGTCTCTAAATGGTCGAGACATAAAGATTGATATATTGGACGGCTATATTCGAACAACGGAAGTGTTCCGGGTGGTTACGAAGAAAACCGAAGTGCCGGAGGGTTACCCCCCGGGAGAACTAATGAGCCACATGGGCCTTAGTGGAGAGAGAGAGAGGGCCAGCCATGGCAGGACGCACGCCCCCTCCGTCTCTGGTCCGAATTGGACTAGGGAAGGGGGGGGGGTGCCCCCTTTCCTTCTCCCTCTCCTCCTTCCTTTCCCCCTCCTAGTAGGAGTAGGAAAGGGGAGTCCTACTCCTACTAGAAGGAGGAATCCTCCTCTCCCCGTGCGCCACAAGGGCCGGTCGGCCTCCCCCTTGATCTTTTATATACGGGGGCAGGGGGGACCCTAGAACACACAAGTTAACATCAGTTTTAGCCGTGTGCGGTGCCCCCTCCATAGATAGATACCTCGATCATATCGTTGCAGTGCTTAGGAGAAGCCCCGCGCCGGTAGCTTCATCACCACCGTCATCACGCTGTCGTGCTGACGGAGCTCTCCCATGATGCTCAACTGGATCAAGAGCTCATGGGACGTCATCGAGCTGAGCGTGTGCTGAACGTGGAGGTGTCGTTCGTTTGGTGCTTGGATCGGTTGAATCGCGAAGATGTTCGACTACATCAACCGCATCACTAGACGCTTCGGCTTACGGTCTACGAGGGTACGTAGACACACTCTCCCCACTCGTTGCTATGCTTCTCCTAGATAGATCTTGCGTGATCGTAAGATTTATTTTGAAATACTACGTTCCCCAACAGTGGCATCATGAGCCTGGTCTATGCGTAGATGATATGCATGAGTAGAACACAATGAGTTGTGGGCGATAATAGTCATACTTCTTACCAGCATGTCATACTTTGATTCGCGGTATTGTGAGATGAAGCAGCCCGAACTGACATTACGCGTACGCTTACGCGAGACTAGTTTCATCATTGCGAGCACTGTTGCTTAAAGGTGACCGGTGGGTGTCTGTCTCTCTCACTTTAGTTGAATCGAGTGTGGCTACGCCCGATTCTTGTGAAGGTTAAAACAACACACTTGACCAAAAATCGTTGTGGTTTTTGTATGCGTAGGTAAGAACGATTCTTGCTAAGCCCGTAGCAGCCACGTAAAACTTGCAACAACAAAGTAGAGGACGTCTAACTTGTTTTTGTAGGGCATGTTGTGATGTGATATGGTCACGAAGTGATGAATTATACGTTATTGTATGATATGATCATGTTTTGTAAATTACCGGCAACCGACAGGAGCCTTATGGTTGTCTCTTTATTGTATGAATTGCGAAGGCCAAGTAATTGCTTTACTTCATCACTATGAGTTAGCGATAGTAGTAGTAGCAATAGTTGGCGAGACGACCACGACGCTACGATGAAGATCATGGTGTCTAGCCGGCGACGATGGAGATCATGACGATGCTTTGGAGATGGAGATCAAAAGCACAAGATGATGATGGCCATATCATGTCACATATTTTGATTGCATGTGATGTTTATCTTATTATGCTTCTTATTTTTCTTAGTACGACGGTAGCATTATAAGATGATCCCTTACAAAATTTCAAGGTACAAGTGTTCTCCCTGAGTATGCACCGTTGCGAAAGTTCTTCGTGCTGAGACACCACGTGATGATCGGGTGTGATAGGTTCTACGTTCACATACAACGGGTGCAAGACAGTTTTGCACATGCGGAATACTCGGGTTATACTTGACGAGCCTAGCATGTACAGACATGGCCTCGGAACACTTGAGACCGAAAGGTCGAGTGTGAATCATATAGTAGATATGATGAACATAAGATGTTCACCATTGAAAACTACTCCATCTCACGTGATGATCGGACATGGTTTAGTTGATTTGGATCACGTGATCATTTAGATGACTAGAGGGATATCTATCTTAGTGGGAGTTCTTTAGTAATATGATTAATTGAACTTTAATTTATCATGAACTTAGTCCTGGTAGTATTAGCATATTTATGTTGTAGATCAATAGCTCGCGATGTAGCTCCCCATTTATTTTTATATGTTCCTAGAGAAATATAAGTTGAAAGATGATAGTAGCAATGATGCAGACTTATTCCGTGATCTGAGGATTTTCCTCATTGTTGCACAGAAGAATTATGTCCTTGATGCACCGCTAGGTGACAGACCTATTGCAGGAGTAGATGTAGACGTTATGAACGTTTTGACAAAAGCTCGGTATGATGACTACTTGATAGTTTAGTGCACCATGCTTTACGGCTTAGAACCGAGACTTCAAAATGTTTTGAATGCCATAGAGCATATAAGATGTTCCTAAGAGTTGAAATTGATATTTCATACTCATGCCCGTATGAAGAGGTATGAGACCTCTGACAGTACTTTGCCTACAAGATGGAGGAGAATAGCTCAACGAGTGAGCATGTGATCAGATTGTCTGGGTTCTACAATTGCTTGAATCAAGTGGGAGTTAATCTTCCAGATAAGATAGTAATTGGCAAAGTTCTCTAGTCACTATCTCCAAGTTACTAGAACTTCGTGATGAACTATAATATGCAAGGTGTCGGTGTACTAGAGTAGGGGTACCCTAGTATCCCGAACTTGTGCACGGGCAGTCGCAGCATCCCGCGGCAAGGCTTGCCGGGTGACCGCCAAGGTCCTCCGTGGTTCCTTTGGAGCCATTCAAGAACAAAGTATTCAAGCCAAGGAGACAAGGCCCCGGCAAGAGGAGCTTGCCGGAAAGGCCAACCAAGGCATCTCGAGGAACTTGCTGCGATACGCCACGCGTCCCGGCAAGGCCCGGTGAGCGACGAGCTCCCGGACGCGACAAGACAACGACCGCGGCAAGGCGCTTGCCGCGGCAAGCTACCACTCTGTACCCGCGCTCGAGCACATCCACCAACGTGTCGCTCTAGGTCCCTTCCAGGCATACGTGGCGGGAGGCTGTGCAGCCAGCGGTGCGCGGTGGCAAGCGGTGCTGACAAGATTGCCATCGTGGCGAGCGGTGGCGTCCCTGACGGTCCCTTTTGCACTATTTGGGCGTCGCAGATGGGCATTCAATGCCCTTGTCCCCTGCTGTCAGAGTTAGGTATGATACACTGTAGCAGGTAGTTGTACCAACCGTAACACCTTTCCATTTTTACCCTTGTCTACGTTGCCACCTGTCGGTGACCCCTTTAGCATATAAAAGGAGGCCCATGCGCAACGTAGAGGGGGGGAGGATAACACTCACGCTCGGTCTCGTTAGCTGCTGGTGTGTACTGTAGCACTCAGCGCTCCCGAGAAAGAACTCAATACAAACCACAAAGCAGGAGTAGGGTTTTACGCATCCGTGCGGCCCGAACCTGGGTATACCGCTCGTGTGTTTCGCCTCGATCCGCTCTTCGTGCGATCTTCGCCCCTGCCGAACCGAAAGGGGCTCGGTCCGCCGGTCCCATAGGTGCTCGTGGATTCGTTCCCCGACATCTTTGGCGCGCCAGGTAGGGGGCGTCGAGGTTGTGTGAACCTGATCCGGCGTTCGCACGAGCTAGATCTTCATCGTCTTCATCGACATGCCGCCGAAGAAGAAGGCTCCGGAGGCGGCTGCTCCGTCCGCGTCGAACCCACCACCGCCGGAGCAAACGGCTGGTGGGGTAGACGCCGGCGGAAGAACGGGCGTCGACGAGGGAGCTCACGGTGCTGCCAGGTCCAAGGACAAGGCTGCGCTGCCCATCGGCGGCGTAGTCGGCTCCCACAACGACCGGGCGCACTCCAAGACCTCGGCGTCCGTACACGCACCGCGCCCATCTCAGGAGGCGCGGGACCGGCAGCGTCATGGTACTCACGGTACCATACGTTTGCTGGACCAAGATCGAGCTGGTGGATCTCGGAGTGCTCAAGACCAGCATGCACGCCAACATGCTGGCACGAGCGAGGCACAGTCGCCTGGACGGGATACTGCTCCTTCTAACACAGTTAGAAGTCCGAGCATATCCCGCTCCTCACACCGTTCGCCACCGCCACCCACCACTTCAGCAGAAGCTTTGGCGCGAGCTCAACTGCTCCTGGACTACCCTCCAACGGCAGACAAGATCGACGACTGGAGGGCCACCATTGAGAGTCTCATCAGCTTCGCCAACGGCGACACTCCACGGCAGCCGAGTACATCGCAGCCGCGGCAAGTCAGCTAGGCACAAGCCGGTGGCGACAAGACCGGTGGGGGTGCAACTACCGTGCACTCTCCGCCCCGAAGACCAAGATCGCCGACTCGTCGGATCCACCTCGACAGCGACTCCACCGTGATGCGGAGCATCCGTCAAGCATCCCCATGGACACCCCATCGTCGCCACAAGCACTCAAGGGACCAATGACTAGAGCACGCGCACGCGCCATCGAGCACAAGGTGAATTCTCTCCTCTTCGAGTTTCGTTTGGATTCGCATGAGGATTGGGTTCTACCTCACAAGGAGATGTTGTGCATCCTCAGTTACCAAGGAGGTGATCCCATGGACGCAAAGGAGAGCCCATTCAGCCCGGATCGCGTGGAAGCAAACGAAGACCTGCACAACCCGGACCTAGCGGTACTACCGCTCCGCCGAAGCGGTACTACCGCACCTGGACAGTCCGGCACCAGCGGTACTACCGCCCCGTAAGCGGTACTACCGCTCTACAAGCGGTACTACCGCTCGTGTGGACGGTACTACCGCCCTGCCTGCGAGCAGCCCTCGGCCCTTAGCCATGTATCCCTCTCTTCTCGTACCCCTTCGTAGGATAAACTATAAATAGACCTTCCCCACTTCCTTGGAAGGGGGAGCAAAGATATTGAGAGACCTTGAGAGCTTTGCTCCTTGTATCCCCTCCGTGAGGAGATCGAGACCTCCCAAGGGAGAAGAATCCTTGTGGATTGCAAGACCTCCCAAGGGAGAAGAGTCCTCTCGGATTGCAAGACCTCACCTAGAGTGGGAAGAACCTTACCTTTGTGCTTGTTTCCTTGGATTGTTCTTGTAATCTCGTGGATCCTTTGTGTGCCACTCTAGTGGATGTGATATTGGGTTTGTTTTGAGTGAATTGTGTCTTGTGTTCTTGTGTGTTCTTCCTCTTTTCCCCCTCCAAGTGTGAAAAGATCCCCCCCTAGGGTTTCACCCTACAACATCTTGGTATCAAGAGCAAGGTTGATTCACATCTTGGAGTCCCATTCCCCCCACTTTCTAGCTTGTTTTTGTTGTGTTTTTACCCAATTTCGAAAATCCCCACAAAAATAGCCCCAAAATTTTTCTTGCAACTTGTTGGTTTTTGTGAGATTTGGTTGTTTTGGTTTACGGATTTGCCGTTTGGCACGTGGATCAAGCCTCTACACCACCTTTCCCCACACTTCACCCACAAAATTCATCCAATTTTACCCCCGAAACCATCCATTTCCGCCCAAATTCGCCCTAATCTCGAGCTGCAGTTTTTACCCGACACAAGCGGTACTACCGCACGCACAAGCGGTACTACCGCATTACCCACGGTACTAAAATTTTAGTTCCGCCCTGCCAAGCGGTACTACCGCTTCATCAAGCGGCACTAAAATTTTACTTCCGCTTAACCAAGCGGTACTACCGCTTCGTCAAGCGGCACTAAAATTTTACTTCCGCTTCATCACGCGGTACTACCGCCCCCACCCAAAAATAACTCCCCTTCCGTTTTTGACATATTTCGAGTTGCGATTTGGCGTTTCCTAAGGTGTTTCGGCTACTTAGGAGCGTTTGACTTCGACATCATCGCCTCGGAATCATCTTCACCGCTAACCGTAAGCAAGGACGGTAACCTCGACGACACTTAACTTTTGCTTTTGCATTGATAGCCCGAGCCATTTGCGTTGCTTACCTATCGAGACTAGCGAGTTGAGAATTGCCGGGCCACGCTCTTGTGCACCGTAGTGATCATATCATCTTAGTGCCATAAGTCCCTCCCGTGCATATCTTACATCCTTGTCTCATATTATCATCGGCTCGAGCATCATACTCTCAAAAAAAAAGCTTTTAAGCAAAGAGAGGAGCAACAATGAGCATATAAGCAATAGCATCGAGACACTTTACATACTCATATCATCTTGGTCACCGCATACATAACATAGTTGGGATCGAGGACGGCACGTTACTCTCATAGGTTGGTGCACAAAGCGTATCTCGCCCATTTGAGCAATCGAGCTAGCGTCTCTCTAGTATTCGCACAACAAGAGCATTTGCCGTGATCAATCACTTGTGTGCTCACCCTTGGTTGTGTGGATCCCATCTATCTTCCGTGCGTGTGTTCCTTGTGACAATCTTGGCTTTGATCTATTTGCTTTATGTGCATCTTTGTGAATCTTCTCAACTTTATCAATATCTTGACTAACATTTTGTTTGAAATTTTCCACTATCCTAACCAAGCTACTCCATAAAGCTCTTTACTTGTAGGTGTGAGGAACAAACCCGGTTCCAATTCTACTATTGTGGCACTTCATTGAGTGACACTTGTTACATTTTCAATCTTCGGAAGAGGTAACCTTGGTATTGTTCTCTCGTTGTCCTACTCACCTCCTACTTACATGATGGATAGGCCAAGTTCTTCAACCGACCCGACCGACGAGCATGGAGTGGAAGCAACGAACTACGTCACCAAGAATCACCTCTTCGGCATCCAACGAGCTCTTCATCAAGAAAGCGAAGCGTTGGGCGACCGCATCGAGCAACTCGCTTCTGACTTCCGCACGCAAATGCAAGAGTTCCGCCACATCTTGGTGAACCGCACGTCTCCGCCTCACTCATCAAGACGGCGCCATTCAAGTCGACACTCAAGTGACAACTCTTCGGTTTACTCTTCCACGGATGCAAGTCCTCCACGTCCTCGGCAAGCCCAACAATGCGTCAATCAACATCGACATTCTCCGGACAATCCATTCCACGGCAATGGGTTACACGATCGAGTTCGAGCACGTGAACAAGGACAACGCCAAGAGCAACAACATCCACATCAAGCACACGAAGATGACGATGCAATTCGGCAAGCACAAGAACGGCGTGACAATCAAGCACGAACCGCACAACAAGCTCTTCGTGACTCAAACCGCATCTTCGCCGAACGCAACCGCCAAGTACGTCGACAAGAAGGACTTCATCAAGGGCGACAAGAGGAAGCTGCTCATGGAGAAGAGGAGCAAGAACGACGCAATGGGAACGACGTGCCTCGACACCACCAACATCAAGACAATCATGAAGAACAAGCTTTCATGGAGCGACTACCCCGTCATGAGCGACATCATCGTCATCAACATGATGAAGAACAACGCTTCGGCAAGCTCAAGTTCACCATGCCCAAGTTCTCCGGAAGTACCGACCCCGAGGAATACCTCTCATGGGCATTGAAGGTCGACAAGATATTCCGCCTCCACAACTTCGAAGAAGAGAAGAAGATTGCCATGGCCTCTCTCGAATTTCAAGACTATGTCCTCATCTGGTGGGAACAAACGATCAAGCGACGACATACAAGAGGCGAACCACCCATTACAACTTGGTTCGAAATGAAGAATGTCATGCGAGCTCGCTTCGTGCCTACTCACTACACCCGTGATCTCTTCAAGAAGTTGCAACTCCTCAAACAAGGCATGAAGACGGTGGAAGAATACTACCAAGAAATGGAGATTGCTATGATACGAGCCAATGTCAAGGAAGATGACGAGCAAACAATGGCACGCTTCCTGAACGGCCTCAATCACCCAATCAAGCGGATTGCCGACTTCCAGCCATACTCCAACCTCCTCGAGCTAGTTCATCAAGCGTCCAAGGCCGAGCGACAAGTCCAGGATGACTTCAAGTATGCCAAATACTCTTCCAAGACCTACGGCTCCTACTCTCAAGCACCCGCGACGTCGGCACCACCTACCTCAACGAGAGCATCACCGAGTACCGGCGACAAGTCAAGTTCCAAGCAAACTACGCCTTCCTCGACTCGTTCTCCGGCAAGCAATTACAAACTCAAGACCACCTCACCTTCGGCACCACCTTACGACACCGAGAAGACTAGCTCCTTCAAGTGCTTCACATGTGGTGGCCGAGGTCACAAGTCCTTCGAGTGCACCAACAAGAGAACCATGATCTTCAACGACGACGGCACCTATGATTCGATGAGCGAAGACGAAGTACAAGCTATTGAGCAAGTGGCCATGCACCGGCGCATCAACGAAGATGAAGATGATCAAGTATTTTGTGACAATGATTCAAGTCCCTCTCTCGTGGTATCCAAGGTCTTGACCCTCCAACACAACCAAGACGAAGACCAACGATGCCATATTTTCCACACCAAGGCCGGCATCAACGGACGTTCCATCAAGGTCATCATCGACGGAGGAAGTTGTCACAACTTGGCAAGTGATGAACTATGTTCCAAGCTTCAATTGGTCAAGAAGAAACACCCCCGTCCTTACAAGGTACAATGGTTGAGCGACTCCGGAACCATTCAAGTGGAGCACACTGTCCTAGTTTCCTTCAAGATCGGCGCCTACGAGTACACCTTGGAGTGTGATGTAGTTCCCATGACGGTGTGCCACCTCCTCTTGGGACGACCTTGGCAATTTGATCGCGGAGCAATACACAACGGTCGAACCAACTACTACAGCTTCAAGATGAAAGGCAAGGAATATGTGCTTCGACCAATGTCACCAAGCCAAGTGATCGCCGACAAGCAAGCATCCACCCATCGAGAAGATCCTAGTGAGAGAGTGATCCACCAAAAAGAAAGTGAGAGCCACAAGCCAAAATCGAGCGCCTCTTCGCCAAGAGAGAAAAACTTAGTCCTCCTAGCCACCAAACGTGAGATGAGAGAAGTGTGTGAGAACCCATCGAGCGTCTTCCACCTTGTGCTTCTATGCAAAGGGGAAGCCAAGCCTACTAACACTTCACCGCCTCCACCTTTTGTATTGTCTGAAGTGTTGCAGGAATTCTCAGACGTCTTTCCCGATGAGCTACCACCGGGTCTACCTCCACTTCGCGACATCGAACACCGCATCGACCTCGTACCCGATGCACCACTTCCGAACAAGGCTCCTTACCGCGTCAACCCGGAGGAAACAAAGGAGATACAACGTCAAGTACAACAACTCATCGACAAAGGTCATGAATCTCACGGAGGAGGGCTCATGGGACACTTCGGACGCGACAAGACATTCGCTACGCTCTCCAAGAATTATTTTTGGCCAAAGATGTTCCGTGACGTCTCCCGCTTCACCAACCGGTGCTCTACATGCCGCAAAGCTAAGTCCAAAGCTCAATCTCATGGTCTCCACATGCCTCTTCCCATTCCTTTTTATCCTTGGGAAGACATTAGCATGGATTTCATTCTTGGATTACCTAGAACTCGCACTGGAAAGGATTCCATATTCGTTGTTGTTGATAGATGTTCCAAGATGGCACATTTCATTCCTTGTCACAAGATAGACGATGCTTCACATATTGCGACTCTCTTTTGTAGGGAGATCTTGCGTCTACACGGCGTCCCCAAAACGATTGTCTCCGACCATGACGTCAAGTTCCTAAGCTACTTTTGGAAAACACTATGCTCCAAGCTCGGCATCAAGCTACTATTCTCCACGGCATACCACCCGCAAACTGATGGACAAACCGAAGTCACCAACCGGACGCTTGCCACTCTCCTACGCGTGTTGATCAAGAAGAACATCAAGGAGTGGGAGGAGTGCCTACCCATCGCCGAGTACGCCTACAATCACGCAAGACACTCTACAACCGGCAAGTCCCCCTTCGAGGTTGTCTACGGCTTCAATCCAATGTCACCATTGGACATCCTTCCTCTCCCACTACAAGAACGAGCCGACATGGACGCAAGTGCAAGAGCAGCCCACATCAAGAAGATGCACGAAGAAACACGTTCCACGACCGAGCGTCAAGTTCAACGCCGCGCATTCAAGCTCAACACCAACAAAACACCCATGGTGTTCCATCCGGGCGATCTCGTTTTGCTACACCTTCGCAAAGACCGCTTCCCCAAGGAACGCAAGTCCAAGCTTCTTCCACGAGCCGACGGACCGTTCAAGGTGCTCGCACGCTACAACGACAACGCTTACAAGATCGACATTCCCCGTGACAAGTACAACGTCAGCGACATCTTCAACGTCCAAGACTTGGCCAAGTACCATGGTGATGAAGACCACGATCCGTGGACGGATCTTCCCCAAGGGGGGGGGGAGATGATGCGAAGCATCCGTCAAGCATCCCCATGGACACCCCATCGTCGCCACAAGCACTCAAGGGACCAATGACTAGAGCACGCGCACGCGCCATCGAGCACGAGGTGAATTCTCTCCTCTTCGAGTTTCGTTTGGATTCGCATGAGGATTGGGTTCTACCTCACAAGGAGATGTTGTGCATCCTCAGTTACCAAGGAGGTGATCCCATGGACGCAAAGGAGAGCCCATTCAGCCCGGATCGCGTGGAAGCAAACGAAGACCTGCACAACCCGGACCTAGCGGTACTACCGCTCTGCCGAAGCGGTACTACCGCACCTGGACAGTCCGGCACCAGCGGTACTACCGCCCCGTAAGCGGTACTACCGCTCTACAAGCGGTACTACCGCTCGTGTGGACGGTACTACCGCCCTGCCTGCGAGCAGCCCTCGGCCCT
The DNA here is from genome assembly GCA_902687465.1 of Secale cereale. Taxonomy (NCBI): domain Eukaryota; kingdom Viridiplantae; phylum Streptophyta; class Magnoliopsida; order Poales; family Poaceae; genus Secale; species Secale cereale. The sequence goes on from LR738713.1 coordinate 543,784,718, forward strand.
TAGCCATGTATCCCTCTCTTCTCGTACCCCTTCGTAGGATAAACTATAAATAGACCTTCCCCACTTCCTTGGAAGGGGGAGCAAAGATATTGAGAGACCTTGAGAGCTTTGCTCCTTGTATCCCCTCCGTGAGGAGATCGAGACCTCCCAAGGGAGAAGAATCCTTGTGGATTGCAAGACCTCCCAAGGGAGAAGAGTCCTCTCGGATTGCAAGACCTCACCTAGAGTGGGAAGAACCTTACCTTTGTGCTTGTTTCCTTGGATTGTTCTTGTAATCTCGTGGATCCTTTGTGTGCCACTCTAGTGGATGTGATATTGGGTTTGTTTTGAGTGAATTGTGTCTTGTGTTCTTGTGTGTTCTTCCTCTTTTCCCCCTCCAAGTGTGAAAAGATCCCCCCTAGGGTTTCACCCTACAACACACCGCGTCATCAGATCCACGAGCTCGCCGCGATCAACGCCAAGTTCTTCACGAACGACAGCAAGAAGACGCCCGTACTCGCATCGAGCACCGAAGAGAAGCGCGGCGCCAATCGGACCAGCGCGCTAGGCCCTCTGTCGACATGCATGCACCATGGGAACCATGCGACTTGCCGTACACGGTAGGTTGCCCTGCGTTTACTCGTGAGCTGCGGCAAGTCCAGTGGCCCAGCACGAAGAATTTCAAGCCAGACGTACCAGAGAAGTACGACGTCAAGTCGCATCTGTCGGAGTTCCTCAGCATCTACACCATCGCGGTGCAAGCTACCGGGGGGCGGGACGACAAGATCCTTGCCAACTACTTCCCGCTGGTGCTCAAGCCCAACGTCAGATCCTGGCTCATGCATTTGCCGGACAACTCCATATCCTCCTGGGCAGACTTATGCCATCAGTTTGTCGGCGCCTTTACGGGCGGCCACAAACCTCATGGCCAAGAGAGTGACCTTCATCTGCTTGCCCAGAAGGAAGGAGAGCCCCGTAAGTACATTCAGAGATTCAGCCGTGTACATCACAACATCCCAGATGTCCACCCTGCCGCGGTCATCAGCGTGTTCCATCAGAACGTGCGTAACCGTAGGATGCGGGAGGAGATGGCGATGTGCAAGATCAGAGACGTCAATGAGCTGTATGCCCTAGCCGACAAGTGTGCACATGCTGAGGAAGGGAGGAAACTCCCCGGAGAGAATACAGGAGCAGGAGGATCTGACAGCGAGGATGCTGCCCCGACAAAGAAAAACCGGCGGCGGAACAACAGGAAGAAGAGAGACAAAGATGTGCTAGTCATTGAGCAGTCCAGCAACGAAGGTGGCGCCAAGAAAGCCAAAGCTGGTAGCTCCGGCAAGGAGATTGCCGCATGCACCAACTACCAGGCTGTGGCGGTCGCCGACAAGCAGGACGGCACCAACAAGCAGTACTGCAAGATCCACCGCACCAAGGGCCATGACCTCCAGAGCTGCAAGAAGGTCGAGCAGCTTGTCGAGCAGCAAAAGGCTGAATACGAGCGACGCGACAAGGAGAAGGACCAAGGAGGTGCTGGAGGATCCGACAAGAAGCGCGCCGGCCGGGGACGACGCCGCGGCAAGGCCAAGCAGTGGCAAGGAGACAGACCTCCCCGCGGCCGTGACAAGGATGAAGATGACGACGATGATGAAGACATGGATGATGTCGAGACCAGTGAGCAGGAGTTCCAAAAAGCCACAGAGGTCTTGTGCGTTGACGGCGGTGCTTATCTGCATACTTCACACCGCCAACTCAAGCAGTGGGTGCGGGAAGTCAATGCGGCGGAACCACCTGTTGAGTCACACAAGCTTCTGAAATGGTCCAGCGCGCCTATCATCTTTGATATTGAGGACCACCCTGATCACACAACTACAGTCGGGTGCTTGCCGATGTTGGTTTTGCCAACTATCCGCAACCTCAAGGTCACTAAGATGCTAGTTGAGGGCGGGGCCGGCTTGAACATGATCTCCTCCGCTGTACTCCAGAAACTCCAGATCCCTGACAGCAAGCTTGAAGAGACCGGCGCATTCCAAGCATTCAACCCGGGAAGGAGCAAGCCGAAGGGGAAGATCACGTTGTTGGTGACATTTGGCAGCGAGTTGAACTTCAGGACTGAGAGGGTCACTTTTGACGTTGCCGATTTTCCATTGCCTTACAATGGGATACTCGGCCGTCCAGCACTCGCCAAATTCATGGCAGCCTCTCACTACGCATACAACATGCTGAAGATGCCAGGCCCGATAAGTGTCATCTCTGTCCCTGGTGACAAGAAGGATGCTCTTATCTGCGCTGACAAGATCTACCGGGAAGCGGCAGCCGCAACAGATCGCAAGTCACCTGCCGTTGAAGCTCCCGGGGGGAAGAAGAAGACCAAGTCCGGCAAGAGTTCTGATGCCCACTCCGGCAAGCGCACCTCTTCGGAGTGCTGCGCTACCGTCGAGGACGCACCATCGAGCTCCACCGGCAAGTGTAAGAAGTCAATGGCAGCTCCGCCAGAGACCAAGAAGGTGTCCGCCAAGGAGGACGGCACTGGTGGTACCTTCACCATCAGTGCCACTCTTGACCCTAAATAGGAAAGCGCGCTCATTGCTTTCCTGCGGGCGAACGTCGACGTGTTTGTGTGGCAACCGTCTGACATCCCCGGTGTTCCCAGGAAAGTAATTGAGCACCATCTTGCCGTCTGTCCTCATGCACGGCCGTCAAGCAGAAGGTCAGGAAGCAAGCAGTGGAGCGCCAAGAATTCATCGCAGAAGAGATCAAGAAGTTGGAAGCAGCAGGCCTTGTCAGAGGAGTGCTCCATCCTACGTGGTTGGCCAATCCTGTAGTCGTGCGCAAGGCAAACGAGAAATGGAGGCTTTGTATCGACTTTACCGATGTTAACAAAGCTTGTCCCAAAGACCCATTTCCCTTACCGCGCATTGACCAGATTGTTGACTCCACGGCCGGATGTGACTTGCTTTTATTTCTTGACGCATACTCAGGATACCATCAGATCTTCATGGCAGAAGAGGATGAGGAGAAGACCGCATTCATCACTCCATGTGGCACGTACTGTTTCATACGGATGCCTTTCAGTTTAAAGAATGCTGGTTCAACATTTGCAAGAGTAGTCCATGTCGCTTTTGAGCCACAAATACACAGAAATGTGGAAGCCTACATGGATGACATAGTGGTCAAGAGCAAGGACAAGGCAACTCTGATTCAAGATTTAGACGAGACCTTTGCAAATCTGCGCAAGATCAGCCTCAAGCTCAACCCCGAGAAGTGTGTGTTTGGAGTCCCTTCCGGCAAGCTTCTCGGGTTCTTCGTGTCTCAGAGGGGAATAGAAGCCAATCCCGACAAGATCAAGTCCATTGAGCAGATTGAAGCGCCAAAGCGCGTCAAGGATGTACGAAGACTTGCCAGTTGCGTGGCTGCTCTCAGCAGGTTTATCTCTAAGTCTGCTGAGCGCGCCCTGCCGTTTTTCAAAATATTGAAAAAGGCAGGTCCAATGAAATGGACTCCGGAAGCGGAGGCTGCGCTGCAAGACTTGAAGAGATACCTGTCCTCCACTCCAACACTTGTCGCACCTAAGCCACAAGAGAAGTTGCTGCTGTATATAGCGGCAACCAATCAAGTGGTTAGTGCTGCGTTAGTAGCGGAGAGGGAGGCAGATGATGAGCCAGCAACCACGGCAGGCGCATCCAGCGACAAGCAGGGGGCTTCCCCGACAAGCTTTGGTCCCGACAAAGATGGATCTGCGCAGGCGCGCGAGGAGATACAAAAGAGAATGGTGCAGCGCCCAGTTTACTTCGTCAGTTCCCTTCTGCAGGGGGCTAGGTCAAGGTACTCTGGTGTGCAGAAATTGCTTTTCAGCCTTCTCATGGCCTCGAGAAAGCTGCGCCATTACTTCCAAGCACATGAGATCACAGTTGTCACTCGTTTTCCGCTAAAGCGGATACTGCAGAATCCAGAAGCAACAGGCAGGATTGTTGAGTGGGCACTGGAACTGTCAAGCTTTGGCCTCAAGTTTGAGAGCACTTCAACTATCCAAAGCAGAGCATTGGCAGAATTCATAGCAGAGTGGACGCCAACACCAGATGAAGAAATTCCAGAAACGAGCATCCCCGTCAAGGAAGCAAGCAAAGAGTGGCTGATGTACTTTGATGGTGTCTTCTTGCTGCAAGGCGCCGGTGCTGGCGTGCTGCTTGTTGCACCCACCGGAGAGCACCTCAAGTACGTAGTCCAGATGCACTTTCCCAAGGAGCAAGCAACAAACAATACCGCAGAGTATGAAGGTTTCCTTACCAGTCTCAGGATCGCGGCAGACCTTGGGATCAAGAAGCTCATCGTCAGGGGTGACTCGCAGCTTGTCATCCGCCAAGTGAACAAGAGTTATCAGAGTCCGTTGATGGAAGCCTACGTTGGTGAAGTGAGAAAGCTAGAAGAGCACTTTGACAGCCTACAGATGGAGCATATTCCAAGAGCTCAGAACGACATTGCCGATGGCCTGTCGAAGTGCGCCGCACTTAAGTTACCTGTGGAACCAGGGATCTTTGTGCTCAAGCTGACTCAACCATCTGTAACGCCATCAACTGGACAGAGCAAGAAGAGGAAGTTGATTTCTGGTGACTATTTTCCGGCGGAGCTTCTCGAAGCCGCCGCCAAGAGGGTCCCCAAGATCAACACCAAGAGTGCTGAGGAGCAGTCTGCTCCGGCAAGCCCTAGGGTTTGTTCCGTTGAAGCAGAGGCTCCCGACAAGTTTTGCTCCAGCAAGCTTGCCGGGGAACGTCAAGCTCCGGCTAAGCCGCAGGTTCTCGCCGTAGAAGCGGATGTTCCCGCAGCAGCAGATGTGCCTTTAGTCCTTGTTGTTGAGCCACAAGCTCCAGCATGGGCACAGCAGATTGTCCGTTTCCTTCAGACAGGAAAACTTCCCGAAGAGCAAGAAGAAGCGGAAAGAGTAGCCCAGTAGTCAAGTATGTACCAGTTTGTCGACAACACACTGTACAGAAGAAGACTCAATGGTGTGAAATTGAAGTGTATTCACCGGGAAGGCGGACAAAAGCTGTTGGCAGATATACATGGAGGCATATGTGGTCACCACATTGGCGCAAGAGCACTTGCCGGCAAAGCATTCAGGCAAGGTTTCTTTTGGCCGACAGCCCTCCAGGATGCAACTACACAAGTAACCAAGTGTGAAGCGTGCCAGTTCCATTCCAAGCAGATACACCAGCCAGCTCAAGCTCTCCAGACGATCCCTTTATCTTGGCCATTTTCGGTCTGGGGGCTTGACATCCTCGGCCCCTTTCCCCGAGCAGTCGGGGGCTTTGAGTACTTGTACGTTGCAATAGACAAGTTCACAAAGTGGCCGGAAGTGGAAGCAGTGAGGAAGGTGACAGCACAGTCAGCAGTCAAGTTCTTCAGGTCGATTATTTGCCGCTTCGGGATCCCTAACAGGATCATCACCGACAACGGTACGCAATTCACGAGCCGCATCTTCACGCAGTACGTCCAACATCTTGGCGCCAAGGTCTGCTTCGCTTCTGTTGCTCACCCGAGAAGCAACGGTCAAGCGGAGAGGGCAAATGCTGAAGTGCTGCATGGGCTCAAGACCAGGACTTTCGACAGGCTGCGCAAGTGCGGAAGAAACTGGATTGAGGAGCTGCTAGTAGTTCTTTGGTCGATCAGGACGACGCCAAATCGAGCCACTGGCTAGACACCTTTCGCTCTAGTCTATGGAGCAGAGGCAGTTCTCCCCACGGAACTCGTATACGGGTCACCTTGAGTGCTCGCTTATGATGAGCTTGAGCAAGAGCAGCTGTGACAAGATGACGCGCTGCTCCTTGAGGAAGACCGTCTTCAGGCTGCTGTACGAGCTGCTCGCTACCAGCAAGCTTTGTGCCGCTACCATAGCCGCAAAGTTAACGCCAGAAGTCTCGAGGAAGGCGACCTTGTTCTTCGGCGCGTTCAGTCCGCCAAGAATTCCAACAAGTTGACGCCGAAGTGGGAAGGCCCTTACCGGGTGAAACGAGTCACTAGGCCTGGAGCTGTCCGCCTTGAGACTGAAGATGGCATTCCGGTGAGCAACTCCTGGAACATTGAGCATCTTCGTAAGTTTTACCCGTAAGGCGCGGTTGCCGGAACCTGTTCCGGCAACCACCTTTTGTACAAGTCTTGCCGCTGTTGCATGTAATCCTTTGTACAAAGCCGAGCGCAGACCCCGTGCATAAATAAGGCTCATGTGTTCCGCACATCTTGACAATTTCATGCTTTCTATTTTTTGCATGTGTTATCTGACACTTTGTGCAGGACTTACCCCCGGTAAGCAATAACTAGTCGTAAGGCTCCATATCTTTATTTTCTCTTCTTTCTTTTTCTCAAGGAAAGGAAGGTTCCCTCGCCCACAAGTTTGCCGGGGGGGGGAGGAGAAGATAGTGGTATGGACAAGGCGTCGTTCAAGAAAGTTTCGCCTTACCGGGAAGCAAACAACAGAAAAGCTAAGTTGCCAAAGTTTGAGCAATCAGATTTTTAAATTTTTTAAGTTATCTTCCTTGAACGACCGTGCTTTGTATGGAAAACCTGTGCGCGAAGGAACCAACTCATAGCTAGTTGCGCCCTTACTTTGTTTCGAGTCTGCTTAACAACTTAAGTGTGCTGCGACTAGTTGCGACAAGGTTTCTTGTCGGTAACGGCACCGCTAGCAGGCTGTTGACGTCCCGCACTCAGCGCTCGCGGCTAAGGTGCCTGCGCCGGTAAGTTCCCTAAAAGCGTAGGGCAAAAACATACAAAGGAAGGAATCAAGTAAAGGAAATAACATTGCAATCATTACCCAAAATAGAATTATATTACAAGGTAGCTGTTCGCGGCTCTAACAGATTGTTCTCATAACATGACCAGCAGCGACAAGAAAGGAAGAAAACGGGCGGCCTAGTCTACGTGATCGCCCTCAATCCTCTTGATCCCGCTCACCTTGTCCACAATGGGTGTGACAAGGGTCTTGAGCGCTTCCAGATCAGCATCCGACGGCAGGGTCTTGAGGACGTTGGTCAGGTTGGGGCCTGGGTTGCGGAAGGCCACCTTCACCAACACCTTTTGAAGAGCTCCCGCGCAGATCTTGCGCGACTCGTCGGCCAGCTGCTTTGGAATATTCTCCCGGAGTCGCTGGAGGGCCGTCGCCACGCCTTTGAAGAACAAGGTGAGCTTGGCGCTGGGTTGGAGGTTCTCGTCGGAGGGATACCCGAGATCCTGCATCCCCAGGTGCGCCAGCTCCCTGTCAATGTCTACGGCAGCATCCACGAGACCCTCCGTCCTGTGCTCCACATTCTCCCTAAAAGCGTTCTGGGCGGCAGCAGCACTCGCCAGCAGCGCCTTATCGGCCTTGATCTCCTCCTTCAAGGCCACCTCCTGCTCCCTGGCGCCGTCCAGCGTCTTGGTCAAAGTAGTCAGCTTCAACTCAAGATCTGCGTTGGAGTCCTTGGTGGTGCCAAGTTCCTTGCCCTTCTCGGTGAGATGAACCTGCATCTCTGACAAAGTGTAGGCGTCCTTCTCCCGCTCACGCTTGAGCGCGGCAAGCTCTTCACCGCTCGCCTTGAGATCGGCCTCTAGTCGCGCCACCTTCGTCTCCAGCTCCTTCTTGGCGGCCTCGGCAACTGCGGCAGCATCCTCTGCTTGCTTGAGGGCTTCGCCGAATGTTTGCTCGCGCGCAGTAAGCTCCTCCTCGTGTCTGTCAAGATTAACCTTCCGCTGCGCCAGCTCGCCCTCCTGCGCAGACAGCTTCTTAGCGGCAAGCCGCTGTTGCTCTTCGACTTCGGCCTTCTCGAGGAGGAAGGCCTTCTGCTCCTCGGCAAGCTGCGCCCGCTCCTCTGCTAGGGACATGAGAGCTTCCCGGTTAAGACCCCGGAGCTCTTCCGCGCGCTTCTCGATGTCCGCTCCCGCCCTCGCGACAAGCGCCTCTCGGGATTCGAGCTTGGCCTGCCGAGCACGGTAGAGCGACACCAGCTTCCGCAGCAGCCGCTCCTCCTCAGGCTCGCCGCTGCTACTGCTCGGCGCATCAACCAGCGTCAGCCCAGCGGAGGCGAGCACCTCTCCATCAAAGCTTTCTCCTTCGACCGGCACCCTGGAGCTTGACGCCCAGGGGAGGTTGATGAAGACATTTTCGCCGGCCTTCAAGTAGACGCCTGGCTGGGGCTCTTCGGAGCCTGGCGGTGTGGCAGCGGCGGAAGGATCGGCGGTCGGCGTAGCGCCTGGCGCTCCTGTGGCCTCAGGGCCGTCAGTGCGATCGCCAGACCCCTCGCCAGCTTCTGCGACGGCAGCTTTGGCGGCCTCGTCGCCGGCGGGATCATCAGCGCCGGCTGCTTCTTCGGTGGCAGCAGCGTCGTCGGCAGCAACCTCAGTCTCCATCGGCTCCGCAGCAGATGGGTCTGACGGCCGGGAAAGGGAGAAAAGTCAAGCAAATATCCAAAAAGAAGATCAAAAGAAGAAGAACCCAAGGGAAGTTTTGAAGCGAGAGGATTACCTATACCAGGTTCTGCAGTCGTAGTCTCCGCCGCCGGGGGCCCGCTGGTGCTCTCCCTTGCCGGAGAACTCTCCCTTGGCATGTCGGGGGCGGCCTCCAGGCGCTCCTGGTGGGGCTGCTCTGCTCCTACACAAACCAACAATCAGATGTCAGCAAAGAAAGAGCATCCATACGCGCCTAACAGCGGAAAGCGAACCATATACTTACGCTGGGGGCTGCTCTGGAGAATAGTTGCCGGGTCCGGCAAGGTGGTCTCGGACGCATCCTCTGCCGACGCGGTGGGTTCGTCCTCGACGATAATCACCCCCTTTGGACGCGCCGGGACCTTGGCTCTCTTCGCCGCTCTCTGGGCCAGAGTCCTAAAAAGGAATAAGTTCGGAGTAAAGCAAATGAGATACAAGACAAAACATCAAGAATTGAAGAACTACAAGTACAACAAAGAATCTTACTCTTCTTCTTCCTCGTCGGAGCTGAACGCGGAGAAGTCGAAGTCCGGCTTGTTGGGGAACGTAGTATTTTAAAATTTTCCTACGATCACGCAAGATCTATCTACCAGATGCATAGCAACGAGAGGGAAGAGTGTGTCTACGTACCCTCGTAGACCGGGAGCGGAAGCGTCAAGTGACGCGGTTGATGTTGTCGAACTTCTTCGCGATCCAACCGATCAAGCACCGAACGTACGGCACCTCCGCGTTCAGCACACGTTCAGCTTGATGATGTCCCACGAGCTCTTGATCCAGTTGAGCTTCACGGGAGAGTTTCGTCAGCACGACGGCGTGGTGACGGATATGATGTGTTCACCGGCGCAGGGCTTCGCCTAAGCTCCGCGACGGTATGACCGAGGTGTGATTCTGTGGAGGGGGGCACCGCACACGGCTAAAACAATTCAACTTGTGTGTCTTTGGTTGCCCCCCTGCCCCCGTATATAAAGGAGCAAGGGAGGGAGGCCGGCCGGCCCTTCCTGGTGCGGCTAGGGAGTGGACTCCTACTAGGAATAGGATTGCAATCCTATTCCTAGTAGGATTCACCAAAAGAAGGAAGAGGGAAAGGAATAGGAGAGGTGGCGCCCCCCCCCCAATCCTAGTCCAACTAGGAACCCTAGGTGGGGGCGCCGGCCAGCCCTATGGGCTGCCTCTCTCTTTCCCTTTAGGCCCACTATGGACCATCCCCTCTCGTAGGGGGTTCCGGTAACCCCATCCGGCATTTCCGATAAATCCGAAACATTTCCGGAACACTTCCGGTGTCCGAATATAGTCGTCCAATATATCAATCTTTATGTCTCGGACATTCCGAGACTCCTCGTCATGTCCGTGATCTCATCCGGGACTCCGAACTACCTTCGGTACATCAATACTCATAAACTCATAATACCGATCGTCATCAAACGTTAAGCGTGCGGACCCTACGGGTTCGAGAACTATGTAGACATGACCGAGACTCATCTCCGGTCAATAACCAATAGCGGAACCTGTATGTTCATATTGGCTCCTACATATTCTACGAAGATCTTTTATCGGTCAGAACCGCATAACAACACACGTTGTTTCTTTTGTCAAACAGTATGTTACTTGCCCGAGATTCGATCGTCGGTATCTCTATACCTAGTTCAATCTCGTTACCGGCAAGTCTCTTTACTCGTTCCGCAACACATCATCTTGTGACTAACTCATTAGTCTTTTGCTTGCAAGGCTTATTGTGATGTGTGTTACCGAGAGGGCCCAGAGATACCTCTCCGACACTCGGAGTGACAAATCCTATTCTTGATCTATGCCAACACCACGAATACTTTCGGAGACACCTGTAGAGCATCTTTATGATCACCCAGTTACGTTGTGACGTTTGATAGCACACAAGGTGTTCCTACGGTATTCGGGAGTTGCATAATCTCATAGTCATAGGAACATGTATAAGTCATGAAGAAAGCAATAGCAGTTAAACTAAACGATCATAGTGCTATGCTAACGGATGGGTCTTGTCCATCACATCATTCTCCTAATGATGTGATACCGTTGATCAAATGACAACTCATGTCTATGGCTAGGAAACATAACCATCTTTGATCAATGAGCTAGTCTAGTAGAGGCATACTAGGGACATACTGTTTTGTCTATGTATTCACACATGTACTAAGTTTCCGGTTAATACAATTCTAGCATGAATAAAAGACATTTATCATGATATAAGGAAATACAAATAACATCTTTATTATTGCCTCTAGGGCATATTTCCTTCAGTCTCCCACTTGAACTAGAGTCAATAATCTAGATTACAAAGTGATGATCCTCACACCCATGGAGTCCTGGTGCTGATCATGTTTTGCCCGTGGAAGAGGCTTAGTCAACGGGTCTGCAACATTCAGATCCGTATGTATTTTGCAAATCTCTATATCTCCCTCCTTGACTAGATCGCGGATGGAATTGAAGCGTCTTTTGATGTGCTTTGTTCTCTTGTGAAACCTGGATTCCTTCGCTAAGGCTATGGCTCCAGTGTTGTCACAAAAGATTTTCATTGGACCCGATGCACTAGGTATTACACCTAGATCGGATATGAACTCCTTCATCCGGACTCCTTCATTTGCTGCTTCCGAAGCAGCTATGTATTCCGCTTCACACGTAGATCCCGCCACGACGCTCTGCTTGGAACTGCACCAACTGACAGCTCCACCGTTCAATACAAATACATATCCGGTTTGAGACTTTGAGTCATCCGGATCAGTGTCAAAGCTAGAATCGACGTAACCGTTTACGACGAGCTCTTTGTCACCTCCATATACGAGAAACATATCCTTTGTTCTTTTCAGATACTTTAGGATGTTTTTGACCGCTGTCCAGTGATCCACTCCTGGATTACTTTGGTACCTCCCTGCTAGACTTATAGCAAGGCACACATCAGGTCTGGTACACAGCATTGCATACATGATAGATCCTATGGCTGAGGCATAGGGAATGACTTTCATTTTCTCTCTATCTTCTGCAGTGGTCGAGCATTGAGTCTTACTCAACTTCATACCTTGTAAAACAGGCAAGAACCCTTTCTTTGACTGATCCATTTTGAACTTCTTCAAAATCTTATCAAGGTATGTGCTTTGTGAAAGTCCAATTAAGCGTCTTGATCTATCTCTATAGATCTTGATACCTAATATATAAGCAGCTTCACCGAGGTCTTTCATTGAAAAACTCTTATTCAAGTATCCTTTTATGCTATCCAGAAATTCTATATCATTTCCAATCAACAATATGTCATCTACATATAATATTAGAAATGCTACAGAGCTCCCACTCACTTTCTTGTAAATACAGGCTTCTCCAAAAGTCTGTATAAAACCATATGCTTTGATCACCTCATCAAAGCGTATATTCCAACTCCGAGATGCTTGTACCAGTCCATAGATGGATCGCTGGAGTTTGCATACTTTGTTAGCACCTTTTGGATCGACAAAACCTTCTGGTTGCATCATATACAACTCTTCTTTGAGATATCCATTCAGGAATGCAGTTTTGACATCCATTTGCCAGATTTTATAATCATAAAATGCGGCAATTGCTAACATGATTCGGACAGACTTAAGCATCGCTACAGGTGAGAAAGTCTCATCGTAGTCAACTCCTTGAACTTGTCGAAAACCTTTCGCAACAAGTCGAGCTTTGTAAACAGTAATATTACCGTCTGCGTCGGTCTTCCTCTTGAAGATCCATTTGTTTTCGATGGCTTGCCGATCATCGGGCAAGTCAACCAAAGTCCACACTTTGTTCTCATACATGGATCCCATCTCAGATTTCATGGCTTCAAGCCATTTTGCGGAATCTGGGCTCATCATCGCTTCCTCATAGTTCGTAGGTTCATCATGGTCTAGTAACATGATTTCCAGAACTGGGTTGCCGTACCACTCTGGTGCGGAACGTACTCAGGTTGATCTACGACGTTCAGTAGAAACTTGATCCGAAGATTCATGATCATTATCATTAACTTCCTCACTAATTGGTGTAGGAATCACTGGAACAATTTCCTGTGATGTACTACTTTCCAATCTGGGAGAAGGTACAATTACCTCATCAAGTTCTACTTTCCTCCGACTCACTTCTTTCGAGAGAAACTCTTTTTCTAGAAAGGATCCGTTCTTAGCAACGAATATTTTGCCTTCGGATCTGTGATAGAAGGTGTACCCAACAGTCTCTTTTGGGTATCCTATGAAGACACATTTTTCCGACTTGGGTTCGAGCTTATCAGGTTGAAGTGTTTTCACATAAGCATCGCAGCCCCAAACTTTAAGAAACGACAACTTTGGTTTCTTGCTACACCAAAGTTCATAAGGTGTCGTATCAACGGATTTAGATGGTGCCCTATTTAACGTGAATGCAGCTGTCTCTAAAGCATAACCCCAAAATGATAGTGGTAAATCGGTAAGAGACATCATAGATCACACCATATCCAATAAAGTACGGTTACGACGTTCGGACACACCATTACGCTGTGGTGTTCCAGGTGGCGTGAGTTGTGAAACTATTCCACATTGTTTCAAATGAAGACCAAACTCGTAACTCAAATATTCTCCTCCACGATCAGATCGTAGAAACTTTATTTTCTTGTTACGATGATTCTCTACTTCACTCTGAAATTCTTTGAACTTTTCAAATGTTTCAGACTTGTGTTTCATTAAGTAGATATACCCATATCTGCTCAAATCATCAGTGAAGGTCAGAAAATAACGATACCCGCCGCGAGCATCAACACTCATTGGTCCACATACATCAGTATGTATGATTTCCAACAAATCTGTTGCTCGCTCCATAGTTCCGGAGAACGGAGTTTTAGTCATCTTGCCCATGAGGCATGGTTCGCAAGCACCAAGTGATTCATAATCAAGTGATTCCAAAAGTCCATCATTATGGAGTTTCTTCATGCGTTTTACACCAATATGACCTAAACGGCAGTGCCACAAATAAGTTGCACTATCATTATTAACCTTGCATCTTTTGGTTTCAATGTTATGAATATGTGTATCACTACAATCGAGATCCAATAAGAATAGACCACTCTTTAAGGGTGCATGACCATAAAAGATATTATTCATTAAAATAGAACAACCATTATTCTCTGATTTAAATGAATAACCGTCTCGCAATAAACAAGATCCAGATATAATGTTCATGCTCAACGCTGGCACCAAATAACAATTATTTAGGTCTAAAACTAATCCCGAAGGTAGATTTAGAGGTAGCGTGCCGAGGGCGATCACATCGACTTTGGAACCGTTTCCCACGCGCATCGTCACCTCGTCCTTAGCTAATCTTCGTTTAATCCGTAGTCCCTGTTTCGAGTTACAAATATTAGCAACCGAACCGGTATCAAATACCCAGGTACTACTACGAGCATTAGTAAGGTACACATCAATAACATGTATATCACATATACCTTTGTTCATCTTGCCATCCTTCTTATCCGCCAAATACTTGGGGCAGTTCCGCTGCCAGTGTCAAGTCCCCTTGCAGTAGAAGCACTCAGTTTCAGGCTTGGTTCCATACTTGAGGTTTTCTGCGAGAGCAGCAACAATCTTGCTATTCTCCTTGAAAATCCCTTCCTTGCCCTTTTTCTTGAAACTAGTGGTCTTGTTAACCATCAACATTTGATGCTCCTTTTTGATTTCTACCTCCGCAGCTTTGAGCATAGCGAAGAGCTCGGGAATTGTCTTTTGCATACCTTGCATGTTATAGTTCATCACGAAGCCTTTATAGCTTGGTGGCAGTGATTGAAGAACTCTATCAATAACACTATCCTCGTCAACTTTGCAACCAAGTTGAGTCATATGATTGTAGAACCCAGACATTCTGAGCAAGTGTTCACTGATAGAACTATTCTCCTCCATCTTGCAGCTGTAGAACTTATTGGAAATCTCATATTTCTCAATTCGGGCATTTGCTTGAAATATTAACTTCAACTCCTGGAACATCTCATATGGTCCATGACGTTCAAAACGTCGTTGAAGTCCCGGTTCTAAGCCGTAAAGCATGGCACACTGAACTATCGTGTAGTCATCAGACCGCGACTGCCAGACGTTCAAAGCATCTACATTAGCGGGAGGGGGCTTGTCACCTAGCGGTGCTTCAAGGACATAATTCTTCTGTGCAGCAATGAGGATAATCCTCAGGTTACGGACCAAGTCCATGTAATTGCTACCATCATCTTTCAACTTAGCTTTCTCTAGGAATGCATTAAAATTCAAAGGAACGGTAGCACGGGCCATTGATCTACAACGACATAGATATGCAAAACTATCAGGACTAAGTTCATGATAAATTAAGGTTCAATTTAATCATATTAATTTAAAGAACTCCCACTTAGATAGACATCCCTCTGGTCATCTAAATGATCACGTGATCCAAATCAACTAAACCATGTCCGATCATCACGTGAGATGGAGTAGTTTCAATGGTGAACATCTTATGTTGATCATATCTACTATATGATTCACGCTCAACCTTTCGGTCTCCAGTGTTCCGAGGCCATATCTGTATATGCTAGGCTCGTCAAGTTTAACCCGAGTATTCTGCGTGTGCAAAACTGGCTTACACCCGTTGTATTTGAAAGTAGAGCTTATCACACCCGATCATCACGTGGTGTCTCGGCACGACGAACTTTCGCAACGGTGCATACTCAGGGAGAACACTTATACCTTGAAATTCAGTAAGGGATCATCTTATAATGCTACCGTCGATCTAAGCAAAATAAGAAGCATAATAAGATAAACATCACATGGAATCAAAATATGTGACATGATATGGCCATCATCATCTTGTGCTTTTGATCTCCATCTCCAAAGCACCGTCATGATCACCTTCGTCACCGGCGCGACACCTTGATCTCCATCGTAGCATCGTTGTCGTCTCGCCAACTATTGCTTCTACGACTATCGCTACCGCTTAGTGATAAAGTAAAGCAATTACATGGCGATTGCATTTCATACAATAAAGCGACAACCATATGGCTCCTGCCAGTTGCCGATAACATTACAAAACATGATCATCTCATACAAAACCGTATAACTCATCATGTCTTGACCATATCACATCACAACATGCCCTGCAAAAACAAGTTAGACGTCCTCTACTTTGTTGTTGCAAGTTTTACGTGGCTGCTACGGGCTTAGCAAGAACCGTTCTTACCTACGCATACAAAACCACAACGATGTTTCGTCAAGTATGTGCTGTTTTAACCTTCACAAGGACCGGGCGTAGCCACACTTGATTCAGCTAAAGTGAGAGAGACAGACACCCGCCAGTCACCTTTAAGCAACGAGTGCTCGTAACGGTGAAACCAGTCTCGCGTAAGTGTACGCGTAATGTCGGTCCGGGCCGCTTCATCTCACAATACCGCCGAAGCAAAGTATGACATGCTGGTAAGCAGTATGACTAGTATCGCCCACAACTCATTGTGTTCTACTCGTGCATATCATCTACGCATAGACCTGGCTCATGATGCCACTGTTGGGGAACGTAGTATTTTAAAATTTTCCTACGATCACGCAAGATCTATCTACCAGATGCATAGCAACGAGAGGGAAGAATGTGTCTACGTACCCTCGTAGACCGGGAGCGGAAGCGTCAAGTGACGCGGTTGATGTTGTCGAACTTCTTCGCGATCCAACCGATCAAGCACCGAACGTACGGCACCTCCGCGTTCAGCACACGTTCAGCTTGATGACGTCCCACGAGCTCTTGATCCAGTTGAGCTTCACAGGAGAGTTTCGTCAGCATGACGGCGTGGTGACGGATATGATGTGTTCACCGGCGCAGGGCTTCGCCTAAGCTCCGCGACGGTATGACCGAGGTGTGATTCTGTGGAGGGGGGCACCGCACACGGCTAAAACAATTCAACTTGTCTGTCTTTGGGTGCCCCCCTGCCCCCGTATATAAAGGAGCAAGGGAGGGAGGCCGGCCGGCCCTTCCTGGTGCGGCTAGGGAGTGGACTCCTACTAGGAATAGGATTGCAATCCTATTCCTAGTAGGATTCACCAAAAGAAGGAAGAGGGAAAGGAATAGGAGAGGTGGCGCCCCCCCCAATCCTAGTCCAACTAGGAACCCTAGGTGGGGGCGCCGGCCAGCCCTATGGGCTGCCTCTCTCTTTCCCTTTAGTCCCACTATGGACCATCCCCTCTCGTAGGGGGTTCCGGTAACCCCATCCGGCATTTCCGATAAATCCGAAACTTTTCCGGAACACTTCCGGTGTCCGAATATAGTCGTCCAATATATCAATCTTTATGTCTCGGACATTCCGAGACTCCTCATCATGTCCGTGATCTCATCCGGGACTCCGAACTACCTTCGGTACATCAATACTCATAAACTCATAATACCGATCGTCATCAAACGTTAAGCGTGCGGACCCTACGGGTTCGAGAACTATGTAGACATGACCGAGACTCATCTCCGATCAATAACCAATAGCGGAACCTGGATGTTCATATTGGCTCCTACATATTCTACGAAGATCTTTTATCGGTCAGAACCGCAAAACAACATACGTTGTTCCTTTTGTCAAACGGTATGTTACTTGCCCGAGATTCGATCGTCGGTATCTCTATACCTAGTTCAATCTCGTTACCGGCAAGTCTCTTTACTCGTTCCGCAACACATCATCTTGTGACTAACTCATTAGTCTTTTGCTTGCAAGGCTTATTGTGATGTGTGTTACCGAGAGGGCCCAGAGATACCTCTCCGACACTCGGAGTGACAAATCCTATTCTTGATCTATGCCAACACCACGAATACTTTCGGAGACACCTGTAGAGCATCTTTATGATCACCCAGTTACGTTGTGACGTTTGATAGCACACAAGGTGTTCCTACGGTATTCGGGAGTTGCATAATCTCATAGTCATAGGAACATGTATAAGTCATGAAGAAAGCAATAGCAGTTAAACTAAACGATCATAGTGCTATGCTAACGGATGGGTCTTGTCCATCACATCATTCTCCTAATGATGTGATCCCGTTGATCAAATGAAAACTCATGTCTATGGCTAGGAAACATAACCATCTTTGATCAATGAGCTAGTCTAGTAGAGGCATACTAGGGACATACTGTTTTGTCTATGTATTCACACATGTACTAAGTTTCCGGTTAATACAATTCTAGCATGAATAAAAGACATTTATCATGATATAAGGAAATACAAATAACATCTTTATTATTGCCTCTAGGGCATATTTCCTTCACGGCTCACCTCCGGCACGAGGAGGCGGAGGAGTAGGTTCCCTTGACCGCTTGGCGGGAACAGTGGCGATGGTCCGAGACGACCCCGCTCCGGCTGCCGCCGCGGCGTGAGAAGCGGCAGGAGCAGAAGTGGTGGTCCGGGTGGACCCCACATCAGTTTCCGCAGCAGCGTGAGGTGCACCCGCGGCAACAATGCTTGCCGCGGTGGAGCGTGTCACGCGGCGCGGCGACTGTCGACTCGTCCGCCACTCCGCTACGTCCCCGGCCTTGCAGAGACGCCTTCTTGGTGGAGCTGGGGGCTCTGCTTGCGACGAGCTGTCTGAAGATGAGGAGGAAGAGGATTTGATCTCCAACGAGCCGCTCGTATCCTCAGTGGGCTCGCTCGACTCGACATCATGCCCGGCAAGCTCTTCCTCTCTGGCAAGCTCCTCTCGCTCGGCACGGCTTGCCGACTCTGCTGCCTCTGCCTCCTCCACGGTGAATCCAAACTCGCCCGCGGCTGCGGCTGCCGCCGCCTCTTCCAGCCTAGTGGCGATGCGTTTCATCTCCGTATCGGTGGTGGCGCGAGTGAGGCTTTTCCGTTCATTGGAGCGGACCGGCACCTCTACCAAGCCGTCAAAGAACTCCTGCACGACGATGTCTACAGGCTCTTGCCAAGTTGGGACAATTCCATGCGAGTCACACAGCGGCATCATTGCACGGATGCGGCTGAGGGCGGAGTTGTTGCACAGTGGAACGACATCCTTCGGCAACCTGAACACTTCGGTATGTTGAGGGTCGTACTTGAACAGCTCCCGGAGCATCGCGTCAAGTTCCATAACAGTGAAGTTGAAGTTAAGGCCCGGGCGCTGCCTCATCATGTTCGCCGCATTCTGGATGTCCCAGGCGGGTCTCCTCCTCTCCAGTAGGGGAGCGATGCGGCGGCGAAGAAAATCTGTGCCAACCGCGCCTACAGTGAGCCCGGCAAGCCTAAGGCGTTGGATCCGGGTGACGGCAATCTTTAGCCTATCGTCTTCCGGGGCCACGTTGCTCCAATCGCTGCCGCGCGCTACTGGGGCTTGGCGCCGGGCGGTAAACGGCTGCGGGTTCTCCTCGACAATCCAGCACCAGTCTGCTCTCCATTCCTCCCACTTGCCGCGGAACTCTCCCTACAGATAAGCTTCCTTCTTGCCGGCTCTCGAGATCCAGGCAATTCCGCCAGATAAAGGCTCTCTTCTCTCAACTCGGGGCATAAAGAAATGGCGAAAAGGGCTACGTTTGGATAGACTCCGACAAAGTTTTCGCAGAGATGTGCGAAAACTGCCATGGTCAGAACAGCATTGCGGGTGAAGTCAAGGAGGCGGAACCCGTAGGTGTTCATAAGATCGCAGAAAAACTCAGAGAAAGGCGGGCAGAGCCCGTAGTAGAAGAACAAGGCGAAGAAGGGATATCCATTCGGAGCCATTCCCAAAGCGACGGCTGGAAGTACCTTCGTGCGCGGATGCGCCCGCGTCTCCGTCGACCAGAAGAGGTAGTAATACTCCCTCAGCTCCTTTGCGGCGAGCTTGGGGGGGAATATTGCCCGCTCCTTTCGCAGCGCCATGAGCCGCTGCGCCTCGGTCGACTTCACGACCTTCCCCTTGTCGGCTTTCAGAGTCATGGCGGAAGTGGTGAGGGAGGTCGACGGCATTGGTGGTGCTGGTGGCGATGGGGGGCAGAGCGCTGCTCTCTTTCAGCTTTGGGAAGAAGGGGGAGCGGCGGAGGTTTCCGAGATTGGAATAGCAACCAGCGAGTGGGCGAACTGCCCCTGTTTCCCCTGCTTATAAGGAGGGAGGGGGCGGATGTTCCATCTTTCCGAATAAAGAAACCACCCGACGACACATTCAACGCGTGTCGTTCGGGGAGGGCGCGGTGGGTCCGGAGAGAGATACGGTGTAACACAGGCCGCGCGTGCCCTGTTTTGGGCCTGGCCCAACAGCGCTCGACACCGTGTGTGGCCCAGGCCCGGGGGCTCCTGTCGGTGTACTAGAGTAGGGGTACCCTAGTATCCCGAACTTGTGCACGGGCAGTCGCAGCATCCCGCGGCAAGGCTTGCCGGGTGACCGCCAAGGTCCTCCGTGGTTCCTTTGGAGCCATTCAAGAACAAAGTATTCAAGCCAAGGAGACAAGGCCCCGACAAGAGGAGCTTGCCGGGAAGGCCAACCAAGGCATCTCGAGGAACTTGCCGCGATGCGCCACGCGTCCCGGCAAGGCCCGGTGAGTGACGAGCTCCCGGACGCGACAAGACAACGACCGCGGCAAGGCGCTTGCCGCGGCAAGCTACCACTCTGTACCCGCGCTCTAGCACATCCACCAACGTGTCGCTCTAGGACCCTTCCAGGCATACGTGGTGGGAGGCTGTGCAGCCAACGGTGCGCGGTGGCAAGCGGTGCTGACAAGATTGCCATCGTGGCGAGCGGTGGCGTCCCTGACGGTCCCTTTTGCACTATTTGGGCGACGCAGATGGGCATTCAATACCCTTGTCCCCTGCCGTCAGAGTTAGGTATGATACACTGTAGCAGGTAGTTGTACCAACCGTAACACCTTTCCATTTTTACCCTTATCTATGTTGCCACCTGTCGGTGACCCCTTTAGCATATAAAAGGAGGCCCATGCGCAACGTAGAGGGCGGGAGGAGAACACTCACGCTCGGTCTCGTTAGCTGCTGGTGTGTACTGTAACACTCAGCGCTCCCGAGCAAGAACTCAATACAAACCACAAAGCAGGAGTAGGGTTTTACGCATCCGTGCGGCCCGAACCTGGGTATACCGCTCGTGTGTTTCGCCTCGATCCGCTCTTCGTGCGATCTTCGCCCCCGCCGAACCAAAAGGGGCTCGGTCCGCCGGTCCCATAGGTGCTCGTGGATTCGTTCCCCGACACAAGGGATGACAAAAGTAATCCCCGAGCTCTTCGCGATGCTGAAATCAGCAAAGGTAGAAATCAAGAAAGATCATCAAGTGTTGATGGTTAACATGACCACTTGTTTCAAGTAAAGAGCAAAGGGATAGAAGGGGAACTTCAAGAAGAATGACAAGCAAGTTATCACTCCCGTGAAGAAACCCAAAGCTAAACTCAAGCCTGAAACTAATTGCTTCTAATGCAAAGGAAATGGTCACTTGAAGTGGAACTGCCCTAGATACTTGGCGGATAAGAAGGATGGCAAAGTGAACAAAGGTATATTTGATATACAGATTATTGATGTGTACTTTACTAGTGTTCATAGCAACCCCTGGGTATTTGATACCAGTTCAGTTGCTAAAATTAGTAACTCGAAACGAGAGTTGCAGAATGAACGGAGACTAGTTAAAGGTGAAGTGACGATGTGTGTTGGAAGTGGTTCCAAGATTGATATGATCATCATCGCACACACCCTATACTTTCGGGATTAGTGTAGAACCTAAATAAATGTTATTTGGCATTTGCGTTGAGCATGAATATGATTTGATCATGTTTGTTGCAATACGGTTATTCATTTAAAGTCATAGAATAATTGTTATTATGTTTACATGAATAAAACCTTCGATGGTCATACACCCGATAAAAATAGTTTGTTGGATCTCGATCGTAGTAATACACATATTCATAATATTGAAGCCAAAAGATGCAAAGTTGATAATGATAGTGCAACTTATTTGTGGCACTGCCATTTAGGTCATATTGGTGTAAAGCGCATGAAGAAACTCCATGCTGGTGGGCTTTTGGAATCACTTGATTATGAATCACTTGGTGCTTGTGAACCATGTCTCATGGGCAAGATGACTGAAGCTCCGTTCTCCGGAACAATGGAGCGAGCAACTGACTTGTTGGAAATCATACATACTGATGTATGCGGACCAATGAGTGTTGAGGCTCATGGCGGGTATCATTATTTTCTGACATTCACAGATGATTTGAGTAGATATGGGTATATCTACTTGATGAAACACAAGTCTGAAACATTTGAAAAGTTCAAAGAAATTTCAGAGTGAAGTAGAGAATAATCGTAACAAGAAAATAAAAGTTTCTACGATCTGATCGCGCAGGCGAATATTTGAAGTTATGAGTTTGGCCTTCAAATAAAACAATGTGAAATAGTTTCACGACTCACGCCACCTGGAACACCATAGCGTAATGGTGTGTCCGAACATTGTAACCGCACTTTATTAGATATGGTGTGATCTATGATCTCTCTTACCAATTTACCACTATTGTTTTGGGGTTATGCATTAGAGACAACTGCATTCACGTTAAATAGGGCACCATCTAAATCCGTTGAGACGACACCGTATGAACCGTGGTTTAGCAAGAAACCTAAGCTATTGTTTGTTAAAGTTTGGGGCAGCGATGCTTATGTGAAAAAGTTTCAACCTGATAAGCTCGAACCCAAATCGGAGAAATGTGTCTTCATAGGATACCCAAGGGAAACTGTTGGGTACACCTTCTATCACAGATCCGAAGGCAAGATATTTGTTGCTAAGAATGGATCCTTTCTAGAGAATGAGTTTCTGTCGAAAGAAGTGAGTGGGAGGAAAGTACAACTTGATGAGGTAATTGTACCTTCTCCCAAATTGGAAAGTAGCACATCACAGAACTAGTTCCAGTGATTCCTACACCAGTTAGCGAGGAACCTAATGATGATGATCATGAAACTTTGGATCTAGTTACTACTGAACCTCGTAGGTCAACCAGAGTACGTTCCGCACGAGAGTGGTACGGCAACCCAGTTCTCGAAGTCATGTTATGAGACCATGATGAACCTACGAACTATGAGGAAGCGATGATGAGCCTAGATTCCGCAAAATGGCTTGAGGCCATGAAATCTGAGATGGGATCCATGTACGAGAACAAAGTATGGACTTTGGTTGACTTGCCTGATGATCGGCAAGCCATTGAAAATAAATGGATCTTTAAGAGGAAGACTGACGCCGATGGTAATGGTACTGTCTACAAAGCTCGACTTGTTGTGAAAAGTTTTCGACAAGTTCAAGGTGTTGACTACGATGAGATTTTCTCACTCGTAGCGATGCTTAAGTCTGTCCGAATCATGTTAGCAATTGCCGCATTTTATGAAATCTGGCAATTGGATAACAAAGCTGTGTTCTTTAATGGATTTATTAAAGAAGTGTTGTATATGATGCAACCAGAAGGTTTTGTCAATTCTAAAGGTGCTGACAAAATGTGCGAGCTCCAGCAATCCATCTATGGACTGGTGCAAACATCTCAGAGTTGGAATATATGCTTTGATAAGTTGATCAAAGCATAGAGTTTTATACACACTTGCGGTGAAGCCTGTATTTACAAGAAAGTGAGTGGGAGCACTACAGCCTTTCTAATAAGTATATGTGAATGATATATTGTCGATCGGAAATGATGTAGAATTTTCTGGAAAGCATAAAGGAGTGTTTGAAAGGAGTTTTTCAAAGAAAGACGTCGGTGAAGCTGCTTACATATTGAGCATCAAGATCTATAGAGATAGATCAAGACGCTTGATAAGTTTTTTTAATGAGTACATACCTTGACAAGTTTTTGAAGTAGTTCAAAATGGAACTGTCAAAGAAAGAGTTCCTGCCTGTGTTGCAAGGTGGGAAGTTGAGTAAGACTCAAAGCCCGACCACAGCAAAACATAGAGAGAGAATGAAAGTCATTCCCTACGCCTCAGCCATAGGTTCTATAAAGTATTCCATGCTGTATACCAGACCTATTGTATGCCCTGCCCCGAGTTGGCAAGGGAGCACAATTTTGATCTAGGAGTAGATCACTGGAAAGCGGTCAAAATTATCCTTAGAGGACTAAGGAAATATTTCTCGGTTATGGAGGTGATATAGAGTTCGTCGTAAAGAGTTACGTCGATGCAAGCTTTGACACCAATCTGGATGACTCTAAGTATCAATCTGGATGCATATTGGAAGTGGGAGCAATTAGCTAGAGTATCTCAATACAAAGCATTGTAGACATAGAAATTTGCAAAATACATACGGATGTGAATGTGGCAGACCCATGGACTAAACGTCTCTCACAAGCAAAACATGATCACACCTTAGTACTCTTTGGGTGTTAATCACATGGCGATGTGAACTAGATTATTGACTCTAGTAAACCTTTTGGGTATTGGTCACATGGCGATGTGAATTATAAAGTGTTAAATCACATGAGGATGTGAACTATTGGTGTTAAATCACATGGTGATGTGAAGTAGATTATTGACTCTAGTGCAAGTGGGAGACTGAAGGAAATATGCCCTAGAGGCAATAATAAAGTTATTATTTATTTCCTTATATCATGATAAATGTTTATTATTCATGCTAGAATTGTAGTAACCGGAAACTTAATACATGTGTGAATACATAGACAAAAGAGAGTGTCCCTAGTATGCCTCTACTAGACTAGCTCATTGATTAAAGATGGTTATGTTTCCTAGCCATAGACATGAGTTGTCATTAGTTCGACGGGATCACATCATTAGCAGAATGATGTGATGGACAAGACCCATCCGTTAGCTTAGCAACTTGATCGTTTAGTTTTATTGCTATTGCTTTCTTCATGACTAATACATGTTCCTATGACTATGAGACTATGCAACTCCCGAACACCGGAGGAACACCTTGTGTGCTATCAAACGTCACAACGTCACTCGGTGATTGTAAAGATGCTCTACAGGTGTCTTCGATGGTGTTTGTTGAGTTGGCATAGACCGAGATTAGGATTTGTCACTCCGATTGTCGGAGAGGTATCTCTGGTCTCTCTCGGTAATGCACATCACTATAAGCCTTGCATGCAATGTGACTAATGAGTTAGTTGCGGGATAATGCATTAAGGAACGAGTAAAGAGACTTGTCGGTAACGAGATTGAACTAGGTATTGAGACACCGACGATCGAATCTCGGGCAAGTAACATACCGATGACAAAGGGAACAACGTATGTTGTTATGCGGTTTGACCGATAAAGATCTTCATAGAATATGTAGGAGCCAATATGAGCATCCAGGTTCTGCTATTGGTTATTGACCGGAGATGTGTCTCGGTCGTGTCTACATAGATTTCGAACCCATAGGGTCCGCACGCTTAATGTTCGATGATGATTTGTATTATGAGTTATGTGATTTGATGACCAAAGTTTGTTCGAAGTCCCGGATGAGATCGGGGACATGACGAGGAGTCTCGAAATGGTCGAGAGGTAAAGATCAATATATTGGAAGGATATATTCGGACATTGGAAAGGTTCCGAGTGATTCGTGTATTTTTCCGGGTACCGGAGAGTTACGAGAATTCGCCGGGAGAAGTATTTGGGCCTTATTGAGCCATACGAGAATAGAGGAGGCAGACCAAAGGGAAGGAGGCGCTCGCACCCCATGGGTCCGATATGGACTAGGGGAAAGGGGGCGGCGCCCCCTTGCCCTTTCATACTCCCTCTCTCTTTCCCTCTTTCTTCTGTCCTACTCCGGAAAGGAAAAAGGGGAATCCTACTAGGACTTGGGAGTCCTAGTAGGACTCCCCACACTTGGCGCGTCCCCTCTAGGGCCGGCCTCCTCCTCCTCCCTCCTTTATATACATGGGCAAGGGGCACCCCAAAGGCACTCCAAGATTTGTCTTAGCCGTGTGCGGTGCCCCTCTCCATAGTTACACACCTCGGTCATATCGTTGTAGTGCTTAGGCGAAGCCCTGCACCGGTAGCTTCATCATCACCGTCACCACGCCGTCGTGCTGAGGAAACTCTCCCGTGACACTCAACTGGACTTAGAGCTCGTGGGACATCATCGAGCTGAACGTGTGCTGAACACAGAGGTGTCGTACGTTCGGTGCTTGGATCGGTTGGATCGCGAAGACGTTCGACTACATCAACGGCGTCACTAGACGCTTCCGCTTTCGGTCTACGAGGGTACGTATATAGACTCTCCCCTCTCGTTGCTATGCTTCTAGTAGATAGATCTTGCGTGATCGTAGGATTTTTTTTGAAATACTACGTTCCCCAATAATTGTACCTTCTCCCGAATTGGAAAGTAGTACATCACAGAAACTAGTTCCAGTGATTCCTACACCAATCAGCAAGGAAGCTAATAATGATGATCATGAAACTTCAGGTCAAGTTACTACTGAACCTCGTAGGTCAAACAGAGTACATTCCGCACCAGAGTGGTACGGTAACCTAGTTCTGGAAGTCATGTTACTAGACCATGATGAACCTACGAACTATGAGGAAGCGATGATGAGCCCAGATTCCGCAAAATGGCTTGAGGCCATGAAATCTGAGATGGGATCCATGTATGAGAACAAAGTGTGGACTTTGGTTGACTTGCCCGATGATCGGCAATCCATTGGAAATAAATGGATCTTCAAGAGGAAGACAGACGCCGATGGTAATGTTACTGTCTACAAAGCTCGACTTGTTGCGAAAGGTTTTCGACAAGTTCAAGGAGTTGACTACGATGAGACTTTCTCACCCGTTATGATTATGAAATATGGCAAATGGATGTCAAAACCGCATTCCTTAATGGATACCTCCAAGAGGAGTTGTATATGATGCAACCAGAAGGTTTTGTCGATCCTAAAGGTGCTAACAAAGTGTGCAAGCTCCAACGATACATCTATGGACCGGTTCAAGCATCTCGAAGTTGGAATATACGCTTTGATGAGGTGATCAAAGCATATGGTTTTATATAGACTTTTGGAGAAGCATGTATTTACAAGAAAGTGAGTGGGAGCTCTGTAGCATTTCTAACATTATATGTGGATGACATATTGTTGATTGGAAATGATATAGAATTTCTGGATGGCATAAAAGGATACTTGAATACGAATTTTTCAATGAAAGACCTCGGTGAAGCTGCTTATATATTAGGCAACAAGATCTATAGAGATAGATCAAGACGCTTAATTGGACTTTCACAAAGCACATACCTTGATAAAGTTTTTGAAGAACTTCAAAATGGATCAGTCAAAGAAAGGGTTCTTGCCTATGTTACAAGGTGTGAAGTTGAGTAAGACTCAATGCCCGACCACTGCAGAAGATAGCGAGAAAATGGAAGTCATTCCATATGCCTCAGCCATAGGATCTATCATGTATGCAATGCTGTGTACCAGACCTGATGTGTGCCTTGCTATAAGTTTAGCAGGGAGGTACCAGTGTAATCCACGAGTGGATCACTGGACAGCGGTCAAGAACATCCTGAAATACCTAAAAAGGACAAAGGATATGTTTCTCATTTATGGAGGTTACAAAGAGCTCGTCGTAAACGGTTACATCGATTCTAGCTTCGTCACTGATCCGGATGACTCTAAGTCACAAACCGGATATGTATTTTTATTGAACGGTGGAGCTGTCAGTTGGTGCAGTTCCAAGCAGAGCATTGTGGTGGGATCTACGTGTGAAGCGGAGTATATAGCTGCTTCGGAAGCAGCACATGAAGGAGTCTGGATGAAGGAGTTCATATCCGATCTAATACCTAGTGCATCGGGTCCAATGAAAATCTTTTGTGACAACACTGGAGCGATAGCCTTGGCGAAGGAATCTAGGTTTCACAAGAGAACCAAGCACATCAAGAGACGCTTCAATTCCATCCGCGATCAAGTCAAGGAGGGAGACACAGAAATTTGCAAGATACATATGGATCTGAATGTCGCACACCCGTTGACTAAGCCTCTTCCACGAGCAAAACATGATCAATACCAAGACTCCATGGGTGTTAGAATCATTACTATGTAATCTAGATTATTGACTCTAGTTCAAGTGGGAGGCTGAAGGAAATATGCCCTAGAGGCAATAATAAAGTTGTTACTTGTATTTCCTTATATCATGATAAATGTTTATTATTCATGCTAGAATTGTATTAACCCGAAACTTAGTACATGTGTGAATACATAGACAAAAAAGAGTGTCCCTAGTATGCCTCTACTATACTGGCTCACTGATAAAAGATGGTTATGTTTCCTGACCATAGACATGAGTTGTCATTTGACCATCGGGATCACATCATTAGGAGAATGATGTGATGGACTAGACCCATCCGTTAGCTTAGTAACTTGATCATTTAGTTTTTCTGCTATTGCTTTCTTCATGACTTATACATGTTCCTACGACTATGAGATTATGCAACTCCCGAACACCGGAGGAACACCTTGTGTGCTATCTGAAAGATCGTGGATGTCGCCTAGAGGGGGGGGGGGTGAATAGGTGCTTTAAAATAATTATGGTTTAGGCTTGAACAAATGCGGAATAAACCTAGCGGTTAATTTGTCAAGCACAAAACCTACAACAACTAGGCTCACCTATGTGCACCAACAACATATGCTAAGCAAGATAAACAACTAGGTGATAGCAAGATATATGACAAGAAACAATTTGGCTATCACAAAGTATAGTGCATAAGTAAAGGGATCGGGTAAGAGATAACCGAGGCACACAGAGACGACGATC
The DNA here is from genome assembly GCA_902687465.1 of Secale cereale. NCBI lineage: Eukaryota > Viridiplantae > Streptophyta > Magnoliopsida > Poales > Poaceae > Secale > Secale cereale. Next base: position 543,812,806 of record LR738713.1, read on the forward strand.
TATCCCGAAGTTCACACCCTTGCGGATGCTAATCTCCGTTTGGAGCGGTGTGGAGGCACAATGCTCCCCAAGGATCCACTAAGGCCACCGTAATCTCCTCACGCCCTCGCACAATGCAAGATGTCGTGATTCCACTAAGGTACCCATGAGGGCGGTCACCGAACCCGTAAAAATGGCAACCCTTGGGGGCAGTCACCGAACCCGTACACTTTGGCAACCCTTGGGGGCGGCCACCGGAACCCGTCAAATTGCTCGGGGCGATCTCCACAACCTAATTGAAGACCCGACGCTTGCCCGGAGCTTTATACCACAATGATTGATCTCTGAACACCACAAAGGTTGGGGCTATCTCCCCAATGACACCACGAAGCTTCACCACAATGGAATATGGCTTCGAGGTGACCACAACCATCTAGGGCGCCCAAGCACCCAAGAGGAACAAGCTCAAGGGTACCAAGCACCCAATAGTTATAAGCTTCTCAACTTCACTTCCACGTATCACCGTGGAGAACTCAAACCAATGCACCAAATGCAATGGCAAGGGCACACGGAGTCCCCAAGTCCTTCCCTCTCAAATCCCACCAAAGCAACTAATGCTAGGGAGGGAAAAGAGAGGAAGAACAAGAAGGGGAACACCAAGAACTCCAAGATCTAGATCCAAGGGGTTCCCCTCACCTAGAGGAGAAAGTGATTGGTGGAAATGTGGATCTAGATCTCCTCTCTCTCCCCCCTAAACTAGCAAGAATCCATGGAGGGATTGAGAGATAGCAAGCTCGAAGAAGGTCAACTATGGGGGAAGAACACGAGCTCCAAGGATGGGGTCCATTGGGGAAGAAGACCCCCCTTTTATAGGACCCCACGAATCTGCCCGTTACAGCTGTTTTTACACAACAGCTGTACAACTGCTTGAACCACCGGTACTACCGGAATTTACGGGTTCCCCTTGCAGAAGTGCACCGGCGGTACAACCGGTGGAGCCACCGGTAGTCCCGGTCGGCCGGAGCAAAGCGGAACTACCGCTCCACCACCGCCCAACAACCGCCTCTGATACAGAAGAGTTTCACCCCATAGCAGTGGTTGGGGCGGTGGTTGAGCTGGTACAACCGCTGGACCAGAGTCCCGGGGAGGTGGAGATCTGGGCGGTACAACCGCCGCAGACACCGGTAGTACCGGTTTGTAATAGCAAAGCAGAACTACCGCTCCACCACCGCTCTACCACCGTATCAATAACAGAAGGGTATCACCCCTAGGCGGTAGTACGAGCGGCGTTTTAACCGGAACAATCGGTCGAGCGGTACAACCGCTTTTTCAAGTGGTACAACCGCTCTGCACTAAATCCACTGCCACAGAAAGACTACGAGGAAACACTAAAACTAGAACTGCCATAACTTCTGCAAATGAACTCTGAATTGAGCAAACTCAAGCTTGTTGGTTATAGCAAGAAGAGGCAGGGAGGTATGCCTAGAATATAGAGGAGTGAACCCTCCATCAGATAAGAACCGGCATAACCTCCAACATCGAAAACATCATAGAAGATGCATAAGAGAACTCCGTTTTCGATGAACTCAAGCTTGTCATCAAGATGACCATCAGCTCCAAATCACACAAAGAGAAAAACCAAACAAGAACCAATAAAGATGATGCAAGGATGCAATGGTTTGAGCTCTCTATGAACGATACGATCAAACTACTCATCGAGAGCCCCCCTTGATAGTACGAGAATCGATCCGATAACCCGGTCTCCCACAACTACCATGAGACCAGTAAAATAGAAAACCTATCAAGGACAAACCTTTGCCTTGCACATAGTCCACTTGAGCTGGATGCTGATGATCCTGACTCCCTCAAGCTGGACCACCTTTCTTGATTGTGTTGGCTCGGTGAAGACTAGTAGATTGCTCCCCCATACACCACTATGGGTGAGCCACTCTTCGTCACATCTTCACAAGTCCATTGCCACCACAATGGACGGTAAGCTTCAAGCATATGAGCTCTTTGTGATGATCCTACTTGAACTTGCACATAACAACCTAACCCCACAAAGAACTCTCACAAATACCATGGGTTAGTACACAAAGCGTAATTGACAATGCTTACCATACCATGGGATCACATGATCCCTCTCGGTGCATCTTCTATGCTTTGTGTGTTGATCAACTTGATTCACTTTTTGACTTAGTCTTGATCAACCTTGAATCTTTCCAACTCTCTTCATTTGGATGATGTTTTGAAGGTAAACATGAATGGTCACACACTCTTCTTCTTCAAGACATGCTTGCAATAAGCTTAACACTCACAAGACCAATCTTTGGATAATTCCTTAATAGCACCTTGGTCGTCACAAACTCTCCTTGAAACCAACACATGGACTCCAAGAATATCCTATGGACAAACCCTTCAAATATAACTCAAGGCAACCATTAGTCCATAGAGATTGTCATCAATTACCAAAATCAAAAATGGGGGCACCACATCTTCTTTCACTATCAAACGTCACAACGTAATTGGGTGATTATAAAGATGCTCTACAGGTGTCTCTGAAGGTGTTTGTGGTGTTGTCATAGATCGAGAATAGGATTTGTCACTCCGAGTGTCGGAGAGGTATCTCTGTGCCCTCTCGGTAATACACATCAAAATAAGCCTTGCAAGCAAATGACTAATGAGTTAGTCTCGAGATGATGTATTATGGAACGAGTAAAGAGACTTGCCGGTAATGAGATTGAACTAGGTATGATGATACCGACAATCGAATCTCGGGCAAGTAACATACCGATGACAAAGGGAACAACGTATGTTGTTATGCGGTTGGACCGATAAAGATCTTCGTAGAATATGTAGGAACCAATAAGAGTATCCAAGTTCCACTATTGGTTATTGATCGGAGATGAGTCTCGGTCATGTCTACATATTTCTCGAACCCGTAGGGTCCGCATGCTTAACGTTCGATGACGATCGGTATTATGAGTTTATGTGTTTTGATGTACCGAAGGTAGTTCGGAGTTCCAGATGTGATCACGGACATGATGAGGAGTCTCAAAATGGTCGAGACATAAAGATTGATATATTGGACAGCTATATTCGGACACCGGAAGTGTTCCGGGTGGTTTCGGAGAAAACCGGAGTGGCGGAGGGTTACCGGAACCCCCCGGGAGAACTAATGGGCCACATGGGCCTTAGTGGAGAGAGAGAGGGCTAGCCAGGGCAGGCTGCGTGCCCCTCTCCCTCTGGTCTGAATTGGACTAGGGAAGGGGGGAGGCGGCGCCGCCCTTTCCTTCTCCCTCTCCTCCTTCCTTTCCCCCTCCTAGTAGGAGTAGGAAAGGGGAGTCCTACTCCAACTAGGAGGAGGACTCCTCCTCTCCCCACGCGCCATAAAGGCCAGCCAGCCTCCCCCTTGCTCTTTTATATATGGGGGCAGGGGCACCCTAGAACACACAAGTTAACATCAGTTTTAGCCGTGTGTGGTGCCCCCCTCCACAGATACATACCTCGATCATATTGTTGCAGTGCTTAGGCGAAGCCCTGCGCCGGTAGCTTCACCATCACCATCATCACGCTGTCGTGAAGACGAAACTCTCCCGCGACGCTCAACTGGATCAAGAGCTCGTTGGACGTCATCGAGCTGAGCGTGTGCTGAACGCGGAGGAGCCGTACGTTCGATGCTTGGATCAGTTGAGTCGCGAAGACGTTCGACTACATCAACCACGTCACTAGACGCTTCCGCTTACGGTCTACAAGGGTACGTAGACACACTGTCCCCACTCATTGCTATGCTTCTCCTAGATAGATCTTGCGTGATCGTAGGTTTTTTTTGAAATACTACGTTACCCAACAGCCACGTCCTCCGGGGCATAGCAAGCTATCTGCTTGAAGTCATCCACGTACTGCCCCACAATACGGTTTCCTTGGCGTAAGTTGCAAAACTCATGCTTCTTCACGTTCATGGCTCCAGTTGAAACATGTGCAGTGCGGAAAGCTTGTTAAAACTGATCCCAAGTAACTGTAGCAAGTGGATAAGTGGCGGTGTAGTTCTCCCACCAAGCGGCTGCTGGTCCCTCAAGCTGATGTGCGGAAAAGAGCACTCTCTCTACATCTGTGCATCCTGCAGTTGCTAGTTCTCTTCCCATCTTGCGGAGCCAGTCATCTGCAACAATCAGCTCAGTGCTACTAGAGAACACCGGTGGATTCAACCTTAGGAAACGGGTCAGGTTGTCAGGTAGAGGAGGAGGTGGGTTGTTATTGTTGTTTTTGTTGCCTTGGTTCTGAACAAGTAGTCGCATCAAAGTGTTCTACTGCTGGATCAGCTGGGTGAGCTCTGGCGGGAACTGAAATCCGTTCTCACGTCTCGGAGGCATATGATGGGTTAGAGGGATGAGAAAATAGAATAGAATGAGGTATAGAGGGATTTCACTACCCATATGCACACGAGACAAACATATTCATATCATATCACTCAATTCAAACAAGGTCACACAAAAGATCCTAAATTACTGATACAACTCGCGAACGATTCTAACTACTTGGAAGAACACTAATGATTACAGGGTGGTCATCTGATAGCTTTGATCTGAAGAAGACTCCATAATATATGCTCATGTTTCGTCTTCATAGTCGCTTTCATCACTATCGGTGTCATCTATCAAGATGTAGTTTTCCGAATGAATACCCATCTCTAGTTCTGGCTTCACCACGGGTGCTCCAATCTTCTTCTTCAGTTCTTCATTCTGCTCCAGTAGCACAACAATTTCCTCTCCATATCCATCGCGTGTTGTCTTGAGTTCCTCTTCTAGCTCGATGTTCCGTGTCATCACCATCTTGGTCTTCAGCATGAGCGTGCACATTTGATTTTCCTAGCGGCGAATGTGTTGGTCCATCTCTTGTATGAATGCTGCAATGGACTTATCATTCCTGGTGCGAATCATCTCCCATTGCTCGTCTCAGTGTCCACAAATCTGGAGGATGGTGTCTTCATGATCCTTGTTGTAGACTTCACAAATGCGTCCAAAGGTGATGTGTGCTGCCATACTCTTTCCCAAGCTCCAAGTTGGTGCATCAAAGGCAAGCTCAAGAGGTTCCGTGACTGGTGCAAAAGTTCTCCCAGGAATAATAACTTTGATCCTCCAGCACTCCTCTATAATGTTGCAGTGAAGGTTCCAGTGAAACTTGGTATTCCGATGTGGAGGTACCTCGTGACTTCCTTCAAGTGTCTTCCGAAAGGAGTGTCATCATCAGGCTAAGTAAACTTGTTCCTGGGGTCTGACATCTATAGAATATAAATAGAGAAGGATTAGAATGAGTAGAGAAGAGCATCATGTGGCATATCCTAGTGTTCGCGTCCTACAGTCAACGTGTGCTCTGATACCATCTTGTAGCGACAACGCTCCCAATGAATCGAAGTCTTTGTGCTTAAAGGTCATCCCTGGATCTGTATGCTGACACACACAGTACTTGAGGATTAATAACAGAGTTTCAATCACACACTTATTACATCGAGATCCTCATAAAGAGTATTATTATAAAAATATGGCTGAAGGACATCTAACATAATTAAACTGCAGAAGCATCGAAGATAAGTTGAGTCCATCCAACTCCACGGCAAACACTGAGTGCGTGACAATGACCTATCACACCTTAATCTTCGTCGAAAAACTCTGCAACATGAGATGTTGCAACCATGTAGGTCAGCATATTGAATATGCTGGCAAAGTCACACTGTAGCAATAATGATGAACAAATATCTACCGCTACATGCATATTTGGTTGGTGGAGGCTGTAAGGTTTATTTTTGCATAAAGATAGTTTTCCCTACAACAATGGAATAATTATTTACTACTAAATTGAATTAATCAATATTGAGAAGGTTCCTCCATGTCCATCCCAATCACCAACGTCATTAATAACCCAACAGTTTAATTTAATAGAGTGATGAGATCAGTCCATAATTCAAATACCAGGATACTCAAAATGTCCATAACCAGGGACACGGCTACTCATGAATAGTTTGTACACTCTGCAGAGGTTTGTGCACTTTTCCCCACAAGACTCGATCGCATCCATGATCGGAAGATCGAGACATAGCGTTTCAGAAGCATTAACTCTTTACTCTGGGTAGACCGATAGACCTACTTCCCCTTACATCTGCTAGTCCACCACTGAAAGAGCTCACACAACATACTCAGTTATGCCAGAGCCCATAATGGCTTGTGGCTGCTCACGGAAGTTTCTAGGCATGAATGATATATGACCCCTTTGAGCCTGGGTGGCATTCCATAGGGTGATCACACGGTTCCTCCGGGATATCCTAGGACAACACTGGATTCTCCGGGTGCCGTGCGACCAATCCACCCGGATGTGTATCAAAGTTGCCACCTTAAACTTTCCCTTAGTTGTTATTACTCTCGCAACTTTCATGAATCTCACATACCAATCCACGTCTAAAAGCATGGCTAAGCAATAAGTAACAAAGCATATATTCCCTGGGTTGATCTCAAGTCATAGGTTCCTACCTCATGAACTACAAAGCAATTTCCACATGTAACCAAGTCCTACTCATGCAAATCTTTGAGGGTGTAACTAGTGCAAGTAAAACTGGGTATTGAGAAGTATGATCAAAGTGTAACTTGCCTTGCTGATGATCGTTGAAACCTAGAGACTCGTAGTAGCAAGCTTCGCACTCCGGAAATTCTATCGCAAGCAAACAATAGCATACATAAGCAATCATGCAACATAATCAAAAAGAAGATCTCAGGAAACTTCAAAAACAAGCAAATAACTCTTGAAACAGAAAAATTATAACAGTACCAAAATTAGTTGAATTTGGCCTTATCAGAAAGTTTAGGCCAAGAGCTTCGATTTGCGAAAAGAATCAACTCAAACGGAGTTACGAAACTCAAGTTACGATCAAAAGAAGATTCAAATTCAAATCGGCTTGAACCAAATTTTAAATATTTCAAAATTATGTTTGAGTTGGATTACTGGATAGATGAGATCGCGACAAAGAGATTGGCGTTCGTTTCATCTAATTCCGACTAATGAGTAAAAAGTAACGCTAGATTGAAGTCTAGGGGCTAAACTGAAAGATAAATAATCACGGATAGGTCCCTCGCTAAAAAATAACAGAAAAGGCTATATAACGAACGTTCGTTTTCTGAAACTAACCAACGAACTCTCACTAAGTAACTAATCCTAAAAAAACAAATCTAGGTTTTATAAAAAAAGAAAAAAAATGTAACGGTTTTTACCAGTTCGGGCGGGCGGATCGGATCCGAGCGGCGGGTCGGGCCCGGCGGGCGTCCGGGCTGCGGCGTCCGGCAGCGTGGAGGTGGCGCGGGTGCGGCGGCGGGCGCGAGTGAGGGGTCGGGGCGGCGGTGGCGAGCGGCGGTCGGCAGGCGGCGGGGCTGGCATGGCGTGGCAGTGGTGTCGAGGTCGAGGGGGTTGGGGCGGGCGTTTATAAAGGGGGAAGGGGGCAGGGGGCGGTGCCCGCCTCGGGCACGGGTGGCGACGGCGACGAGCGTGTCATGGCCGGACTCCGAGACAGAGTCGGCGCGCGGGGAGGCGGTGGCCTGGTGGGCGGACTGGGCTTCGGCTCAGTCGGTCGGCCCAGGATTTATTTACCCAACATTTGGGTAATTCCTTGAATAGCACCTTGGTCAACACATAAACTCCTTGAAACCAACACATGGACTTCAAGAAAAACCTATGGATAAATCCTTCAAATATAACTCAAGGCAACCATTAGTCCATAGATATTGTTATCAATTACCAAAACCAAACGTGGGGGCGCCGCATGTTCTTTCAATCTCCCCCATTTTGGTAATTGATGACAATCATTTTCAAGAGAGTTTATATAAGGAATTAAGCATCACTTTGCAATGCAACAACCAATAATACATGCATATGTGATTCACAAAACCAAAGCAAGAAGAAATAACTCTCTAAGCTTCTCCACAAAACTCTTTGAAACTTCTCCCACATTGGCATCGATTGCCAAACTGGGTGAAAAGCTTAGAAGGCCAATATAAATTGTGTTCCTCCATATATTGTGTATTTCTCAATAAGAGAGTGGAATGCAATACGCATATCCAATGGTAAATACTTGGAGGAAGACAAACTATATTTAGGCTCAAAGATTGCTAAAGAATGATATGTCGCAAAGACATAACAAAGAGAGAAACAAGCAATCAAGCAATCAAAAGATACCAATTGAAACAAGCTATCAAAAAGATACCAATTGAACCAACTAGACCAATGATCTTACGAGCCACATGGGTAAAATATATTATGATATGAGCATATGAGTGTTCTAAACAACATAGAAAAGCTCCCCATGATTTGTTCATTATTTAATTTTGTACTTGGACACAACGAGCACAAAATTGGATCATCACTCCCCAAAATCAATAGAAACTCACAACAAAGGCAAGTGAGCATGTAGGAAACAAAGCCTAGCACTTGCACCAAACAAATGGTTGAGCAACATAAAAAAGAGGCAACTTAGAAATAGGCTCAACCAAAATGGTGTGTGTGAGTCATGCCAAAGCACTTGAGAAGACTAATGTAAGGATGAGAATTAAGCATCAACATAGTCTTGAATAAATAAGATACAAGGTGCAAGACACGTCCTTCCCACACATAGCAAGCAAAGGGGTTCACAAGCACACTCAACATGCAAAAAGAATAACCAACGCTTGTGACAACCCATGGTGAAGAAAGAAAATGATAGCTTTGTCAAGAGGAGGGATACCAATCGAAATGGAAAAATCCTCATGAAGACAAGCAAGAGAAAATATATCTTCACCACACTAGAGTGCATCAAGATGTAACGAGATAAGACCCGCACATAAGGCACACGCTATCATGGAGCCACCAAAGAAATAATACAAGAAGGAAAAGGTGGACGTGAAAGAAAGGGATATAAACTAGATATGCAACTTCTCTCAAGTGTATAAGATTATAGGTAGATGAAAATCATGATGATATCAATCCACAAAGAAGGATGTACACACAAAATAGTTACAAAAAGGAAAGAATAAGATATCCACACGGAATTCATAAATATACCAATAAGATATTTGCTTGAAAGCATAGCACATGGCTAGATATGGTCTTATTGTATATAAATTACTTCCAACCACACGAACATCTAAGGCATCAAAACTAGCAACAAGAGATCATTGTTCAGATGTGTTGAGAAAGTAAACAAGTATAACAAGAAAGAATGAATTACATGCCATGATACAACCTACACAAGGTTGATGCAAGAATGTGTGTATGAAGTAGATGATGATACTCGTTACCGAGATAGCATTGGAAGGATGTAGTGGATACCAACTGAAGGTAGATAGTAGTTCATTGATCATCCTAGCTTGACTCCAATAAGCACATGGTGACAACACCTTCCTTGTGAGTGAGCCGAGCATCCAATGCATCTCCAATTGTTCCTAGAACAACAACACAAACTAAATGGTACGCAACCCATTGGGACAAAAGAGTTAGAAACACCAATACATAGGACAAACTCCATATATATATACATATACATATATGAAAATGAATTTCATGCACATATCATCCAAATTGAGACTAGTTGGAGTTCCCCCTATATATAGGGTCAAAGAAACAAAGCACACCAAAGAAAATAAATGAAGTAACTATGCATGCTCAATTTCAAGAAACGATACCAAATGAAAAATAAATACCAAGTGAAAATAGGATACCAAATGGAGAAATCATCACTTGGAAGATATCAATTAAAAGATACATCGAGGAATGAGATATCCATTGATACACATAAAAAGAAAGACATCGAACTCCCAAAAGAGAGGATGGTTCCAAACAAACCAAGCCATGTATAGAGTTTCATGATGGAACAAAGTACCAAAATGAGATGGCTTGCCTTCCACCAACACACACGTGATAAGGATCACATGATGGATGTTCTATTGAAAATAGGATAGCTCCCCCCAAGAGTTGTGCATTATAGATAATTTGCGTTTGAATACAAAATGCACAAGATGGGATCACCACTTTCACCATATCTAGAAAAACACTTAGACAAGATCAAGAAAACGACAAGATCCACAAGTGGCACGGAATACAATGGGAGTTGACATAATCCTTGGCAAGAGATAAGGGCAAACGAAAAAAGCCAAGGTAAAGATTATCAATGATTTCTACCACACATAAGTGATTACCAATTATCAAAAGACAAGAAGTATTTGTAAATAATTCCCGGTGGTATAGAAGAATATCCAACATCATCTTCACACCAAACACAAACATATTGCAACTTGTAGAGCTAACATGTCACCTAGGAACAAGATAACTTACAATATCAATTCTAAGTGACAATGCCGCGAATGTACACATTTTCTAGGCTTGTAATATGACATATCATATTACTCCTCCATAATGTGATACCAAAGAAAACTTAACAAGAGGCAATATGAGGATCCAACAAGAGATAATTAATGAAATATTTGGAATTTGAATTTCTCATGAGAAGATGTACCACATAGCGACTAGATAATCTTGCAATATTAAAACCAGATGGTATTCCTCATGTACACACATTTATAGGATTGTGAGGTACAAACAAGATACAAACAAGATGCATAAAGGCTCAACGCATGCCACACACGTACATGATGTGCAAACCAACATACACATATTTGATTTCTCAAGATAAGCAAATTGGAGGCACAACATATATAGCCACATGCAAGGAACAAAACCAAAACATTCAAAGGGGCAAGTAACTTTTACTATAAACAATTTAAGCATGGGTTACCGCAAGGAGGAACATTGGATATAAGATAGAAACTTGATAATCTGAATGACTTGGATTGAGACAATATGAATGATGAAGATCCCTTAATTCTTCATAATGTAGCCAAGTCTCCAATGCCCTCCAACAACACCCATTGATCAAGTTTGAGCATGTTGGTCCCCAACCAAGTTGGGTCCTAAGAGGTTAGCCATAATAGGCTTGGCAACCCAAATGGTTCTTTGCTTGAATCCACTTTGAGGACCAACAAACTTAGAAAACACAATGCCATCCTTATCATTCCCAAGAAAATAGATATCATCAATAATAATTGGGTTGGATAAGTTACCACTAGTGCATGAAGAAGCGACGTGACCTTTCTCACGACATAACTAGCAATGTCTACTCTTCACTTTCTTCTCACTTGATTTCTTAACACGAGAATCATTAAATTGAGTCTTCTTGGTAAGTGGCCTTTCTTCAACTTGTGGCTGAGAATGAGATTGAACTTGTGGCCTCTTCCCTTATTGCTTGTCATAATGGGCTTCTTCTTCAATGGGTAGGATCTAACATGATGCCCTTCAATTTTGCACTTGAAGCAAATAATCTTGGACGAATTCTTGAGTTGTTCTTGGCCTTCTTCTTGATTCTCTTGGACTTATTCGTCTTATTGGAGTTGAATCCAAGTCGACCTTTGTCATTGGGGGATTTTTGCACGCTCAAGATATTGTTGAGTGTGAACTTCCCTTCATGACACTTTTGCAAGTTAATCTTCAAGGAAGTGACTTGGGCCTTGAGCTCTTTGATTTCCTCTACATGGTTAGTATCAACACAAGTACTAGAGGAAGTATAAGCTTCATCGTTAGAGCAAAAAGGCAATGAAAGTAATTCATCGCAAGATGTACACACATTGTGAGTAGATGAATTACAAGGACTAGCACATGGAAATATAACATTTTGACTTGAAGTAGTGCTAGTATCCACATGGGACTCACTAGATGTTACCTTGATAACCATAGCCTCATGAGCTATCTTTAGCACATTATGGGATACTAGAAGATCATCATAGAGGTTGTGAGCCTTTTATGACTTTCTTCCAATTTTACATATTTGCTAGATAGCAACTCAAGTTGAGCCCTTAGCGCAACATTCTCCTTCAAAATGGATGCTTCACTAGAAATAGAGTTAGTAGCACAAGCATAAACATTAACAATAAGACGAGAAGGCAACTTGTCAAGCTCTTTTTAATAAGAAGCTTTAACTTGAGCATGAGACTCGGTGAGTTCAATGAGCTCACTCTTAATGACCCTTGAGCCATTTTCAAGGTGCTTAAAGTCCTCAAGGAGTTTAGCATGTGTAACTTCAAGCTTAGCAATTTTATTTTTGAAATCATTAGCCACCTTGAGAGCTCTATCACGGGATTCCTTTACTCTCGATAATTCTAGGGAAAATGTCTCCTCAAGAGATTTAGTGGTGGTTTGTTCATGTTCAAGAGCTTGAGATAGCTCGGCGATCTCATTTGCGTAATCACACTCATGAGCTTCCATTTTATCAATGGCGACCTCATGCTCCTCAAGATGAGATTCCAATTCTTCAATGTATTTCTTGCCCTCAATGGCAATAGACATGATTTCCATGAAGTTGGAACGAGCTATTTTATTCTTATGAAGAGCTTTAAAAATCATCCCCCCCCCTTAATTTTTAAGGAGGCAACATTATAATTCTCTTCATCATTATCAACATCATCATCATTCTTATCATCATCGTGGTCATCACAAGATATATTTGGATTAAAAGTGGGAGATACCTTTGAAGCCTTAGCCATAAGTCAAAACGCAATAGATGATGATGTAGGATCCCTTGAAGCACCATTCAAGACCACATCTTATTCCATGGGGTGTTCGTTTCATCTACATTGTTAGCACTATAATTGGAGGAAATAGATGCATTTTTATCATGTCAACAAGACATATCAAGCATATCATTATGAGATTTAGTCAAGCAATTTCTACATGATATGCAAGGACTATCAACACATGCATGTGAAACATTTGGAGTGCTCAAAGTGCTAAAGTCCAAAGATGAAGCATTGCAACGAGAAAGTAATGAAGGATTATCAACAATAAGCCCACTATCATCATTGGAATGAACACCACTACTCACCATGTCATTACCTTGTGGCAAACCACATGTAGGTGAAGTAGAAGAAGTTTAGAATACTATACGACCAGAGGTGGAGGGAGGACAATCATCCCAACAAATCTTGGACACGCCATATTTATCTTGAAGCTTTGTCAACAACTCATGAGCATCTTGAAATGGCATGAGTTGAAATATAACTACATTGCTCAAAGCATCAAAAATCACATTAGAAGCTTGATCATTAAGATAAGAGTTTTTCTCATCCTCTAAAGATAATCTGTGGGGATCCTTTAGAGGATAAAAAACCCATATCTACAATTTGCTCTAAATTTGGGTCCATGAACCTAAAGAGATCGAGCATGCGAAATACCCAAACATCAAACTTTGTGCCATCAAAACTACGAGTGTCATAGAATCCTAAACCCCTAGTCAACATCCTTACTCTCTAGGAGATTAAGCCTTATAAAGAGAGACGAGGATCTGATACCAATTGAAAGATCATGGATGTCGCCTAGAGGGGGAGGGTGAATATGCGCTTTAAGATAATTACGGTTTAGGCTTGAACAAGTGCGGAATAAAACTAGCGTTTAATTTGTCAAGCACAAAACCTAAAACAACTAGGCTCACCTATGTGCACCAACGACTTATACTAAGCAAGATAAACAACTAAGTGATAGCAAGATAATAACAAGAACCAATATGGATATCACAAAGTAAAGTGCATAAGTAAAGGGCTCGGGTAAGAGATAACCAAGGCACACGGAGACGATGATGTATCCCGAAGTTCACACCCTTGTGGATGCTAATCTCAGTTTGGAGCGGTGTGGAGGCACAATGCTCCCCAAGAAGCCACTAGGGCCACCATAATCTCCTCACACCCTCGCACAATGAAAGGTGTCGTGATTCCACCAAGGGACCCTTGAGGGCGGTCAATGAACCTGTACAAATAGCAACCCTTGGGGGTAGTCACCGAACCCGTACATTTTGGCAACCCTTGGGAGCGGTCACCAAAACCCGTCAAATTGCTCAGGGCAATCTCCACAACCTAATTGGAGACCCCGAAGCTTGTCCGGAGCTTTACACCTGTAGCGACCTCGATTCCAATGGACCAGAGTCTCTATGTTCAGTGTCATCCCTGGATCGGTATGCTGACACACACAGTACTTCGAGGACTTATAACAGAGTTTCAATCACACTTTATTACATCGAGAATCCTCATAAAGAGTCTTATTACAAAAATATGGATGAAAGCCATCTAACAATAATAAACTAAAACGAACTTGCGGAAGCATCGAAGACAAGTTGAGTCCATCCAACTACACGACAAACATTGAGTGCATGACAACGACCTAATCACACCTTATTCTTCGTCGAAAAACTCTGCAACATGAGACGTTGCAGCCATGTAGGTCAGCACATCGAATATGCTGGCAAGAACACACTGTAGCAAGTAATGATGAACAAGTGTCTACAACTATATGCATATTTGGCTGGTGGAGGCTGTAAGGTTATTTTTGCATAAAGCTATTTTTTTTCCTACAACAAGGAATAAATTTTATTTACTACTCAGTTTAGTTAAGCAATGTTGAGAAATGGTTCCTCCATCTCAATCCCAAAATAACCAAAGTCATTTATAACCCAACAAGTTAATTAAATAGAGTGTTAAGATCAGTCCATAATTCAAATACCAAGATACTCAAGATGTCCATAACCGGGGACACGGCTACTCATGAATAGATTGTACACTCTGCAGAGGTTTGCGCACTTTTCCCCACAAGACTTGACCGCATCCATGATCGGGAGATCGAGACATAGTCTTTCAGAAGCATTCACTCTTTACCCTGGATAGACCGGTACACCTACTTTCCCCTACATCTGCTAATCCACCACTGAAAGAGCTCACGCAAGATACTCAACTATGCCAGAGCCCATAATGGCTTGTGGCTGCACATGGAAATTTCTAGGCATGAATGATATATGATCCCTTTGAGCCTGGGTGGCATTCCATAGGATGATCACACGGTTCCTCCGGGATATCCTAGGACAACACTGGATTCTCCAGGTGCCCTGCAACCAATCCACCCAGTTGTGTATTAAAGTTGCCACCTTAAACATACCCTTAGTTGTTATTACGCTCACAACTTTCACGAATCTCACATACTAATCCACGTCTACGAGCATGGCTCAGCAATAAGTAACAAAGCATATATTCCCTGGGTTGATCTCAAGTCATTGGGTTCCTACCTCATGAACTACTTAGCAATACCACATGTAACCAAGTCCTACTTATGCAAATCTTTGAGGATAGAACTAATGCAATAAAACTGGGTATTGAAAAGTATGATCAAAGTATGAACTTGCCTTGCCGACGATCGGTGAAACCTAGTGACTCGTAGTAGCATGCTTCGCACTCCAGAAATTCTATCACAGTCAAACAATAGCATACATAAGCAATCATGCAACAGAATCGTAGAACATATCTCGAAAGACTTTGAAAACAATGAATAACTCTTGCAATAGAAAAAATTTTCTAACAATACCAAAATTAAATGAATTTGGCCTTATCAGAAAGTTTAGGTCAAGAGCTTCAATTTGCAACAAGAATCAACTCAAATGGAGTTACGGAACTCAAGTTACGATCAAAAGAAGTTCAAATACAAATCTACTTGAATTCAAATTTTATAACTTTCAAAAACCGATTTGAGCAGTATTACTGGAAAGATGAGATCGAAACAAAGAGTTTGGCGTTGGTTTCACATAATTCCGACTAACGAGCAAAAAGTAGTGATCGTTTGAAGATTAGGGACTAAACTGTAAAAACTTAAATCACTGATAGGTCCTGACGAAAATAACAGAAAAAGGAAAACACTAAATAGCGAACGTTCGTTTTTCTGAACTAATAAGCGGACGTTCGCTGTTTAATAAAACCAAAAAAACTAATCAAGGGTTTCTAAAAAATGATCTAGGTTTTTGAAACAAAAACGAAAACAACAACCGGAAAGACCAGCGGTTGGTTTTTACCTACCGGGTGGGGTCGAGTTGCGGCAGCGGGTTGCGGGGCTCCGGTGTCGGGGGGCGGCAGTGGTGGCTACGGCGACGGCGGCGCGGTGATGCTGGTGCAGGTGTGGCGGCGTCGTGGTGCGGCGCGGGGCAACGAGCGGGACGAAGCGGCGGCGTCGGCGCGGTGGCGAGGGCGGTGCGGCAGCGGTGTGGTCCGGGGGG
>LR738713.1:543829017-543957902 GCA_902687465.1 Secale cereale
GGTCCTTTCTTGCGGGAGGGGGCGGCGGCTGCCATGGCGGAGCCGAACTCCAGCGAGAGTCTGTGCCGGCCACGGTGAGGAAGGCGGCGCGGGAGTGGGCCGGCTGGCTGGGCTTCGGCCTAGTCGGCCCGGTACGAAAGCATTTTTTTAATACGTGGAGTGAAGAAAAAAATTCAAAATAAAATCAAATAAAAACCTAAAAATTTCTGAAACAATTTTCACCAAATATTTGGGACAAAGTGAACATTTTTCTTAACAAAGATGCCTAAAAATAAAATATATTTTTTAATAAATTTAAAATAAATAAATTGCAAATAAAAGTCCAATAAAAATATTTTCACTCAAAGTTCAAATTTCGAACATTTTTATTTTTGTTTCGAAGAAGTCATATTATCTTCTCTCATTATTTTGAAAATATAGAAAATTAAAATTGGTAAAAATAGTATTTGATCCATGCCCACTTTGAAATAGTAAAAAAATTGTGGGTTCTCTTGGGAAAACTTCCAACTCTCTCATCCGGGTCCTTGAGTTGCTTAAAGTCTTTGGATCAGTTTTTAAATAAACCAAATTCAAAATGCTCAAATGATGAATGCATATGAATGATCTATGATAACATCCAAATTGAAAATTGGGAAGTTACAACACCACAATGATTAAGCTCAGAACACCACAAACCATCTAGGGCACCAAGGCACCCAAGAGGAACAAGCTCAAGGGTACCAAGCACCCAAGAGTAATAAGCTTCTCAACTTCACTTCCATGTATCACCATGGAGAACTTAAATCAATGCACCAAATGCAATGGCAAGGGCACACAGAGTGCCCAAGTCATTCTCACCCAAATCCCACCAAAGCAACTAATGCTAGGGATGAAAACGGGAGGAAGAACGAAGAAGAGAACACAAAGAACTCCAAGATCTAGATCCAAGGGGTTCCCCTCACTTAGAGGAGAAAGTGATTGGTGGAAACGTAGATCTGGATATCCTCTCCCCCAAAAAAACACTAGCAAGAATCCATGGAGGGATTGAGAGATAGCTAGCTCGAAGAAGGTCAACAACGGGGGAAGAACACGAGCTAAAGAGATAGAGACCATTGGGGAAGAAGGCCCACTTAAATAGGTCTCCCTGGATCCAACCGTTATGTGCACAGGTCGTGCACAAGCGGTAGTACCGCTTCCTAGAGTGGTACTACAGCTTATAAGCGGTATTACCGCTGCCTAGAGCGGTACTATCTCTTATAAGCGGTACTACTACATAAAAACTGACATGCAAATGAAACTGCCATAACTTTTACATACGAGCTCTGAATTCGAAGAAATCAAGTTTGTTGGAAAGCTAAAGATAAGGGCTAACACAGTATTGATAAAATATCGAAAAATAGCAATTGAGAAAATACCCAAAATAAAATGGTGAGAACCCTGTCTCAAATAAGACCGGTAAAAACTCCCACACGGAAAACGCAAAAGAAGATGCATATGAAATGGGTTTTCGAAGAACTAGAGATGGTCGTGAAGAAGAACAAAAGATCCTAAACTCACAAAGTGAAAATCCAAACAAGAACCAAGAAAGAATGATGTTGATAATGCAATGGTTTGAGCTATCACCGATGATACGATCAAGCTACTCACTCGAGAGCCCCCCTTGATAGTACGACTATCGATCCTATAATTTGGTCTCCCAAATAACACCATGAGACCGGTAAAATAGAAAACCTATCAAGAAAAAACCTTTGCCTTGCACATAGTCCGCTTGAGCTAGATGATGATGATGATATTGAATCCCTCAAGTTGGACCGCCTTTCTTGATTGCATTGGACCGATAAAGACTAGTAGATTGCTCCCCCATACTCCACTCTGGTCGAGCCACACTTCGGAACATCTTCACAATTTCATTGTCACCACAATGGACGACAAGCTTGAAGCATGATATCTTTGTGATGCTCCACTTGAACTTGCACACCGCAATCATGATGACTATCACCACTTGATGTCATCCTCCATGGGTTGCATGAGATCTTCCTCTTGATGCAAGCCCATGGAAGCATACCTAACCCCACATAGAACTCTCACGTAGATCATGGGTTAGTACACAAAGCCTTATGGACAATGCTTACCATACCATGGGATCACTTGATCTCTTCCAGTACATCTTCTACGCTTTGCTTGTTGATCAACTTGATTCACACTAGACTTAGTATTGATCAACCTTGTATCATGTCTTCTACATGACCAATATTTGGATAATTCCTTGAATAGCACCTTGGTCAACACATAAACTCCTTGAAACCAACACATGGACTTCAAGAAAAACCTATGGACAAATCCTTCAAATATAACTCAAGGCAACCATTAGTCCATAGAGATTGTCATCAATTACCAAAACCAAACATGGGGGCACCGCATGTTCTTTCAGCTGCTGTTGTTACAATCACTGAAAAATTGCTATTGTTATTGTTATCGTTACTATTGCTAATGTTGCTTCTGCTATCAAACAATCATACTACCGTGCTACTAAAAAATTGATGCAGATATTTAGTTCTCCAGGTGTGATTGAATTGATAACTCAATTGCTAATACTTACAAATATATTTTGGCTCCCCTTGTGTTGAATCAATAAATTTTGGTGAAATACTACCCTCAAAGACAGTTGTGATCCCCTATACCTGTGGGTTATTAAACTTCCATTGTTCCATCACATGACCTGTGTTAGTCATCATATTACTTTGCGTCATCATATAGAGATGACATGATATTTGTGGCACAACCATCTTTCTTCATTGTTATACGTGTCACGCTAGATCGTTTCACATCCTGGCACACTACTAGAGGCATTTACGTAGAGTCCTATTGTTTCAGTTATCGAGTTGTAAGTAAATAAAAGTTTGATGATCATCATTATTAGAGCATTTTCCAAGTGAGGAAAGGACGATGGAGACTATGGTTTCCCCATAAGTCAGGATTAGACTCCAGGCGAAAAATAAAAAAGAAAAAGAAAAAAAGAGGCCAAAAAGAGCCAAGCAAAGAAATAGAATGAGAGAAAAGAGAGAAGGGGCAATGTTACTATTCTTTTAACACACATGTGCTTCAGAGTAACACCATGTTCTTCATATAGAGAGTCTCGTGAGTTACACTTTCATAAACTAGTAGGATTCTTTTATTATAGAACTTGGCTTGTATATTCTGATGATGGGATTCCTCAAATGCCTGAGGTCTTCGAGAGCAAGCAAGTTGGATGCACATCCACTTAGTTTTAGTCTGAGCTTTCCTACACTTATAAGACTTAGTGCATCTGTTGCATGTCAATCCCTACTCCTCGCATTGATATCAATTGATGGGCCTCTCCATTGCCCGTTGATCCTCCTAGATGATGCGAAAGTTTGTTCCTTTTGACTTCTCATATATATCTCTCTGCAGTCTATTACCTATAGTGTTATATCCATGGCTCACACTCATGTATTGCGTGGGGTTGGAAATGTTGAAGCATGTTAGAAGTATGGTCCAATTGCATGGTTTAACACCGGGGTGCTCATGATTATTCTTATGCGGTGAAGGCAGAGTGATGCCATGCTAACATGATAAACTGAGTTGCGATAATATTCATTAAGGATTACATTTTCTTATATCCATGGATATTATTATGTTGATATTATTACTTCATTGTTTGTCATAATTTATACCGTAAAGAGATTACATGACAAACATGCTAGGTAGCATTCAACATAAAAAATTCAGTTCTATCATTTACCTACTCGAGGAAGAGCATGATTAAACTTGCGGATGCTGATACGTCTCCAACGTATCTATAATTTTTTATTCTTTCGTGCTATTACATTATCAAACTTGGATAATTTATATGCTTTAATATGTAATTTTATATAATTTTTGGGAACAAACCTATTAACCCAGTGCCAGTTGTTGTTTTCTGCTTGTTTTTTGTTTTTTAGAAAATCAGTACCAAACAGAGTCCAAACGGCACAAAACTTTTTGACTATTTTTTCAAGACAAAAGAGACCCTAGAAGCTTCGAGAGGAGACCACACGACAAGTGAGGAGACGACAATGCAACGGGGGTGGTAGGCGCGCCCTGTTACCTGGTGGGCCCCATGTGGCTCCACCTGACCGAATTCCACTTCTATAAATTCTCAAATATTGGGAAACCCCCTGAGAGCCACCCTAAACAATATTTCCACTACCGCAAGTGTGTTTTCTTCCACAATCTCATCTACAGGCCTTTTCCGGTACTCTGCCAGAGGGGGAATCGATCACGGATGGCTTCTACATCAGCATTGTTGCCCTACCGATGATGCGTGAGTAGTTCATCACACACCTAGGGGTCCATAGCTAGTAGCTAGATGGCTTGTTCTCTCTCTCGCTCTCTTTGATATTCAATACCATGTTCTCCTCGATCTTCCTGAATTTTTATCTGATGTAATCTTCTTTTGTGGTGTGTTTATTTGGATCCGATGAATTGTGGGTTTATGATCAGATTATTCAATGGAAGTAACTGAGACTTCTCTAAACTTTATTATGCATGATTATGGTAGCTTTGTATTTCTCTCTGATCTATCCATTGGTTTGACCAACTAGATTTATTTATCTTCAGTGGGAAAGGTGCTTTGTAATGGGCTCAATCTTGCGGTGTCCTCACCTCGTGACAAAAGGGGTAGTGAGGAACATATTGTATTGTTGCCATTAAGGATAAAACAATGGGGTTTATTCGTATTGCTTGAGTTTACTTTGTCTACATCATGTCATCTTGCTTAAAGCGTTACTCTGTTTGTCATGAACATAATACCATAGATGCATGCTGGATAGCGGTCGATTGGTGGAGTAATAGTAGTAGACGCATCCGGGAGTCAGTCTACTTGTCACAGACGTGACGCCTATATATGTGATCATTACATGCACACCAAGCGACTGTCAAGGTAGGTGACTATATGGTTGCTGAGTTAAGTGAGTCTGTAGCAGCTACTTATTTCTTCTGCTATGCCATGCACCTCTAGGACGGTCCTGTCTATGGCGCGGCTGCTCTCTTAGCCAATCATGAGCCCTGCTTAGTGGTTCAGTTGATGTAACACCCCGGACACACCCGCTGGTGGTCGTTACTCCTGACGGGATCTAGACTGGCCCCATAGATCAATACTAGTCTTTTCTGTGCACTTCGTCCTCACTTGTGTGCACCTGGGAGCACCGGTCGGTCACCCATCCTGAAATTACTCCAAGCTGAGCACGCTTAACTTTGGAGTTCTGACCGAATGGGATTCCGGAAAAGATGGAATTCCTTATTGATATGAGTAGTCTATCATCCCTATTAAGCCAGGCTATCATAGTTGATCACCACCTAGAGGATCCATCCATTTACCATGGCCAGTAATACCTCCATGTACTCCTTTGAAGAGAGAATCAATGGTATCACCATCTTCCTGGAGAATAGCTTTCACCAAAGGACCACAACAACAATGAACACGAGGCATGAGGTGAGGACTGATGGAAATAGGTCCTAGAGGCAATAGTAAAGTTGTTATTATTTTATATTTCCTTATTCATGATAAAGGTTTATTATTCATGCTAGAATTGTATTGACCAAAAACCTAAATACATGTGTGCTACTTCTCGAGCTTGCGTTTTATTCCCTCGAAGAGGAAAGGGAGATGTAGCACAGTAGCGTAAGTATTTCCCTCAGTTTTTGAGAACGAAGGTATCAATCCAGTAGGAGACCACGCGCGAGTCCCTCGCACCTGCACAAACAAATAAGAACTTCGCAGCCAACACGATAAGGGGTTGTCAATCCCTTTACGGTCACTTACGAAATTGAGATCTGATGGAGATGATTGTTTGATATTTTTGGTATTTTTATTTATAAGAACAGAAAGTAAAAGCGGAAAAAGTAAAGTAAGTGTAGATTGATATGTTGAGAATAGACCCGGGGGCCACAGTGTTCTCTAGTGGCTTCTCTCATGATAGCGATATTCTACGGCGTGTAAACAAATTACTGTCGAGCAATTGATAGAAAAGCGAATAATTATGAGACTATCTAGGCATGATCATTATATATAGGCATCACGTCCGAGACAAGTAGACCGAAACGATTCTGCATCTACTACTACTACTCCACACATCGATCGCTATCCAGCATGCATCTAGTGTATTTAGTTCATAAGAACAGAGTAATGCCTTAAGCAAGATGACATGATGTAGAGGGATAAACTCAAACAATATGATATAAACCCCATCTTTTTATCCTCGATGGCAACAATACAATACGTGCCTTGCCGCCCCTACTGTCACTGGGAAAGGACACCGCAAGATTGAACCAAAAGTCAAGCACTTCTACCATTACAAGAACTATAGATCTAGTAGGCCAAACAAAACCAATAATTCGAAGAGACTTGCAAGGATATTATAATCATACATAAAGAGTTCAGAGAAGAACCAAATATTTCTCATAGATAATCTTGATCATAAACCCACAATTCATCGGATCTCGACAAACACACAGCAAAAAGAGATTACATTGAATAGATCTCCTCGAAGAGCGAGGAGAACTTTGTATTGAGATCCGAAGAGAGAGAAGAAGCCATCTAGATACTAGCTATGGACCCGAAGGTCTGTGGTAAACTACTCACAACTCATGGTGAGGCGATGATGATGATGTAGAAGCACTCCATGGAAGATCCCCCCTCCGACGGAGCTCCTGAACAAGCCCGAAGATGGGATCTCACGGGAACAGAAGGTTATGGCGGTGGAACTAGGGTTTTCTCTGTTGTTCAGATGGTTTCGGGGTACGTAGGCTTATATAGGAGGAAGGAGGGCACCAGGGGCCTTACATGGGACCCACGAGGTAGGGGCGCGCCCTAGGGGGGTGCCCCCCACCCTCGTGGGCACCACACAAACCCTACTCCATGGTTCTCAAGTCTCCCGAGCATGATTTTCTCCAAAAATATCTCTCTCGAAGGTTTTATTCCGTTTGGACTCCGTTTGATATCCCTTTTCTGTAAAACCCCGAAACAGGCAAAAAACAGCAATCTGGACTGGGCCTTTGGGTTAGTCGGTTAGTCCCAAAAATAATATAAAAATGTATGACAAAGCCCATTAAACATCCAAAACATCATAAATAATAGCATGGAACAATAAAAAATTATAGATACGTTGGAGACGTATCAAGCATCCCCAAGCTTAATTCCTGCTCGTCATTGAGTAGGTAAATGATAAAAACAGAAATTTTGATGTGGAATGCTAACCAACATAGTTTTTCAATGTAATTCTCTTAATTGTGGCATGAATGTTCAGATCTGAAAGATTCAAGACAAAAGTCTATATTGACAAAAGAAATAGTAATACTTCAAGCATACTAACAAAGCAATCATGTCTTCTCAAAATACTATGGCTAAAGAAAGTTATCCCTACAAAATCATATAGTCTGGCTATGCTCCCTCTTCATCACATAAAATATTCATATCATGCACAACCCCGATTTCAGCCAAGCACTTGTTTTCATACTCAATTCTTTCAAACCTTTCAACCTTCATGCAATACATGAGCGTGAGCCATGGACATAGCACTATGGGTGGAATAGAGAGGTGGTTGTGGAGAAGACAAAAAGGAGGGAGATAGTCTCACATCGACTAGGCGTATCAACGGGCTATGCAGATGCCCATCAATATATATCAATGTGAGTGAGTAGGGATTGCCATGCAACGGATGCACTAGAGCTAAATATGTATGAAAGCTCAACAAAAGAAACTAGTGGGTGTGCATCCAACTTGCTTGCTCACGAAGACCTAGGGCATTTGAGGAAGCCCATCGTTGGAATATACAAGACAAGTTCTATAATGAAAATTCCCACTAGTATATGAAAGTGACTAAACATGAGACTCTATATCATGAAGAACATGGTGCTACTTTGAAGCACAAGTGTGGAAAAAGATAGTAGCAATTGTCCCTTTTTCTTTTTCTTTTTTTTCCTTTTTTTGATTTTTTGGGCCTTTTTTTCTTTGGCCTTTTTTTGTGGAGGGGCTTTATTGATTTATCCTTTCCTCCCATGGGACAATGCTCTAATAATGATGATCATCACACTTTCATTACAACTCGATACTAGAACAAAGTATGACTCTATATGAATGCCTCCGGCGGTATACCGGGATGTGCAATGAATCAAGAGTGACATGTATGAAAAATTATGCATGGTGGCTTTGCCACAAATATGATGTCAACTACATGATCATGCATGGCAATATGACAATATGATGCGTGTCATATGAATGGAACGGTGGAAAGTTGCATGGCAATATATCTCGGAATGACTATGGAAATGCCATGATAGGTAGGTATGGTGGCTGTTTTGAGGAATAATATGGTGGTTGTTTTGAGGAGTGATATATAGTGGGTGTATAGTACCGACGAGAGTTGTGATGTACAAGAGAGGCTAGCAATGGTGAAAGGGTGAGAGTGCGTATAATCCATGGACTCAACATTAGTCATAAAGAACTCATATACTTATTGCAAAAATCTACGAGTCATCAAAATAAAGCTACCAACGCATGCTCCTAGGGGGGAGGTTGGTAGGAGTTAACCATCACGCGCCCCCGACCTCCACACAAAGGTTGACACTTTACAAATACCTCATGCTCTAACTTCGTCACATAGTGGTTCACCATATGTGCATGTTACGAGAATCACTAACCTTAACACAATCATTTCTCAATTTCATAATACCTCCACTAGCATGAATCTAATATCACTATCCTCATATCTCAAAATATTTATCAAGCATCCAACTTCTCATAATATTCAATGCACTTAGTGTGAACATTTTTACTACATTGATATTGGATGTCTATCATGTGAAGACTAGTTTTATAGCCTAAGCACATTACCAAGCTGCTTTAATAGACTCTCAAATGGATATAGGTGAATCATGAGAGTTCAACAATTTCTTCAAAATATTATCACCACCGTGCTCTAAAGTATATAAGTGAAGCACTAGAGCAAAAACTAATCAACTCAAAAGATATAAGTGAAGCACATAGAGTGTTCTAACAATTCCTAGGCCATATTTAACTCTCTCAAATAAGTGTGTCCAGCAAGGATAATTCTGGAAAACTAACAAGCAAAGACTCAAATTATACAAGACGCTCCAAGTAAAACACATATCTTGTGGTGAATAAAAATTTAGCTCCGAGTATAGTTACCGATGGATGAAGACGAAAGAGGGGATGCCTTCCCGGGGCATCCCCAAGCTTAGTCTTTTGCTTGTCCTTGAATTTTACTTGGGGTGCCTTGGGCATCCCCAAGCTTAGGCCCTTGCTACTCTTTGTTCCATAGTCCATCAAAGCAATACTCAAAACTTGAAAACTTCACAACACAAAACTTAGACAAAAATCTCGTGAGCTCCGTTAGTATAAGAAAGCAAACCACTACTCAAAGGTACTACAATGAATTCATTCTTTATTTATATTGGTGTTAAACCTACTGTATTACAACTTCTCTATGGTTCATACTTCCCAATACTACTCATAGATGCATTGAAATATGCAAACAACACACGAAAAATAGAATCTGTCAAAAACAGAACAATCTGTAGTATCTGCAGGTTTCGCATACTTCTGTAACTCCGAAAAATTCAAACTAAATTGTTAAACGTGACCAATTTGTCTATTAATCATCTGCAAAAAAGAATCAACTAAATATCACGCTCCAGTAAAATCTGATGACCATTCTAGAGAGCGCTAATGATTCTGTTTTTCACAGCAAGATCACATAAACTTCACACAAGTCTTCCCAAAGGTTCTACTTGGCACAAACACTAAACAAAACACAAAACCACATCTAAACAGAAGCTAGATGCAATATTTATTCCTAAATAGAAGAAAAAACAAAATAAAATAAAATTGGGTTGCCTCCCAACAAGCGCTATCGTTTTACGCCCCTAGCTAGGCACGATACATGATAAATCTAGGTATTGCCATCTTTGGAAGGCAATCCATAAGTGGCTCTCATAATAGATTCATATGGTAATTTGATTTTCTTTCTAGGAAAGTGTTCCATGCCCTTCCTTGACGGAAATTGGAATCTAATATTTCCTTCCTTCATATCAACAATTGCACCAATCGTTCTAAGGAAAGGTCTACCAAGAGTAATAGGACATGAAGGATTGTAATCTATATCAAGAACAATGAAATCTACGGGCACATAATTCCTATTGGCAACAATAATAACATCATTAATCCTTCCCATAGGTTTCTTAATAGTGGAATCCACAAGATGCAAATTTAAAGAATAGTCATCAAGCTTCACACAAAGTTTTTGGGATAGTGGAGACACTTGCACCCAAATCACACAAAGAAAAGCATTCATGATCTTTAATATTTATTTTGATAGTAGGTTCCCACTCATCATAAAGCTTTCTAGGGATAGAAACTTCTAACTCAAGTTTTTCTTCATAAGATTGCCTTAAAGCATCAACTATGTGTTTAGTAAAAGCTTTATTTTGACTATAAGCATGCGGAGAGTTTAGTACGGATTGCAACAAGGAAATACAATCAATCGAAGAGCAATTATCATAACTAAATCCCTTGAAATCCAAAGTAGTGGGTTCATCACAATGCAAAGTTTTAATCTCTTCACTCCCTCTTTTAACAATTTTAGCATCAAGATCTAAAAACTCTGAATCATTGGGACACCTTAAAGTAGAATAATCTCCAATCCTATCTTCATCAAGATTTTTGCTAGAAAACAAGGATCTAATAGGAGACACATCAATAACATTCATATCTTCATCTTTATTTTCATGATAACTAGAATAACTCGCTTTAATATAATCCTCTCTTTTAGCACGCATCCTAGCGGTTCTCTCTTTGCATGCATCAATGGAAATTATCATGGCTTTGAGAGACTCATTGATATCGTGCTTAGGTGGGATAGATCTAAGTTTCAAAGAATCAACATCAAGAGTAGTTCTATCCACACTTCTAGCCAATTCATCAATCTTAAGAAATTTTTCTTCAAGAAAAGCATTAAAATTCTTTTGCGAAATCATAAACTCCTTAACACTAGTTTCAAATTCAGAAGGCATCTTTCCATAAGAGTTGTTGTACGAATTACCATAATTATTAGAGGAATTACTAGGAAAAGGCCTAGGATTAAAATTACCTCTATAAGCATTGTTACCAAAATTATTCCTACCAACAAAATTCACATCCAAAGGTTCGTTGTTATTTTCAATCAAAGTGGATAAAGGCATATCATTGCGATCAGAAGAAGCACTCTTAGCAGCAAATAATTTCATAAGTTCATCCATCTTTCCACTCAAAACACTAATCTCTTCAATAGCATGCACTTTTTTACTAGTAGATCTTTTGGTGTGCCATTGAGAATAATTAACCATAATATTATCTAGGAGTTTAGTAGCTTCTCCTAAGGTAGTTTCCATGAAAGTGCCTCCTGCGGGCGAATCTAAAAGATTTCTGGAAGCAAAATTCAGGCCATCATAAAAGTTATGAATAATCATCCATAAGTTCAAACCATGTGTAGGGCAATTATGTATCATTAATTTCATTCTCTCCCAAGCTTGTCCAACATGCTCATGATCTAGTTGCTTAAAATTCATAATATCGTTTCTAAGAGAGATGATCTTAGCATGAGGGAAGTACTTAGAGATAAAAACATCTTTGCACTTATTCCACAAATAAATACTTGTAAGGGCATGTCTTGCCTGAGGTTTTGGTGATGATGACAATCCTTGTGTGGACTAATCGTGTGTCAATATTACTCAGGTTGATAACATGTGGCACAAGACGGTTAGGCTTTCCCTCTTTAAGGAAAAGATCGAAGACGGAGTTTTCGATGCCTTTTTGTTTCTTTTGGTCATAGGAAATCCGTACTATTAAGAGGGAACCCACATCAGAAGGTAATGGGTGAATCAAGTCACGTACACAGATACTTTGCACCCACTATATTGCCTCCGTTCGTGGAGAGAGAGGTCCCATTTCATTCCTCCTTTTTGTGTAGACTCATCCAAAGCGGTAGTACCGCCCTAGTTGGCGGTTGTACCGGTGGCCGGTAGTTCCGGTCAAACCACCGCCCCAAGTACCGCTCAGGGGTGATACCTTCTGTACTGGGTGCAGTGGTAGACCGGTGGTGGCCCGGAAGTACCGGTGTTCTTCTCGCAAGACCGGTACTACCGGTGTTCCGAGCGGTAGTACCGCTTTGACTGCCACCACACAGAAACTATCTGCCTGGCGCTAGTTCCGGCCCAACCACCATCCCAACTACCGCCCCTGCTTGAAACCTTCTGGTTTCCAAGCGGTAGTTGACCGGAGGTGGGGCGGTAGTTCCGGTTTTCTCCGGAAGACCGGTACTACCGGGTGAGCCACCGGAAGTACCGCCTGAGTGGCAAGGGCGCAGGTTTCTTCACTCACCGGTACTACCGGTTGGGCTAGCGAAACTACCGGTCCTATGTAATTCTGCACATAACGGTTGGATTGGTGGAGACCCTATTTAAGGAGCTCCTTCTCCCACCTCCACCTTATCTCTTGCCTCTCTCTCTCCACCATTAATGCCATTGAAGCTTTCTTGCCCGATCTCTCTCCCTAGCCAACCAAACTTGTTGATTTGCTAGGGTTTGAAGGAGGAGACCTAGATCTACACTTCCACCAAAGGAAACTTGATTCCCCCATACTTTCTTGTGTGGATTTTGTTACTCTTGGTTGTTTGAGCACTCTAGACGGAAGAGGTCACTTCGGAGCCACAATCCATTATGGTGAAGCTCCGGGGTTTCGTTGGGAGCCTCCAATTAAGTTGTGGAGAGAGCCCCAACCTTGTTTGTAAAGGTCCGGTTGCCACCTTCAAGGGCACCACTAGTGGATTCACGGCACCTTGCATTGTGTGAGGGCGTGAGGAGAATACGGTGGCCCTAGCGGCTTCTTGGGGAGCATTGTGCCTCCACACTGCAACAACGGAGACGTAATTCCCCTCAAAGGGAAGGAACTTCGATATCACATCCTCGTCTTCACCGTCTCCACTTGTGGTTATTTCTTACCTTTACTTGTGCAAGCATTACTTGTTTTACTTCTATAGCTTGCTTGTGAAGTTGTTATCTTTACTTTCGGTTAGTTGTCATCGTAATAGCATATCTAGACAACTTACTTTGTCGCTTGATTTAAAGTGGTTAAGAAAAGCTAAAAATTGTTAGTTGCCTATTCACCCCCCTCTAGTCAACCATATCGATCCTTTCAATTGGTATCAGAGCCTCGTCTCTTTTTAAGGACTTTACCGTCCAAAGAGTATGGGTGACAACGTAGTCGAGACGGAGGATCATTCCGGTGGAACTCCGTCCCTGCCTACGTCAGATGGGGGAGCCTCGGTCTCTTGTGAGGAGTTCAATGTGGCCTTGACCACATTGAAAGAATCACTAGCGAGCGAGGTCAAAGGCATGTTTAAAGAGTTGCTTGAGGGGCTTAAATTATCCACTGCACCGTTGGAAATGGTTCGTCCCGCTACCAACGTGTCGGAGGCTAATCCCGACAAGGGAGAAGCTAGTAGTGAACAAGCCCCTGTTACTAAGAATGGGAGTGGGATCTTTGCCCACTCCGCTCCTCCTACTCACTATGGAGGACCCGTTCCCACACCGCATTTAAATTCCGTTGGGCCTCCTCCCAAGTTTATCAAAAATTCTGATTTTGCTACTTGGGTGTTTCGTTTCAAACGTCATATTAATCATTGTTCTACTAATCTTTGGAGAATCATTGAGCAAGGTTTTTATCCGCATGATCCCGACAACATGACTCCAAGAGAAACTGCGGATCATCAATTCAACGAGTCCGCTCTTTGCATTCTTCAAGATTCCATCCCTCCTGAAGACATTGCACACCTTCGACCCTTCACTATGGCCAAGGAAGCTTGGGAGCATGGTTGCACGATGTACTAGGGAAGCACCAGTATTCAACGCTCCAACTATGAAGTTGTGCAAGATGAAGCTGATGAGTTTGCTATGATCGAAGAAGAAGATCCTCGTGAACTTTATCGAAGATTAACTATCCTTGCGGTCTCTCTTCGAGATCATGGCAGTAAGGATACGGATGACAATTGGATCAAGCGCAAGTTCCTCAAGGCCATGATGCCCTACCATAAGGCCATGTCCTCTGTCATTCATCAGAGACCGGATTTCCACCACTTATCCTCAAATGAAGTGTTGGATGAGTTTGTTGCCATGAGGATCTTGGATGTGACTGCAGACAATGCGGTCTTAAGAGCTCAACAATCGAAGAAGCCTAATCTTGCCCTGAAGGCCAAGGCTTGTGTGGAAGAAGAGGAGGTGGAAGATGATGATGAGTGTAGCCCCGAGGACACCAAATATGCCTATCATGAGCACATGGCTCTTGCTTCAAGGCAATTCTGGGGCAAGAAGAACACAAGACCCAACTTCAACAGGAACAACTCTAGTGGGAACAAGGGCAAGCAATGAGTGAGGACATGCTTCAACTGTGGAAATGTAAGCCACTTCGTTGCGGATTTCCCATATGAGAAGAGAGAAGACTTTGGAGGCAAGCTTATCCGGAAGGACAAGTCAAAGTCCTATCCTAACAAGAACAACTTCAACAAGAAGACTCCTCCGAAAGTGTTGGTGGCCCAAGAAGAATATGCTGAGGATGATGATAATGATGAGACTGTCACCATGGCCACAATTGCTATTACTACTACTCCGCACACATCTCTCTTCGACTCGCCTAATGAGAACATCACCGCCAAGTTTCTCATGGCCAAGGACACCAACAAGGTAACCCCTAACATCAATACCACCATCACTTCTCCTTCATTGATGAATTGTATTGATGAAAGTGAGGGAACTAAGGAAGGAGAGAATGAATTTGAGTTGTTCATGAAAAATCCCAAGGTCAAACCCAAGAAGCATTTTGTTGCTCTCTTGGAACAACTCGGTGAGGCCAACGGCATGATCGAGGCTCACGAGGAAACCATTACTAAAATGGAAGGACATAGTCGAGACTATGCCGATGAGATATCGGATCTCTCTAACGCCCTAGAGGAAGAGCGTGGTCTTCGTTTGGCTCTTGAGGAGTCACACAACGATGGTCATGCTAAATTAAAGAAAGATCTTGATCATGCTTTAGTTGTCTCTCGTGTGCTTAATTCCGAGAAGGCAAAACTTGAGGTTGACCATGAGAAACTCAAAGAAGAGTTTGCCATACTTGACAAGGCTCACAAGGCCTTGAAAGGTATGCATGCTACTCTCAAGGAGTCTCATGATCAACTCCAAGTTTCGCTAACTAAAGAAAAGGATATCTTTCCTCGCATGGTATTAATTGATAATGCAAATGCTACTAACTCGTGTTGCGAGCATGTGCATCTTGTTGAAGAGAATGCCGAGTTGAAGAAGCAACTTGAGAAAGGCCTTGTGACATGCATACAAGGTGAGAAGAACCTCAACAACCTTTTGAGCAATCAAAAGGAGGTTGTGGCAAAGGAAGGAATTGGGTTTGTTCCTAAGCCCAAGAAGAAGAAGAATGACAAGACCAAGCAACCACCCCCTCTCCGATAATCTTTTGTGAAAGAAGGAGAGGGCACATCAAAGAAGAAGAAAATGGTGAAAAGTGGTGGTGTCAAGAAAAACTCCACCATACCATCAAACATGGCCGGCGACTTTAATCCTTCATATGTTTTATGTCGTGCTAGTGATGGTCATGTGTTTGCTAAATTTGTCGGTTCTTCTTATGAGTACATTGAATGGTCCATTTGGGTTCCTAAGACCCTTGTTACAAACCTCAAAGGACCCATTACCAAATGGGTACCTAAATCCAAGCATTGATCTCTTGTAGGAGTTTGCTTCCGGTGGGGAATCATGGTTGCTCGATAGCGGAGCCACAAATCATATGACCGAAAGCAAAGACTTGGCGATGGACGTGCATCTAGGTTCATCTATGGCCACCAACATCGAATGGGGTGATGCTTCATCTTCTAAGGTATTGGGGCTTGGCAAGGTTGTTGTCTCTCATGATCTCATGATCGAGAAAGTCATGCTTGTTGAGTCCCTTGCATAGAATTTACTTTCTGTTCGCCAACTTGCACTCATGGGCTTTGCTACATTCTTTGATATTGATACCGTGGCCCTCTTGTGGAGCAAGACTCTTGAAGTAGCCTATGTTGGGCATGTCGAGAAAGGCCTTGATGTGGTTAACTTCTCGAAGCAACCCACTAAGGTCGCGACATGCTTAATGGCTAAAGTTGATGTGGGATGGCTTTGGCATCACCGTTTGGCCCACGTCAATATGAGATCTTTGCAAAGTCTTCTCAAGGGGGACCATGTCCGTGGACTAACAAATGTTAGCTTTGCCAAAGATCGTGCTTGCAGGGCTTGCATTGAAGGAAAATTACATGAGACGGCTCACCCTCCCACGACTATCATCTATTCAAAGAGACCCCTAGAGCTCCTTCAGATGGACCTCTTTGGGCCTCCATCTTTTGATAGTCTTGGGGGTAGAAAGTATTGCTTGGTGATTGTGGATGATTACTCAAGATACACCTGGGTATACTTCTTCAAGAAGAAGAGTGAGACCCAACAAACCGTCATCAACTTTGCAAATGAAGCTCAACGACAACATGAAGCAAAGATTTTGATGATCAGAAGTGACAATGGCACCGAGTTCAAGAACTACACCTTGGATGAGTTTCTCAGTGATGAGGGGATCAAACATCAATATGCAGCCCCATATACCCCTCAACAGAACGGTGTAGCGGAGAGAAAGAACCGAACTCTGATGGATGCGGCAAGAACCATGATGGCGGAATTCAAATCTCCATACAACTTTTGGGCCGAAGCCATCAACACCGCTTGCCATGCATCAAATCGGCTCTATCTCCGCAAAGGCTTGAACAAAACTCCATATGAGATACTTACCGGTAACAAGCCCAATCTCAAGTACTTCCGGGTATTCGGGTGTAAGTGTTTCATTCTCAAGAAAGGTGTTCGCTTGTCTAAATTTGAATCTAGATCTCACGAGGGCATATTTGCTGGTTATGCTACAAACTCTCATGCTTACCGTGTCCTCAACAAGTCCAATGGACTCATTGAGGAGACGAGTAACATAGAGTTTGATGAAAATAACGGCTCCCAAGTGGAGCAAAGTGGTACTTGTGATGTAGGTGATGAAATTCCTCCTCAAGCCATAAGAAGAATGGGTGTTCGATATATCCTACCCATTGAGGAACCCCTTGTGGCCGAAGGAGAAGGACAATGTTCCACTCAAGTGGAACCATGACCAACCCAAGACCCACACGCTTCCGAAGAACAAAGTGAAGGCCCTCAACCTGACGAACAAGGCCAACTGCAAGATCAATCACAAGATGGTGGAGAGCCACCAAATGATACACAAGGCCAAGTCTTGTCCTCCGAGCAAGATCAAGGTCAAGAGGAAGCTCAAGATCAAGATCTAGCTCCTGACGACGCTCAAGATGATCAACTCAGTGCTCCTCAGTTATCCCTTGAAGAGCAATTAGAGCGTCGTGATGCAAAAGTTGCCTCCAAGCTTGCTTCCAGAGAACATCACATGGAGAACATTCTAGGAAGCATCAAAAGGGGGGCAAGCACTCGTAGACAATTAGCAAACTATTGTGCTCATCAAGCTTTTGTCTCCTGTGTGGAACCTCAGAAGGTTTATGAGGCCCTCGAAGATCCCGATTGGCTTAATGCCATGCATGAAGAACTCCATAACTTCGAGCACAACAAGGTGTGGCGTCTGGTGCCAAGGCCAAAGGAGAACCATAATGTCATTGGAACCAAGTGGATCTTTAAAAAAAAGCAAGATGCTCATGGCATTGTCATCCGCAACAAGGCGCGTCTGGTGGCTCAAGGCTACTCCCAAGTCGAGGGTATCGACTACGGTGAAACCTTTGCCCCCGTTGCTCGTCTTGAATCCATTCGTTTGTTGCTTGCCTATGCTTCCCATCATAACTTTAAATTGCAACAAATGGATGTGAAAAGTGCATTTCTTAATGGTCCTATTAATGAGTTGGTGTATGTTAAACAACCCCCGGGGTTTGAGGATCCTAAGCTCCCCAATCACGTGTACCAACTCGATAAGGCACTCTATGGCCTTAAACAAGCCCCACGTGTGTGGTATGAGCATCTTACCGAGTTGTTACAAGATCGTGGGTTTGAAATTGGGAAAATCGACCCCACTCTTTTTTACTAAGAAGGTCAAAGGGGAGTTGTTTGTATGCCAACTATATGTTGATGATATTATCTTTGGTTCTCCTAACAAAGCTTTCAATGATGAGTTCGCCGCACTCATGACCACACATTTTGAGATGTCCATGATGGGAGAGTTGAAGTACTTCCTTGGGTTTGAGATCAAGCAAAGAAGAGAAGGGATCTTCATCAAACAATCCAAGTATACTCAAGACATGCTCAAGAGGTTCAATCTTAGTGATGTCAAGCCGGCGACTACACCTATGCCAACCAAGTGCCAACTTGACATTGATCCCAATGGTAAAGCGGTGGATCAAAAGGTATATCGCTCTATGATCGGTTCCTTGCTTTACCTTTGTGCATCTAGACCGGATATTATGTTGAGTGTGGGAATTTGTGCACGGTTTCAAGCCTCACCTAAGGAAAGTCACTTTGTGGCTGTCAAGCGAATCTTTCGATATTTGGCTCATACCCCAAACTTTGGCTTATGGTACCCAAGAGGAGCAAACTTCAACCTTGTTGGTTTCTCTGATTCTGACTGGGCAGGAGACAAAGTGGATAGGAAGTCCACGTCTGGTGGGTGCCAATTTCTTGGTTGCTCTCTGGTTAGTTGGTCTTCCAAAAAGCAAAGTTGTGTGTCTTCTCGTCCACCGAAGCAGAGTATGTGGCTGCTGGAAGTTGTTGTGCTCAACTCTTATGGATGAGGCAAACTTTAAAGGATTACGGTGTCACTTGTGACAAAGTGCCTCTCTGGTGTGACAATGAAAGTGCCATCAAGATTTCTCTCAACCCGGTACAACACTTCAAGACGAAGCATATAGAGATTCGGTATCACTTCATCCGGGATCACATAAGGCAGGGAGAGATCGAGCTTCACTATGTCAACACTCATGACAACCTTGCAGACATCTTCACGAGGCCGTTGGATGAAGCAAGATTTAGCGAGTTAAGGCATGAGCTAAATATCAATGATTTGAGCAATGTGGCTTGAGCACGTGCACACCCCACCATACTCATCATATTGTCTAGTCTAGGTGTAGGCATGGAAATAGGGGGAGTGGTGTTCTCTCAATGAACTCATCCTCCCCCCATTATGCATAAATTGATATGCTTTTCACATTCGTCATTTGTGATGACACTTGTGCTTCAAAGACGAGTTTTGGTTATGGGCCCAAGGATAATTCTTCGCGGTGCCATGCCAATTGACTCTAACATTGGTGGCTCCGGCCACCGCCCTCCAGTTTGGTTAGTTTCTGGCTTTCGTGTTTTTCTCGTACTACAGTGACTTGCTCCATCCTAAGCCATCTAATCCAAGCCATCTACTCCAAATGTACACAAGCTTGTTATCATGGAGTGAGTGGGCACCCCAAGGCGGTACAACCGGTGGTTCAAGCGGTTCTACCGCTTGATCACCTGGTTACAGCCCAACGGTTGTACCGGTCTAGAGCAGGCGGTTCTACCGCTGGTGCTCTGACCTGTGCCCCTGGCCGGTACTACCGGTGTTGATTAAGCGGAACTACCGCCTGGCGCGGAAGTACCGCTCCAACCACCTGGTAGCATCCGGACCGGTACTACCGGTCCCCGGACCGGTACTACCGGTGCTGATCTGGGCAGATATATATAAGGCACGGGCTGAAGAGGTTTTCCCCTTCACCCGTTCATTCTTTCGCCCTAGCCGCCGGTTGCTCCGCTCACTGCCCCCTAGCGCCCTCCGGCTCTACGAATCCGTCGGCCCTTCACCGGATCTGGTCCGTGGAGGCCGCCTCTTCCTCGATCTCCTCCCATGGATACCGGTATTGCCCTACTTCTTCTCTTTGTTAGGGTTCTTCTTGAATCCTTCTTCTAGGGCAATGCGTGTATTCCCTCATTTTTGGCTAAATGTTTTGAGGGAGAGGTCCGTATAGTTTCCTATTCCCTTATGCGTAGTTAGAAATAGACATCGTGCATGTAGTTTTGAGATCGGGTAGTTCCCCTCCTCTTGGCAGATCCGCTCTCAGCGGTACTACCGGTCACACGACCGGTACTACCGCCGGTCCGGAACTACCGGTGTTGATACTGGAACTACCGGTTGCTCTGAATTTATATGCATTGTTTGTGTTCTTCTTACGTACTTGTGAATTATTCCTCTGCTCTTGTGTACATTCCTCTCATCCTTTCTGGGTTGCTATGTGTTCTCCGTGTGCGTTTGCAGGTGGCTCGAGCTCTCGCACTGGTCAGTTTGCCAAAAGGAAGGCCCGTAGGGGCAAGAGACCAGCAGATGATGAAGATGTTCCCGAGGTTGTGATCCCCTCCAAAACAACTCGCCGGGAAAAGTCAGTGGCAGCCAAGCAGCGTGTAGCGCTTCCTATGTACAAATGGAA
The DNA here is from genome assembly GCA_902687465.1 of Secale cereale. Classification (NCBI taxonomy): domain Eukaryota; kingdom Viridiplantae; phylum Streptophyta; class Magnoliopsida; order Poales; family Poaceae; genus Secale; species Secale cereale. The sequence goes on from LR738713.1 coordinate 543,849,576, forward strand.
GCTTTCGGACTGGGAGAAGTTTCGGTTTCAAGACCCCTACACCGCACCACCTCCTCCATGTTGGAATAATCCTCACTTCCGCAATGAGATGCAGTTGAGGATTGTGGATGAAATCTTCGAGCACCACAAGAACAAGTTCACCCGTATGTGGTCCATTGACCTTGCAAAGTGGAGAAGCAGCCCCGATTACTTTGGAGAGGCTCTGGAGGTCTGTGAGGAGTTTGATTTGGTCAAGCTCATGGAGCTGCGATGTGACTTTAATGTGGAACTCATTCATCAGTTCTATGCTACTGTCCACTTAGGCAGTGACGATCAGCGTCATCTTTCATTTATGTGTCGGGATGAGTTCTTCCGTGTTCCCCGGAGTGCCTTCTGCAATGCTCTGGGCTATGATGACACTGGCTTGGAAGGCCAAGGTGGTCTCCGTCCTCACGACCGAGCCAATCCCATGGATAAAGTGAAGCTAGCACCTCTGTATATCCCGGGTCATGGCATAATAGGTAAATCCAATGATCTTCTGCCAGTTTATGACATTCTTCACCGTGTGTTCCGGTGTGTGCTGCTGCCCAAAGTTGGGAACCATGATGATATCTATGGCTATCTGGTGGATCTACTTGTGGCAATGAAGACCAAGCGAGGCAAGGGCATCACTTTTGATGTGTCCAAATGGATGTGGGAGGAGATGTACAACTGTGTTTGGTACCGCAAGGTACCAATCTACGCTCCCTTTGTGATGCGCTTCCTTTACTCGGTTTGGGAAGTTCGGAGGCCTGGAGAGCCTCTTTCTACTCCAGATCGGCTCACGGAGCATGAGGTCAAGGTGTTGAGACACAAGAAGCATAAAGCTCCTAGATTCGCTGTGGGAAATGAGGAGGATGTCTTTGCTACCTCAGATGATGATGACTTTGAGTTAGAGGCTGGGGCCAAGCCCTCTTGGGTAGAGAAGCTTACTGCCAAGGTCAAGAAGACCTTCTGCCTACAGGCCCACATCCAGAAGAAGCTCTACAAGGCTCATGTAAATGAGAAGATGGTGCGCTGCCGGCAGATTCAGTTGATGAAGCACCTCAATGTGCCTGATGTGAAGAGTGGCTCCGAGAAGAGCATCACTCCTGAAGATAAGTGGTGTCTGGCCAGCTGCCAGTGGTCTGATGATGAGCCTACTACCTCCACTACTCGAGCGACGGTGGATGCGATGGAGACTGAGGCTGAGGCTGCTGAGGACGATGAGGACACGGAGGACTCTGACGATGGTGACTCGGATGATTCTTTGGCGACAGGCGAGGAACTGTACTGAGCCCTGGGGCGTTAGTCTCGCTCTTTTCCTTTTTGGTGCTTGATGCCAAAGGGGGAGAGTTGAGTATTGCTATAGGTCACGGGAGTTGCATGGGTGTTTCTTGGTGTTCTTTTTCTTCCCTGTGAACTTCCGTAGCATGGTGTAAGACATGTTATCTAAGTTCTCCATGCTCTATCTTAGCTCTATGTATTTCATTCCTGTGAACTTCAGTTGCATGGTGTAAGACATGTGCCCTTATCTTAGTTATCCATGCACTTACGTTTTTTAAGCTCTATGCAATCTTATGCTCTGTTGTATATTTGTTTTGTTTTGGTCGCTGGTTGGTTTATAAAACCTAGGGGGAGCATAGATCCTAGTGTGAGCACTTTTGCATTCCAAAAGCAAACTCTATTAAGTGCTCACACTCAGGGGGAGCTCTACCTTCATTCTATAAACCCCCGTGATTGTCTCGTGGTTGTCATCATTCACCAAAAAGGGGGAGATTGTAAGGGCATCTCTAGCCTGAGGTTTTGGTGATGATGACAATCCTTGTGTGGACTAATCGTGTGTCAATATTACTCAGGTTGATAACATGTGGCACAAGACGGTTAGGCTTTCCCTCTTTAAGGAAAAGATCGAAGACGGAGTTTCTGATGCCTTTTTGTTTCTTTTGGTCATAGGAAATCCGTACTATTAAGAGGGAACCCACATCAGAAGGTAATGGGTGAATCAAGTCACGTTCACAGATACTTTGCACCCACTATATTGCCTCCGTTCATGGAGAGAGAGGTCCCATTTCATTCCTCCTTTTTGTGTAGACTCATCCACAGCGGTAGTACCGCCCTAGTTGGCGGTTGTACCGGTGGCCGGTAGTTCCGGTCAAACCACCGCCCCAAGTACCGCTCAGGGGTGATACCTTTTGTACTGGGTGCGGTGGTAGACCGGTGGTGGCCCGGAAGTACCGGTGTTCTTCTCGCAAGACCGGTACTACCGGTGTTCCGAGCGGTAGTACCGCTCTGACTGCCACCACACAAAAACTATCTTCCTGGCGGTAGTTCCGGCCCAACCACCATCCCAACTACCGCCCCTGCTTGAAACCTTCTGGTTTCCAAGCGGTAGTTGACCGGAGGTGGGGCGGTAGTTCCGGTTTTCTCCGGAAGACCGGTATTACCGGGTGAGCCACCGGAAGTACCGCCTGAGTGGCAAGGGCGCAGGTTTCTTCACTCACCGGTACTACCGGTTGGGCTAGCGGAACTACCGGTCCTATGTAATTCTGCACATAACGGTTGGATTGGTGGAGACCCTATTTAAGGAGCTCCTTCTACCACCTCCACCTTATCTCTTGCCTTTCTCTCTCCACCATTAATGCCATTGAAGCTTTCTTGCCCGATCTCTCTCCCTAGCCAACCAAACTTGTTGATTTGCTAGGGTTTGAAGGAGGAGACCTAGATCTACACTTCCACCAAAGGAAACTTGATTCCCCCATACTTTCTTGTCTGGATTTTGTAACTCTTGGGTGTTTAAGCACTCTAGATGGAAGAGGTCACTTCGGAGCCACAATCCGTTGTGGTGAAGCTCCGGGGTTTCGTTGGGCGCCTCCAATTAAGTTGTGGAGAGAGCCCCAAGCTTGTTTGTAAAGGTCCGGTTGCCGCCTTCAAGGGCACCACTAGTGGATTCACGGCACCTTGCATTGTGTGAGGGCGTGAGGAGAATACGGTGGCCCTAGCGGCTTCTTGGGGAGCATTGTGCCTCAGCACAGCTCCAACGGAGACGTACTTCCCCTCAAAGGGAAGGAACTTCGATATCACATCCTCGTCTTCACCGTCTCCACTTGTGGTTATTTCTTACCTTTACTTGTGCAAGCTTTACTTGTTTTACTTCTATAGCTTGCTTGTGAAGTTGTTATCTTTACTTTCGGTTAGTTGTCATCGTAATAGCATATCTAGACAACTTACTTTGTCGCTTGATTTAAAGTGGTTAAGAAAAGCTAAAAATTGTTAGTTGCCTATTCACCCCCCTCTAGTCAACCATATCGATCCTTTCAATACTATTTCTAGGCAAAGAAGAAAACCAAGTTTTAGCACGATCTCTAAGTGAAAACGAAATAACTTCAATTTAACAATATCGTTATCCGTATCCCTTTTCTTTTGCATATCACACAAATAAACAAAGTTGTTTAGATGGGTAGCGGCATCTTCACTAGGAAGGCCAAAAAATTGATCTTTCATGACAAGATTCAACAAAGCAGCATTGATCTCACAAGATTCGGCATCGGTAATAGGAGCAATTGGAGTGCTGATAAACATTATTGTTGGTATTGGAGAAGTCACACAATTTGGTATTGTTCTAAGCCATAGTGACAAACAAGCAATCCAACACACACAATCAAGCAAGAAGCAAGCGAACGATAAACACACGGCAGAAGAAGGGCAAATAAAACGGCAAGGGTGAAGTGGGGGAGAGGAAAACGAGAGGCAAAATGTAATGCAAAGGATAAGGGTTTGTGATAGGTCTTGGTATATGACTTTTGTGTAAGCCTCCCCGGCAATGGCGCCAGAAATTCTCCTTGCTACTTCTCGAGCTTGCGTTGTATTCCCTCGAAGAGGAAAGATAGATTGAACACAGTAGCGTAAGTATTTCCCTCAGTTTTTGAGAACCAAGGTATCAATCCAGTAGGAGACCACGCGCGAGTCCCTCGCACCTGCACAAACAAATAAAAACTTCGCAGCCAACGCGATTAGGGGTGGTCAATCCCTTTATGGTCACTTACGAAAGTGAGATATGATAGAGATGATAGTTTGATATTTTTGGTATTTTTGTTTATAAGAACAGAAAGTAAAAGCGGAAAAAGTAAAGTAAGTGTAGATTCGTATGTTGAGAATAGACCCGGGGGCCATAGTGCTCTCTAGTGGCTTCTCTCATGATAGCGATATTCTACGGCGGGTAAACAAATTACTGTCGAGCAATTGATAGAAAAGCGAATAATTATGAGACTATCTAGGCATGATCATTATATATAGGCATCACGTCCGAGACAACTAGACCAAACGATTCTGCATCAACTACTATTACTCCACACATCGATCGCTATCCAGCATGCATCTAGTGTATTTAGTTCGTAAGAACAGAGTAACGCCTTAAGCAAGATGACATGATGTAGAGGGATAAACTCAAACAATATGATATAAACCCCATGTTTTTATCCTCGATGGAAACAATACAATACGTGCCTTGCTGCCACTAGTGTCATTGGGAAAGGACACCGCAAGATTGAACCCAAAGCCAAGCACTTCTACCATTGCAAGAACTATAAATCTAATAGGACAAACAAAACCAATAATTCGAAGAGACTTGCAAGGATATTATAATCATACATAAAGAGTTCAGAGAAGAACCAAATATTACTCATAGATAATCTTGATCATAAACCCACAATTCATCGAATCTCGACAAACACACCGCAAAAAGAGATTACATCGAATAGATCTCCTCGAAGACCGAGGAGAAACTTTGTATGGAGATCCAAAGAGAGAGAAGAAGCCATCTAGATACTAGCTATGGACCAGAAGGTATGTGGTAAAATACTCACAACTCATGGTGAGGCGATGATGATGATGTAGAAGCACTCCGTGGAAGATCCCCCCCTCCGGCGGAGCTCCGGAACAGGCCCCAAGATGGGATCTCACGGGAACAGAAGGTTACGACGGTGGAACTAGGGTTTTCTCTGTTGTTCTGATGGTTTCGGGGTACATAGGCTTATATAGGAGGAAGGAGGCACCGGGGGCCTTACGTGGGACCTACGAGGCAGGGGGCGCGCCCTAGGGGGGCCCCACCCTTGTGGGCACCACGCAAGCCCAACTCCGTGGTTCTCAAGTCTCCCGAGCGTGATTTTCTCCAAAAATATCTCTCCCGAAGGTTTTATTCCGTTTGGACTCCGTTTGATATCCCTTTTCTATAAAACCCTGAAACAGGCAAAAAAACAGCAATCTGGACTAGGCCTTTGGGTTAGTAGGTTAGTCCCAAAAATAATATAAAAGTGTATGACAAAGCCCATTAAACATCCAAAACATCATAAATAATAGCATGGAACAATAAAAAATTATAGATACGTTGGAGACGTATGAATATGTGAATACAAAAGCAAACCATGTCCCTAGTAAGCCTCTACTAGACTAGCTCGTTAATCTTAGATTGTTAAGGTTTCCTAAACATGGACCTGAGTTGTCATTTGATAATGGAATCACATCATTTTGAGAATGATGTGATGGACAAGGCCTATCTGTTAGCTTAGCATATGATCGTTCAGTTTTATTGCTATTGCTTTCTTCATGTCAAATACATATTCCTTCGACTGTGAGATTATTCAACTCCCGGATACCGGAGGAATGCCTTGTGTGCTATCAAACGTCACAACATAACTGGGTGATTATAAAGATGCTCTACAGGTATCTCCAAAGGTGTTTGTTGAGTTGGCATAGATTAAGATTAGGATTTGTCACTCCGAGTATCGGAGAGGTGTCACTGGGCCCTCTTGGTAATACACATCATAAGCTTGCAAGCAAACGGCGAAGGAGTTAGTCACAAGGTGATGTATTATGGAACGAGTAAAGAGACTTGTCGGTAATGAGATTGAACGAGGTATGAAGATGCCGACGATCGAATCTCGGGCAAGTAACATACCAAAGGACAAAGAGAATTACGTATGTTGTCATAACGGTTCAACCGATAAACATCTTCGTAGAATATGTAGGAGCCAATATGGGCATCCAGGTTCCGCTATTGGTTATTGACCGGAGAGGTGTCTCGGTCTTGTCTACATAGTCCTCATACCCGTAGGGTTCGCACGCTTAACGTTCGTTGACGATATATTATTATATGAGTTATGTGATTTGGTGACCGGATGTTGTTAGGAGTCCCGGATAGGATCACGGACATGATGAGGAGTCTTGAAATGGTCGAGAGGTAAAGATTTATATATAGGACGATGGTATTCGGACATCAAAGTTTTTCGGAGGGTATTGGGTACTTATCGGGTCACCAGAAGGGTTTCCGCGCACCCCCGACGAAAGATATGGGCCAAGAGGGGAAACGCACCAGCCACAAGGGGCTGGTGCGCCCCCCATATGGGCCGGCCAAGGAGGAGAAGGAAAGGGGAAGAAGAAAAGGAAACAAAGGGAATATGATTCCCCCATCCTTTCCCCAACCCCCTCTAACAAACATGGCAGAGGGGGGCGGCCAAGAAGGACCCCAAGTAGGATTCGGCCTACTTAGTGCGCCCCATGGCAGCCTCCCCTCTCCCTCCCACCTATATATATGTGGGGGCACCCTAGCACACCCAGACAATTGCTTAGCCATGTGCGGCGCCCCCTCCACAATTTACACCCTCGGTCTTATTTTCGTAGTGTTCAGGCGAAGCCCTACGGAGATCACTTCACCATAATCGTCACCACGCCTTCGTGCTGACGGAACTCATCTACTACCTCAACGTCTTGCTGGATCAAGAAGGCGATGGACGTCACCAAGCTGAACGTGTGCAGAACACGGAGGTGACGTGCGTTCGGTACTTGATCGTTTGAGGCACGACAAAGTTCGATGATACGTCCATTTTGCATCATGCTTTTGTGTTGATATTTATAGCACTATGGGCTATTATTACACATTATGTCACAATACTTATGCCTTTTCTCTCTTATTTTGCAAGGTTTACATGAAGAGGGAGAATGCCGGCAGTTGGAATTCTGGCCTGGAAAAGGAGCAAACATTGGAGACCTATTCTGCATAACTCAAAAAGCCCAGAAACTCCGCGAAACTCCGTTTTAGAAAATATAAAAAATATCTGGTGAAAGAGGTACGAGAGGGGGGCCACCCACTATCCACGAGGGTGGGGGGCGCGCCCCCCGCCTCATGGGCCACCTGGTGACCCCCCGATGCCCATCTTCTGTTATATGAGGTGTTTTTACCTGGAAAAAATCATAAGGAGGCTTTCGGGACAAAGGGCCGCCGTCTCGAGGCGGAACCTTGGCGGAACCAATCTAGGGCTCCCGCGGAGCTGTTCTGCCGGGGATACTTCCCTCCGGGAGGGGGAAATCATCACCGCCGTCATCACCAACAACTCTCCCATCTTGGGGAGGGTTATCTTCATCAACATCTTCACCAGCACCATCTCTTGTATCCAATCTTTGTATCAAAACCTCAGATTGGTACCTGTAGGTTGCTAGTAGTATTGATTACTCCTTGTAGTTGATGCTAGTTGGTTTACTTGGTGGAAGATCATATGTTCAGATCCATTATGCATATTAATACCCCTCTGATTATGAACATGAATATGCTTTGTGAGTAGTTACGTTTGTTCCTGAGGACATGGGAGAAGTCTTGCTATAAGTAGTCATGTGAATTTGGTATTCGTTCGATATTTTGATGAGATGTATGTTGTCTTTCCTCTAGTGGTGTCATGTGAACATTGACTACATGACACTTCACCATTGTTTGGGCCTAGAGGAAGGCATTGGAAAGTACTAAGTAGATGATGGGTTGCTAGAGTGACAGAAGCTTAAATCCTAGTTTATGTGTTGCTTCGTAAGGGGCTGATTTGGATCCATATGTTTCATGCTATGGTTAGGTTTACCTTAATACTTATTTTGTAGTCGCAGATGCTTGCAATAGAGGTTAATCATAAGTGGGATGCTTGTCCAAGTATGGGCAGCACCCACGCACCGGTCCACCCACATACCAAATTATCAAAGTAACAAACGCGAATCATATGAGCGTTATGAAAACTAGATTGACGATAATTCCCATGTGTCATTGGGAGCGCTTTCCTTCATATAAGAGTTTGTCCAGGCTTGTCCTTTTGCTACAAAAAGGATTGGGCCATCTTGCTGCACCTTATTTACTTTTACTATTATTTACTTGTTACCAATTATCTTATCACAGAACTATCTGTTACCGATAATTTCAGTGCTTGCAGAAAATATGTTACTGAAAACTGCCTATCATTTCCTTCTGCTCCTCGTTGGGTTCGACTCGCTAACTTATCGAAAGGACTACGATAGATCCCCTACACTTCTGGGTCATCAAGACTCTTTTCTGGTGCCGTTGCCGAGGAGTGAAGCGCATTTGGTAAGGAAAAATTTATATAGTGTGCTGAAATTTACTGTCACTTGTCACTATGGAACTTAATCCTTTGAGGGGCTTGTTCGGGGTATCCTCACCCCGAACAGTAGAGCAAAGAGTTGCTCCAGAACCTACTGAACCTACTGAAAATGTTAGCTTCTAAATTCCTTCGGGTATGATAGAGAAACTACTAGCTAATCCCTTTACAGGAGATGGAACACTTCATCCCGATTTGCACCTAATTTATGTGGATGAAGTTTGTGGGTTATTTAAGCTTGCAGGTATGCCCGAGGATGTGAGCAAGAAGATGGTCTTCCCTTTATCTTTGAAGGGAGAGGCATTTACATGGTTTAGGCTATGTGATGATATTGGATCGTGGAACTACAATTGATTGAAGTTGGAATTTCATCAAAAGTTCTACCCTATGCATCAGGTTCATCGTGATTGTAATTATATATATAATTTTTGGCCTCGCAAAGGAGAAAGTATCGCTCAAGCTTGGGGGAGGATTAAGTCAATGTTATATTCATGCCCCAATCATGATCTCTCAAGAGAAATGATCATTCAAAATTTGTATGCTCGGCTTTCTCTCAATAATCGCTCCATGCTTGATACTTCTTCTACTGGTTCTTTTATGATGAAGAATATTGAATTCAAATGGGATTTATTGGAAAGAATTAAACGCAACTCTGAAGATTGGGATCTCGAGGAAGGTAAGGAGTCGGGTATAACACCTAAGTTTGATTGTGTTAAATCTTTTATGGATACCGATGTTTTCCGTGAATTTAGCACTGAATATGGACTTGACTCTTAGATAGTAGCTTCTTTCTGTGAATCATTTGCTAGTCATGTCGATCTCACTAAGGAGAAGTGGTTTAAATACCATCCTCCCTTTGAAGTAAAAGTTGTTGAACCTGTTAAAGTTGAAGAAAAGACTATCACTTATAATGTTGATCCTATTGTTCCTATTGCTTATATTGAGAAACCACCCTTCCCTGTTAGAATAAAGGATCATGCTAAAGCTTTAACTGTGGTTCGTAAGAGTAATACTAGAACACCTACAACCTCTGAGCAAATTAAAGTTGAACCTAGTGTTGCTATGGTTAAGGATCTCTTGGTCGATAATATAGATGGGCATGTTATTTACCTCCATGAGGAAGTTGCTAGAATCGCCAAACCTGATACTAGGAATAAACATAGACCTGTTGTAGGCATGCCTGTTATTTCCGTTAAAATAGGACATCATTGCTATCATGGTTCATGTGACGTAGGTGCTAGTGCGAGTGTAATACCCATTTCCTTATATGAAAAATTTATGCACGATATTGCAGCTGCTGAGCTAGAGGGTATTGATGTTACTATTAAGCTTGCCAATAGAGACACTATTTCACCAATGGGATTTGTTAGAGATGTTGAAGTCTTGTGTGGGAAAGTTAAATACCATGTTGATTTTCTTGTTCTTGGTTCCCCACATGATGATTTTTGCCCCATTATATTTGGTAGACCCTTCTTGAACACTGTTAATGCTAAGATAGACTGCGAAAAGGATATTGTTACTGTTGGATTAGGGGATATGTCTCATGATTTTAACTTTGCTAAATTTCGTAGACAACCCCATGATAAAGAATTGCCTAGTATGGATGAAATTATTGGTCTTGCTTCTATTGCTATACCTACTAATGATCCCTTAGAACAATATCTGCTAGACCATGAAAATGATATGTATATGAATGAGAGAAGGGAAATAGATGAAATATTCTTTAAATAGGGACCCTTATTGAAACACAACTTGCCTGTTGAAATTCTAGGGGATCCTCCTCCACCCAAGGGTGATCCCGTGTTTGAACTCAAACCATTACCTGATACTCTTAAGTATGTTTATCTTGATGAACAAAAGATATATCCTGTTATTATTAGTGCTAACCTTTCAGAGTAGGAGGAAGAGAAATTATTGAAAACTCTGAAGAAGCACCGTGCGACTATTTGATATACTCATGATGATCTAAAGGGCATCAGTCCCACTCTATGTCAACACAAGATAAAATTGGAAAAGGATGCTAAACTGGTTATTGATCATCAATGACGGTTAAATCCTTGGATGAAAGAAGTGGTAAGAAAAGAAATATTGAAGCTTCCGGAGGCAGGTATAATTTATCCAGTTGCTGATAGTCAGTGGGTAAGTCATGTCCATCGTGTCCCTAAGAAGGGAGGTATCACTGTTGTTCCTAATGATAAAGATGAATTGATCCCGCAAAGAATTGTTACAGGTTATAGGATGGTAATTGATTTCGGCAAATTAAATAAAGCTACTAAGAAAGATCATTACCCTTTACCTTTTATTCATCAAATGCTAGAAAGGTTATCCAAACATACTCATTTTTGCTTTCTACATGGCTATTCTAGTTTCTCTCAAATACCTTTATCAAAAGAGGATCAAGAAAAGACCACTGTTACTTGTCCCATCGGTACCTTTGCTTATAGACGTATGCCTTTTGGTTTATGTAATGCACCTGCTACCTTTCAATGATGCATGATGGCTATATTCTCTGATTTTTGTGAAAAGATTGTTGAGGTTTTCATGGATGATTTTTCCGTTTATGGAACTTTTTTTTATGATTGCTTGAGCAACCTTGATCGAGTTTTGCAGAGATGTGAAGAAACTAATCTTGTCTTGAATTGGGAAAAGTGCCACTTTATGTTTAATGAAGGTATTGTCTTGGGGCATAAAATTTCCGAAAGAGGTATTGAAGTTGATAAAGCTAAATTTGATGCTATTGAAAAGATGTCATGTCCCAAGGACATCAAAGGTATAAGAAGCTTCCTTGGTCATGCCGGGTTTTATAGGAGGTTCATTAAGGACTTCTCCAAAATCTCTAGGCCTCTCACTAATTTCTTACAAAAAGATGTTCCTTTTGTCTTTGATGATGATTGTGTAGAAGCATTTGAAGTACTTAAGAAAGCATTGATCTCTACACCTATTGTCCAGCCTCCTGACTAGAATTTACCCTTTGAGATTATGTGCGATGCTAGTGATTATGCTGTAGGTGCTATTCTAGGACAAAGAGTTGACAAGAAATTGAATGTTATCCAATATGCTGGTAAAACTCTAGACAGTGCCCTGAGAAATTATGCTACTACTGAGAAAGAAATTTTTAGCAATCGTATTTGCTTGTGATAAGTTTAGACCTTATATTGTTGATTCTAAAGTAACTATTCACACTGATCATGCTGCTATCAAATACCTTATGGAAAAGGAAGATGCTAAACCTAGACTTATTAGATGGGTTCTCCTGCTAAAAGAATTTGATTTGCATATTACTGATAGAAAGGGAGCTGAGAATCCCGTTGCAGACAACTTGTCTATGTTAGAGAATATTTTTGATGACCCACTACCTATTGATGATAGCTTTCCTGATGAACAATTAGCTGTCATAAATGCTTCTCATACTGCTCCATGGTATGCTCATTATGCTAATTACATTGTTGCTAAGTTTATACCACCTGGTTTCACATTCGAGCAAAAGAAAAAGTTCTTCTATGATTTAAGAGATTACTTCTGGGATGACCCACACCTTTATAAAGAAGGAGTAGATGGTATTATTAGACGCTGTGTACCTGAGCATGAACAAGAACAGATCTTATGCAAGTGTCACTCCGAAGCTTATGGAGGACACCATGCTGGAGATAGAACTGCACATAAGGTACTGCAATCTGGTTTTTATTGGCCCACTCTCTTCAAGGATACACGTAAGTTTGTCTTATCTTGTGATGAATGCCAAAGAATTGGTAATATCAGTAGACGTCAAGAAATGCCTATGAATTATTCACTTGTTATTGAACCATTTGATGTCTGGGGCTTTGATTATATGGGACCGTTTCCTTCCTCTAATGGGTATACACATATTTTAGTTGCAATTGATTACATTACTAAGTGGGTAGAAGCTATTCCAACTAGTAGTGCTGATCACCACACCTCTATTAGGATGCATAAAGAAGTTATTTTTCCGAGGTTTGGAGTCCCTAGATATTTAATGACTGATGGTGGTTCACACTTTATTCATGGTGCTTTTCGTAAAATGCTTGCTAAGTATGATGTTAATCATAGAATTGCATCCCCATACGACCCACAGTCTAGTGGTCAAGTAGAACTAAGTAATAGAGAGCTGAAATTAATTTTGCAAAAGACTGTTAATAGATCTAGAAAGAATTGGTCCAAGAAACTTGATGATGCATTATGGGCCTATAGAACTGCATACAAAAACCCTATGGGTATGTCTCCTTATAAAATGGTCTATGGAAAAGCATGTCACTTACCTCTCGGAGTAGAACATAAGGCATATTGGGCTATTAAAGAGCTCAATTATGATTTCAAACTTGCCAGTGAGAAGAGGTTATTTGACATCAGCTCACTTGACGAATGGAGAACACAGGCTTACGAGAATGCCAAACCGTTTAAAGAAAAGGTTAAAAGATGGCATGACAAAAGGATACAAAAGCGCAAGTTTAACGTAGGTGATTATGTCTTGCTATACAACTCTTGTTTAAGATTTTTTGCAAGAAAACTTCTCTCTAAATGGGAAGGTCCTTACGTTATCGAGGAGGTCCATCGTTCCGGTGCCATAAAAATCAACAACTTCGAAGGCACAAATCTGAAGGTGGTGAACGGTCAAAGAATCAAACATTATATCTCAGGTAATCCTACAAATGTTGAAACTAATGTTATTGAAATTCTAACCCCATAGGAATACATAAGGGACACTTTCCAGGACGATTCAGACTCCGAAAAGGAAGAGGTATGTGGTACGGTAAGTAAACCGACTCCAAAACAGTTCCAATGGCAATTTTTCTCCGTTTTGGAATATTTTAAAAATAGAAAAATAAGAAGCGGTCTGGGAAGGACACAAGGCGTCCACGAGGGTGGAGGGCGTGCCCTACCCCCTGGGCGCGCCCCCTACCTCGTGGGCACCTCGTGTGCCTCCCGGACTCCGTTTTCTTGCACGTTACTTATTTTGGTCGGTAAAAAATCATTATATATTCTCCCGAAGGTTTTGACCACCGCACCATGCGAATATCCTTTGCTTTTGTTTCGAGCTGTGTATCTGATAGATCTAGATCACCATGACGTCTTCAAGCACCCCCAAGGACAAGTTCTTCAAGAAGGTCATCAACCCCTACCTTGCGGAGGTGCTGCAACACCCTCAAGCCATCGAGGTGCGTGAGGGTGTGCTGCACATCCGCGATGTTGAGGGACCAAGAAGGACCGGAAGCGTGGAGACAAGACTCGAAGCCATGAATCAGCAAGTTTTCAAGTGCCAAGGTATGGTGGAACGAGGACTCAACGCCAACCACATGATGATCACGGAGCTCATCAGCAACCACAAGCTGGACGCCAAGACCATTGGGGAGGCCATCTTCAAGATTCACGAGAAAATCGAGCACCTCCAAGCCCAGATCTATGACCTGCAAAACCAAATATGTGAGTATGAATATAGCTTCAAAAAGATGAGTTTGGCTGCAGATTTGAGGATCCCGCAGACTCGATCTTCCTTCTACGATGGGGAGCCCATGCCTTGGAAGGTGGACGATAAACCTACATCATCAACAACTCCATCATCACCACCTTCGAAGACGGAGACATAATCACATGGGTATGGGCACTTATATATATATATATATATATATATATATATATATATATATATATATATATATATATATATATATATATATAATAAAGATTAGTTTTGAGTCAAGGGCTTGATTTTCTCGCTATGATCACGAGAGAATAAAAGAAAATATAAAAAGTACCAAGAGATCATATTAATCTTATGGAAAGTAACGACTTCACATATAAAGAGTATGATGAATAAAAATTGTTGACAGTTGAAAAAAAAGTTTTGGTCATCGTTGCAATTAATAGGAAGTAATAAAGAAAGAGAGGTTTTCACATACAAATATACTATCTTGGACATCTTTTATGATTGTGAGCACTCATTAAAATATGACATGCTAAAAGAGTTGATGTTGGACAAGGAAGACAACATAATGGGTTATGTCTTCTTATATCTGAAATAAAGTATATTGTCATGGATCATCCAACATGTTGAGCTTGCCTTTCCCCCTCATGCTAGCCAAAACTTCTTGCACCAAGTCTTGCCATGAGAGTCCACCATACCTACCTATGGATTGAGAAAGATCCTTCAAGTAAATTGTCATTGTTGCAACTCTCTAAAATATGTATGATCTATTAGTGTGGAGAAAATAAACTTTATACGATCTTGTGATATGGAAGTAATAAAAGCGACGGACTGCACAATAAAGGTCCATATCACAAGTGGCAATATAAAGTGATGTTCTTTTTGCGCTAAGATTTTGTACATCCAACCATAAAAGCACATGACAACCTCTGCTTCCCACTACGAAGGGCCTATCTATTGTTCTTACCTTATAAGAGCCATGGTGATCTTCACCTTTCCTTTTTACATTTTATCCTTTGGCAAGCACATTGTGTTGGAAAGATCCTGACATATATACCCAATTGGATGTAAGCTATCATGATCTATTATTGTTGACATTACCCTTGAGGTAAAAGGTTGGGAGGCAAAACTATAAGCCCCTATCTTTCTCTGTGTCCGATTAAAACTCCAAACCCATAAGTATTGCGTGAGTGTGAGAAATTGTGAAAGACTTAATGACAGTTGAGTATGTGGACTTGCTGAAAAGCTCTTATTTTGACGCTTTTCGATGTTATGATAAATTGCAATTGCTTCAATGACCGAGATCATAGTTTGTTAGTTTTCGATGAAGTTTCTGATTCATATTTGACATTGTGAATAGATTGTTACTTTAGCATAAGAGTCATATGACAATATATATATGTTGTTGTTATAAGTTAGATCATGATGCCTTCATGTCCGTATTTTATTTTATCGATGCCTCTATCTCTAAACATGTGGACATATTTTTCGTTATCAGCTTTCGCTTGAGGACAAGCGAGGTCTAAGCTTGGGGGAGTTGATACGTCCATTTTTCATCATGATTTTGTGTTGATATTTATTGCATTATGGGATGTTATTACACATTATGTCACAATACTTATGCCTTTTCTCTCTTATTTTACAAGGTTTACATGAAGAGGGAGAATGTCGGCAGCTGGAATTCTAGGCTAGAAAAGGAGCAAACATTGGAGACCTATTCTGCACAACTCAGAAAGCCCTGAAACTCCACGAAACTCCATTTCAGAAAATATAAAAAATATCTGGTGAAAGAGGTACGAGAGGGGGGCCACCCTCTGTCCTCGAGCGTGGGGGCGCCCCCTGGGCACGCCCCCTGCCTCGTGGGCCACCTGGTGACCCCCCGATGCCCATCTTCTGCTATATGAGGCGTTTTGACCTGGAAAAAATCATAAGGAGGTTTTCGGGACGAAGTGTCGGTGTATTTGGATCGACACCTATGGGATCACAAGAATCCCTACAACGGTTGCGGGGCGCGGGGTTGAGAGAAGAGCGGATCTAACAGTTAGCACACGGTTCCTTTACCCAGGTTCGGGCCACAAAGATGCGTAAAACCCTACTCCTGCTTTGGTGGATTATATGTTTGTGTTCTTCTGCTAGCTATGGGGCGTGATGAGCTCCGAAAGACGAGTCGTGAGGAGTTCTAAAAAGCCTAATCCTTCTCCTGGTCGCCTCAGGCCTCCTTTTATAGGAAAAAGGGGTTGCCACAGTGGCACACAGGAGGTGGAAAGGGTACAGTGATGCAAGGTTATCCCTCGCATTACAGGACAAGGCGTATTTAATGCGCTTAGCTTAGGTGTCCTCGCTTTATCGGGGACGAGGGGAGACGTCCGTCTTGTCCGTCGCCGCTCCTCCTTGTGTTGACACGCGCCTTGGCCAGCGGTGCCTGAGGTGCCATGTAGGCAGGCAGTCAGCTGAGGTGGCGCAACGGCGGGTCTCCACGAAGATCTGCATGTTGCCACGCAGGAGCCTGCCCAGCTGGTTGGGTCGGCAGTTGCATGAGCGGTGGAAACTCAGTTGGCGTGGGCCTGACAGTGGCCCTGCGGGTGTCCTCGGCAAGGGCCTTGCCGGTGCGCCCCGACAAGGGTCTTGCCGCGGCACCTGCCGTCATCCCTGGCAAGGTGCTTGCCAGAGGCCTTGTGGTCCTCCTTGGCTGGGATCCCGCCAAGGGTCGTCGTCCTCTTAGTGTGTGTATCTGTCCCTGAATGTCTTCACAAAGATCTGCATGCCACCACGGGAATATCTCCCGAATCCTTGCCCCATGGGGCAGTGGACTCAAGGGTGATCCGCTCTGTAGGCGTGGCGCGAGCTGCCGTGGCAAGGGTCTTGCCAGGGCTGCCAGAGCCGGCCCCGGCAAGGATCTTGCCACGGCTGCTGAAACTGGCTCCCGGCAAGGATCTTGCCGGGGGAAGCCGCTTCGTCCCTTTGCTCTTTGTGGTCTTATTCTTGGCGTTGCTCCAGTTCCATCGAGCTTCGGTCTTACCTTGGCTCACCTCCCCTGCTATGCTTGGTGTGGCGGTGCCCGTGGCTCAGACTGCCCGTCCACGGTCATAGGGGTATAAAAAGTGTACCCCCCCTTTTTGTACATCGACAAGAGCCCCCGGGCCTGGTCCACACATAAGCGCGACGTGTTGTTGGGCTAGGCCCGGAACGGTGCACGGGCAGGCGGGGCGGTTTTTACCGCGGTAAGATCTTTCGCGCGCTGTGCCTCCCACGATCCGCGGGCGCGGCGCGGGGTGGAGGGCCGTGCATGACGTGGGCGGCATGCACGGGGCGGTTTCCGCAGGCATGTGTCACGTCGCAGTAAATGCGAAAGGAGGCGGCCCGCGTTCCCTCCCATAAATAGGAATAACCGCGGGCGCGCAGCTCACTTCCTCCATTTTCCTCGCGCCTCTTCCAATCTCAAAGCTGTTGTTCCCTCTCTTCCTTCCTTCCGAAGCCTCCGCCGTCGCCTGCCGCCGCTGCTCCGCCATCTCCCTCCTTTAGCCCTCCTACTCAGCCGCCATGGCGTCCAAACCCGCCAAGGGCAAGGGGGCGGCCAAGGGCGCCGGGCCTGTGGGGCCGCCGGAGGGCGCGTTTACGGGGGACCGGACGAAGGCTGCTTTCTTCATCCCGTCAACGGTCAATGTCTTCAAGCTTCGGGCTGCCTTCAAACCCCTTTGGGGGGTGGAGACGGGGGGGAGAACTTGGGTCATCCGGCAACGCGCGTCGTTCCGGCTGCTTGCGCCGAACCTGGCCCAAATCAGTACCCCTTCTTCGTCGACTACTTTTCTTGTGGGTTGTGTCCCCCCTTTTCCGATTTCTTCTGTGATGTCATGCACACCTTTGGCTTTCGCCTTTTGTATTTCACTCCGAACGCGGTGGCATGCATGGCTTTCTTCACGCACCTTTGCGAGGGCTTCGTCAGGGTGCAGCCCAACACGGCGCTCTTCCACCACTACTTCACCCCTCGGATCCAGCCGGGAGGCGTCGTCTCTGGGTGCATCACCTGGATTCCGAGATCCAAGGGAGCATACCCGGAGGGCGCCGTGAAGGAGAGGTGGGATGAATGGCGCGACCGGTGGTGCTGGATTGAAGAAGACGAGCCGCTAACATTTTGCAGGGTCCGCCGGGTGCCGCCGGTCCGTGGCAGCGACTGGGGCGACGTCGACGCCGCCGACGGGAGGCTCACCGTCGCCACCACCAGGATCCACCGGCTCGCCCAGGCCGGGCTCACCCTTGAGATGATCGGGGCAGACTTCATCCACCGTCGGATCGCCCCGTTGCACAACAAGGGCAGCCCAGCCTGGCTCTTTAAGAACCTGGCGGACGTCATGCGGCTCCGCCCTAGCCTCGACCACAACCTCACAGTGATGGGACATGCCCATTTCTGCCAGGAGCTCTTCCAGCTGCATGTGGGTCGCGACGGCGAGGTCGATTGGACCGTTAAGGCCGCGAAGGCCGCTGCAAAGGCCGGCAAGGTCGGCAAGGCCACCAAGGGGCAGCTCTTCAAGCTGCCAGCGGGGGTGGTCCCGCTGTGCAACAATTCGCGCCAGTCCGAGATTGTCGCCATGATGCCGGAATGCAACGTGCACGGCCCCGTCCGGAGCTGGAAGGAGCCTACGGACGAGGTCGTGCAGCAATTCTTCGACACTCTGGTCGAGGTGTGCGTCAATCCTAACGCCGAGCGGTGGCTTGTCAGGGACACCACCCAGGAGGAGCTGGACTACATCGCTGCTAGGGCAGGGAGGCGCAGCTCGTCATGGAGGCCGGCAGCGCCGGGGGTATGGAAGACAAAGACGCCACGGCTGCGGAGGAGGAGGAGCTCGCCCAGTGGGCGGCAGCCACCGGAGAGGCTAGCAGCGCCGGCACCGGAGCTCCGCTGGTCGAAGACGCGGCCGATGAGTCGTCATCGGAGGAGGACACGGCGGCCGGCCTAGCGCCAGCCAGGGAAGAGGGCGAGTCCTGTGGCGGGCCTGTTCCGGCGAGCCGGTCCGGCCCGGCAAGACCGCGCAGCCTAAATTGGCCCTGGAGGGGTCCGGGCGCCACACGAGGGCCACGGCGGCGAGGAGGTCGACGAAGGCCGCCGAGAAGAAGAAGGCGGTAGCCCTTTCTCCGTCTAGGCGTGCACAAACTCCGCCCCCTTCTTCGCCTCCCCCGGCAGACGTCGACTCGGATGGCGACGCGGAGTTCCCCTTCGATCTCGGGCCTCTCAGCCCGAAGAGGAAGAGGAAAGCGGCGGAGGAGGAGGAGATGGACGACGAGTAAGTATTCCATTCCTTACTGCCATTTCCATCCACCTGAACCATGCCACTCATCTTGATCTGTTATTGCTTCTTTAGGGACGCAGAGACGTTGGCCCAGAGGATAAAGAGGGCCAAGGCTTTGGCGAGCAGCCAGCCCCCGGCTGGGGCTTCAGGGACACCACTAGTGGTGTAGAGCTGCCCAGACGGCAGCACCCGGCACAGCCCCCAGTGTAAGTTCATCATCCTCTTCTCGCTCGACATGCAGTAGGTGTTTGATGCTATGGTGCTGACCTTGCTGGTTTTGTAGGACGGGAGCAGCAGCAGGAGGAGCCGCAGGGGGATACCCCCAACACACCACCCCCATTGACCACGCCGCCGCGAGGGGCGTCCCCGGCAAGGGCAGCAAGCATGGAGCCCACACGCATGGAGGAAGAGGGGAACTTGGGCGCTGGTGGCTCTGCCACGGCGCCGGACGCCGGCGGGGAGGGGACTTCCGCTTCACAGCCCGGCACTGGTGAGTCGCCTGTCTTCTGTCTTTGCTTTTCCCTTATCCTTTTTATTGGCTTCATCATCCCCACCACGGCCCGGGCCCTCCTTCGACAGACATGTAGGACATGGATGCCGTCATCGGGGAGGTTGCTGAGGAGGCCGCGGCAGAGGCCGACAAGATTGCCGCCGAGGAGGCCGCCAGGGACGTTGCCGGGGCCGCCGCGGATAAGGCCACCGAGGATGCCGCCAGGGGCGCCGCCGAGGGTGCCGGCGGTGGGCCTGCCGGGGAGGCCGGCAAGGCCACAGCCGAGGAAGAGGCGACTGATGATCAGCCTTCTTCCTCCACAACCTCGGGCCCCGGCAGGTACCTGAAGGTGGGCGACGGCCTCTTCGTCCATCTCGCCGGGGCGTCAAGCTCCCGGGCGCCCGCCGGAGGGGAAGTCTTCGATGGCGAGGTGCTCGCCGCCACCGGGCTCGAGGTTATTGATTAACCGGGCGCCGGCGGCGACGGCTCTCCAGAAGGGCAGCTCTTCCGGGCCATGGGGGCCAATTTCCGGAAGCTCTAGGCGCTCTACCACGCCCGTTTGGACAAGGTTAAGTCCAGAACGGCAGCGGTGGACTAGGCGGAGGTGGACTTCCAGGCGCGCGTTGCTGAGGTGCAAACCTGGTTTCACCAGTCCCGTGAGGAGCAGAGGGCCTTCCAGGAAGAATTGGCCAAGCGCGATGCGGAACTCATCATGAAGATGGCCGTCATCAAGAAGGCCCAGGAAGAGGCAGCGAACTTGGCTGCCGCGGCGGAGGCCGCCCGGAACCAGCATCAAGCCGCCCTCTATTCCCAGGAAGAAGACCTCTCTGCGCGTGAGGCGAGGCTTGCCGCAACGCTCCGCAGCAATGATCAGGAGCTCATGGCCCTCGTCGAGCGGCGGACTCGTGAGCTGGGGCAGAGGCACAAAGAGGCACTCGATGCCCAAGCTCTGGCCCATGCCGGCAAGGTGCAAGAGCTGGAGGTGGAACGGGACAAGCTGAAGGAGCAGGCCCTTAAGCTGTCCAACGAAAAGAACAGGCTCAACTGCGCCTTGACAGAGGCGTGGGGAGTGGTCATCAGCAGGGCTGGGGAGCTCTCCGAGGCGCAAGACTCCATCAGAGATCTCAAGCTGAGGCTGGAGAATCTCGAGAAGATGTTGTCGGAGAGCTCGGCTCGGGAGGAGGCCTTGGCCAAGAGCCTCGAGGAGGAGAAGCAGCTGCGGGCGGACGAGGGCGCTCCCACCAAGAATACGTGGCGGGCGAGAACAGGTGGATCAGCCAGCTGGAGGACATCGCCGGCAGGGTTACCTCGCACTTGTCCCTCATGGGGATGCCAAACGTGAGGTACGCCCCTGAGTGGAGTGGGTCCATCAACGCCAAGCTGACCCTGTTCTTCGAGGGCGTCCTCAGTGCCTTGGCTGATCTTCACTCCAACAGAACGGCCACGCTCACCGGGGAGGCCCGGCGGCTTTGTCGGGGGGTCATGACCAAGGTCCTCACCAAGGTGGCGTTCTGGAACCCCGCCCTCGACTTCGAAGCCGCGATGGACAGCTTGCCGAAGCATGCTGACCTCACGGTGCTCAAGGAGCGCATCAAGCCCGTCATCAGCCGCATTGACAAAATCAAGAGGGTGGAGGGCCAGCGCCGGGATTAGGCATCCCGTTCTTATTCGCCGCCGCGGGTTCATGACTAAGACAAATTTTATCTTTAGTTAGAACCGCAGCGATGACATGATGTAATATAACTTTGAAATATCTCTAGAATCATGCATGTTATTTTCCTGTTTGCTGCCCCTTTGTATGTCCACCCTACGCTAGCTGGGTAGGCTTGCCAGCACGAAAAATCCAAGGTGGCGTCTTGGGGACGGGTCCCCAATGGCCTGCCGGGCGAGCGTGCTGCCGGGTGAGCCACCTTGCCGCCCTCAACGCAGCCGCTCGAACTATCGAGTTTGACTCGAGTCAGAGTCGAGAGCCTTGCCGATTGCGGAAGGCTACCCTACCGTTTCTAACGCAGCCGTTTGAACTGTTGAGCGGACTCGAAACAGAGCAAAGGCGTTGTCGATCGGCAAGGGCCCCATTTGCGTGCAGGTTTCTTTTTATACAAAGAATGACAGCTCTGAGGATAATAACTTTAAATAATAGGATAGAAATATCCAGGGTTCGATGCAACTTAGCTTCTATTTGTAGCCGCTCGAACGCAGATCTTTCGGCCTCCTTCTTTCTTAAAGGGCCATGAAGACGAAAGAGCGTTGGGCCAACTACTGAAGCCGATTCTCACAACTGCGCGCACCCTACCTGGCACGCCAAAGATGTCAGTGTATTTGGATCGACACCTATGGGATCACAAGAATCCCTACTACGGTTGCGGGGCGCGAGGTTGAGAGAAGAGCGGATCTAACAGTTAGCACACGGTTCCTTTACCCAGGTTCGGGCCGCAAAGATGCGTAAAACCCTACTCCTGCTTTGGTGGATTATATGTTTGTGTTCTTTAGCTAGCTATGGGGCGTGATGAGCTCCGAAAGCCGAGTCGTGAGGAGTTCTAAAAAGCCCAATCCTTCTCCTGGTCGCCTCGGGCCTCCTTTTATAGGAAAAAGGGGTTGCCACAGTGGCACATAGGAGGTGGAAAGGGTACAGTGATGCGAGGTTATTCCTCACATTACAGGTCAAGGCGCATTTAATGCGCTTAGCTTAGGTGTCCTCGCTTTATCGGGGACGAAGGAAGACGTCCGTCTTGTCCGTCGCCGCTCCTCCTTGTGTTGACACACGCCCTGGCCAGCGGTGCCTGAGGTGCCATGCAGGCAGGCAGGTAGCTGAGGTGGCGCAACGGCGGGTCTCCAAGAAGATCTGCATGTTGCCATGCAGGAGCCTGCCCAGTTGGTTGGGTTGGCAGCTGCATGGGGCGGTGGAAACTCAGTTGGCGCGGGCCTGACAGTGGCCCTGCGGGTGTCCTCGGCAAGGGCCTTGCCGGGGGCCCCGGCAAGGGTCTTGCCGCTGCGCCTGCTGTCATCCCTGGCAAGGTGCTTGCCGGAGGCCTTGTGGTCCTCCTTGGCTAGGATCCCGCCAAGGGTCGTCGTCCTCTTAGTGTGTGTATCTGTCCTTGAATGTCTTCACAAAGATCTGCATGCCACCACGGGAATATCTCCTGAATCCTTGCCCCATGGGGGCAGTGAACTCAAGGGTGATCCGCTCCATAGGTGTGGGGCGAGCTGTCGTGGCAAGGGTCTTGCCGGGGCTGCCAGAGCCGGCCCCGGCAAGGATCTTGCTAGGGCTGCTGAAACAGGCTCCCGGGAAGGATCTTGCTGGGGGAAGCCGCTTTGTTCCTTTGCTCTTTGTGGTCTTGTTGTTGGCGTTGCTCCAGTTCCATCGAGCTTCGGTCTTACCTTGGCTCACCTCCCCTGCTTTGCTTGGCGTGGCGGTGCCCGTGGCTCAGACTGCCCGTGCACAGTCATCGGGGTACAAAAAGTGTACCACCCCCCCTTTTTGTACACCGACACGAAGCGCCGCCGTCTCGAGGCGTAACCTTGGCGGAACCAATCTAGGGCTCCAGCGGAGCTGTTCTGCCGGGGATACTTCCTTGCGGGAGGGGGAAATCGTCACCGCCGTTATCACCAACAACTCTCCCATCTTGGGGAGGGTTATCTTCATCAACATCTTCACCAGCACCATCTCCTCTGAAACCCTAGTTCATCTCTTGTATCCAATATTTGTATCAAAACCTTAGATTGGTACCTGTAGGTTGCTAGTAGTGTTGATTACTCCTTGTAGTCGATGCTACTTGGTTTACTTGGTGGAAGATCATATGTTCAGATCCATTATGCATATTAATACCCCTCTGATTATGAACATGAATATGATTTGTGAGTAGTTACGTTTGTTCCTGAGGACATGGGAGAAGTGTTGCTATAAGTAGTCATTTGAATTTGGTATTCGTTCGATATTTTGATGAGATGTATGTTGTCTTTCCTCTAGTGCTGTCATGTGAACGTCGACTACATGACACTTCACCATTTTTTGGGCCTAGAGGAAGGCATTGGGAAGTAATAAGGAGATGATGGGTTGCCAGAGTGACAGAAGCTTAAACCCTAGTTTATGTGTTGCTTTGTAAGGGGCTGATTTGGATCCATATGTTTCATGTTGTGGTTAGGTTTACATTAATACTTCTTTTGTAGTTGTGGATGGTTGCAATAGAGGTTAATCATAAGTGGGATGCTTTTCCAAGTAAGGGCAGCACCCAAGCACCGGTCCACCCACATACCAAATTGTCGGAGATATTGACCACGGGTGTCTTCATCGACCACCCATGGTGTTTCAAGACAAATAGGGGCTGCCTGTCATCCTCTAGCCGCCTGTGCATCGGGCCGCCTCCTAGGGCCGCAATGCCCAGGAGCCGGCCTTTCAAGCAGGCGGCGGAGCCCTAACAGGCGGAAGCCTAGCGGCCATCATCTGGAAGACGGCCCCGTGCCTCCCCCCTGAGGGCGTGCGCTGGAGGTCCGCGACGAGACTAGGGCATGGCTATAGTTAAGCCTGTCCCTAAAGAATCCATAGAAGCGTGGCAACAGTGACAGTGTACCCTATGGACACTCCCCAAACGACGTATCACTTTAGCCATGTTACCGATGACCTAGCCTTGGTCAGAGGAAGCCATGTTACCGATGACCTAGCCCTGGTCAGAGGAAGCCATGATCCCACTACCCGTAGGCGAAGTGGCCAGCAGGCGGCAGGCCCCACCTGCCAGTGAACCATTCAGAAGCAAATGACCTTTGGCAGGCGGCCTCGGGGACGGGCCGCCCTGTAGCAGGTGGCTAACCGTGCCCTGGGAGTCTGAACCCCATCAAGATGACAAGACGGGGTGTGGTGGCAGTGTACGACCAAGAGGCGGCGGCACTGTAGCCACTCCTCTCCTGATGATGCTTCCGCAGCAGAAGGACACCAACAGTGAAAGACAATCACGCGGGCCCACAAACGGCGGGCCCCGGTAGCCGGCGGAGAAGCCGGCACCTAGAGACACTCACGGCCGGGGGCCACTCCGCCCATATTACTGTTGTACCACTGGGGGGTAGGCCTATATAAACCCCCCAGGGTCCTCCATGTGGAGGGGTTGGACCTGGAGATAGACAGAAAGAGAGAGAGAGAGATACCGATAGGGAGAAACCCTAGCAACCACTCCCGTTCCCTGGAGAGAAGGTAGAGAGCTAGCCTTGCCCTTCTTCCTCCTCTAGACGACACAGCTCAAGGAGCAACCTTGTAGCTACCATATTGACATTAGTCATGATGCGGAGCCCCCGCAGAGCAGGACTAGGGGTGTTATCTCCACGGAGAGCCCCAAACCTGGGTAAGATTCGTAGGTGTCCTAAGTATCGCCTTATCCTGCTTCCAGGACCCAGCGACGTAGTCTTGTCCCCATGCATGACAAGCCATCCTTTGGCATATGTCGCACCAAAACCCCGACATTTGGCGCCCACCATGGGGCAAGGTGCACCGTCGTACGGAGACATGTTCTGGATGGGAACTTTGTTCCTCCCTGGCGAGCACAGCCAGCCCGGCACGCCCGAAGGCGTGGATGCCGGGATGCTTTGCGGCGTTGAGGCCGCATGCACCGTGAGCGGGCTCGTCGATCGTCTTGGCGAGGTCCACCTCCACGACGAGCCCTCTCCGGTCGGAGGACCAGTCGGCTCAGAGAGCTGCCTCGTCGAGCTCCTCGACAAGCTCCACATCTTCGACGAGCGCGCCTCCGGCATGGAGTCCATTGGCTCCTCCGATCCACCCGTCGACATGATCGTCGACCTCGACGTGGCGTTCGCCGACTCCTTCCCCGACCACGTGGTGGTCATCGACTATCCCCTCCCCCCTGCGACCTGCGACACTAGCGTCAGCACCGTCACAGAGGTGCTGGCCGCCAGCCACGACGAGCCTTCCAACGGGTCCGGCCAGGACCCGTTACAGGCGGAAATGCGGACTTTTCCGCCCCCATCGCCGCGGGGATAGACGGCGTGGCGCTGGAAGCACTCCACGTCTCGCTCCTCGACAACGCTAACAAGTTAGCCGCCTCCCGGCGCCTTACCGAAGCTTACCGCCATGAGATGGACCGTGCCATAGGCAGCACGCCGGCTGCTGGCGAGCCCAGCCTAGCCGGTGTCGTCAATCGAGGCGGCGCCCTTGCCAGCATGCTCGGGGCTTCACGGTCGGTGTACGCCACTCCGTTGGAGAACCTAAGGGCTGCCCAGGCGGCAGTTGACGAGCTGAACCATTTAGAAGGAGATGAGCTTCGCTGCATGACACAACGCGTCCAGCAGCTCCTCGACACGGCTGCCGAGCAGCAGGAGGCCTGTCACCGGGCTATAGAGGCCAAGGCGCAGGCGGACAACTGAAAGTGCAGTATATCGACTAGAGCGGGGGTGAATAGGCGATTTTTATGAAATGCTTCAAAACATGGTAGTTTTGAAGACAAAAGATAAACTCAATCCTATTAGTATGCAGCGGAAAGTAGACTACACTAGACTAGCCATAGTCATGTATTCAATGAAGTGAAAGCACGAAGACTAAAAGCAGCTAGGCAGTAGGGATCATGATGGAAGAAGGAATGAAGCCAATCACAGCAAGTAGAGACTCAGTGAAGTCAATCTGATAAGGCAAGCATGCAATGACTTCACAACATAGAGAAGTAAGTAAAGGGAAGGAAGGGATAGAACCAGTAGCTCGGGGAAGACAGTGATTTGTTAGACCAGTTCCAGTTGCTGTGACAACTGTACGTCTGGTTAGGTAGGCTGAGATTTAACTCAGAAGACCGCATCTTCACCTTGTTCCCCTTGAGCTAAGGACACCTAGTCCTCGCCCAATCACTCTGGTAAGTCTTCAAGGTAGAATTCCAAACCTTCACAGACTTCGTTCACCGGCAATCCACAATGACTCTTGGATGCTCAGAACGCGACGCCTAACCGGGTGGAGGAAACACAGTCCTCAAGTGTAATAAGTCTTCAGGTCACACAAACAGAAAGACTTCAGTGATGCCTAACACTCTTTGGCTCTGGGTGTTTGGGCTTTGTCCTCACAAGGATTTCTCTCTCAAATGCTTCGGAGGTGGGTTGCTCTCAAACGACAAAAGCCATGCAATAACTCTGAGCAGCCACCAACTTATGGTGTAGGGGATAGGCTATTTATAGCCACTAGGCAACCCGACCTGATTTGTCCGAAGTGACCCTGGGTCACTAAGGAACTGACACGTGTTCCAACGGTCAGATTGCAAACACTCACACGACAACTTTACATGGGCTACAAGTAAGGTTGACTCATCCGACTTTGGATAAGATTTGCTCTCATAGTCTTCGCTCGAAGACATAGGATTTGGTTGAGCATCACTTCAGTCACTCTGACTTAGTTCACTTGGACCCCACTTAACAGTACGGTGGTTCCTATGACTCAACAAAGAAGAAAAGGAAACAATAAAACATCTACGTCTTCGCTCTCCATAGTCTTCACACAATGTCTTCTCCTATCATAGTCTTCAGTATGATTATCTTCATATGCCACCATTGATGTCAATGTCTTCATACATTTTTAGGGGTCATCTCCGATAGGTAAGCCGAATCAATGAGGGACTACTACCTGTGTTATCCTGCAATTCTTACAAACACATTAGACCCTCAACCAGGTTTGTCGTCAATACTCCAAAACCAACTAGGGGTGGCACTAGATGCACTTACAATCTCCTCCTTTTTGGTGATTGATGACAAACTGGTTGAAGTTTTCAACGAGGATAAAGATCTGTGAAATTGTAAAGGATAAAGGTATTGTCTTCATAAGTAGCAAAAGGCTCCCCCTGAAGATGTGCATATAGTTGATTTGCTTTCGAATGCAAATGCACATGGCAGGTTGTACTTGTGGAGATCCTCTTCAACTTATGAAGACAATTCATCATGCACGATTGACATGTCGAAGATAATGACATGCATAATGAAAAATGGACGTCTGCAATAATGACTAAGTGCGGAATATAAGATAGCAGATGCGGAATTTATCATCGCATTACAAAGTAGCATAAAAACGTAGCAGACGACCATAAGTTTAAGTGTTACAACTCAAAGAACCAAATGTAGCAAAACGAGAGTTGTAAACACTAGGCAAATTATAAAGCACCCGCCCATATGGACCCGCTTGAAGACTATCAACTCATATGCTTCTCCCCCTTTTGTCAGTAAGGAACAAAAAGGTTTGAAGACATAGAGCCTCTACTCGTTCCCAGTTGGAGCAGGAGAGGATGCAGGGTCGACGTTGGTGTTTGGCGGTGCAGAAGTAGTTGGTGCAGTGTCGATGCGTGCTGAAGTAGGAGGAGGTGAGGTAGCATCATCTTGATCATCGATCACCCTGGCGTCAATTGTTGCAGCGGAGGAGGAGTATTCAGAATCTTCAAGAGATGGAGTTCGACGCATAACAACAGTCCTTGGAGGAGTGTGGTCAAACATGAATCTCTCTGTGAAGCCATCGTCTTGAAGATCTGCTTCAGCACTCAGCAAGGTCAAACTCTTCCAAGACCTCCGACAGGTTTCATGAGCAACAAAGGCATTCTTGGTGGCAAGATTGTGAATGCGATTGACATCCACCAAGAGGCTTTGCATCTGACGCTTTAGCCAGAGGTGATGCTTATCCTGTTTCTGATGAAGGGCAACCAGAAGCTCTTGGTTATTTAGAACACGATATCGCTTCTGAGGCCTTTCGGCGATGGTGCTCTCAGTGGCTTCGGTTTTAGCGTGTCGAGGTAGACGGGTATGGCCAGCCAGAGGATAAATGCGTGAGACTACTGGAACTCCTTCAATCTGCTGAGTGAAGCTCTGGTGATCAGCGTTGTGAAGACAAACAGGCTCTTTGGCAGGCTCTTGGTAGATAGCTTCAGCTGACATATCAACCTCAGGCAAGAATATATGATGGTTGCGAGCAGAGGGCTGATAGGTGATAGCTGAATGCAGCTTGATGAGGCGCATAATCCAAGGGGCATAGAATTTCAGACCAAATAGATCAGATCCAGACATAGCCATTTGCCTAATAAAGAAATCTTGAGCATTGAAGCTGATGCCATTGAAGATATAGAAGACCAAAGTCTTCATGGTGCCTTCAAGCTTGGCTGATGAAGAATGTCCTTTGACAGGCCATAGAGTACGCCTGATGATATGATAGATGGTGCGCGGCAGGTACTCTAGGTCTTCAACAAAGAAGTCCTTAGGATATTCGGCATCACTTGGCAGAGGCTTCATCATGCTTAGCATTTGGCTCATGTTGGGCTTGCGCTTCTGAAAGATGCTCTCCAAGGCTTCATTGTGCAATTGACAGCCAGGTTCATACAGATCTCCTGGAGTGGGCAGGCCAGTAAGCTCAATGAGATCAAAGGCTTTAGCTTCATGATGGACATTGCATGTCATCCACTCAAGGACCCATGTCTTCGGATCCCTGTTGTAGCCTCGAATGTGGAGGGTTGCATAGAATTGCAGAAGCAGCTCTTCATTCCAATGCTTTTTGTCTGTTACAAAATTGAGCAGGCCAGCATCACGGAAGCAGTCAAGAGCTTCCTCCAGGCAAGGCAGACCAGCAATAGCTTCAGTGTCAAGACGCATATGAGGGAAAATGCGCCCTTGATCATAGAGTACTCTTGAGTAGTAACTGCGTTGCTGATGGCTCCAGAACCTATCTGATGATGGCGCTGTCAAAGAAGGTGTTGTGCGCAGTGAAGCTATTGGCATTGAATGACCCTTGAGAGGTTGCAATACCTAGAAACCTTGGCAGTCTTGGCTTAGGCTTCTGAACTTGAGGCATGTGCTCAACATGATGATTAAACTAAGGACCAGCAGCATGCGGTCCAGTGGTAGGTGGTGGAGTCAGAATGGGCCACCGGACAGTAATGAGTTGATCATCTTGGTTGTATGCTTGCTCAATTGTATGGGGCCTAGGAGGTGGAACAGGAGCAGAGGCATTAGCTTCAGGCTGCAGACTTGCTTCAGGTGCAGCACTGTCTTCAGGCGCCATCACTTCAGGCACCATTGTGTCTTCACGTGCCACATTAGCTTCAGCCATGACCACGTCATTGGCTTCAGTGTTGGTGGTGGCAGCCTCTGAATTTGTAACCTCCACTCCAGGAGCAGGAGGGTCGGACACGTTCTCCTCAAGAATAGGGGGTGTGGCAGTACGTTCATCTTCCGCTTGGGGTTGTTCTTCTCCTTGGGGTGGTTCTTTTTCGGCTGATGCAGCTGGAATATCTTCAGCCGCTTTGGCTCCAGATTCTGAGGGGTTCACAGTAGGAGTAGCGTCAGGTACAGATGGTTCCTCTACTCCTTCTGGAACACTTGGGGCGACGACTTGAGGCCTTGGTCCTTTGCGAAGCCTGCGAAAAGCTGGCGACGCCTGAGGGGATGGAGGTTGTTGGGCCTCAAAGTCTTCATCTTCAAGCACCGAACTGGTGTCTTGAGTTGGCTGAGGCGTGGCTGGTGTATCCTGTGGGTGATCAGCCCACGAGTCATCCTGTGCAATTGGCGTTAATGGACGACCAATGCTGATGCGTTCACTGTTCGTAAGAACAGGTGAAGACTCAACGTTGTACTCGATCTGAGGAAGGACTTCATCATATTCAACATTGTCATGAGGATCAATGTCTTCAGCTGCGGTGGGGTCAACAGCGGGAATGTCTTCAGCCTCTGTGGGAGCAGGCTCATGAACAGTCATTCGACGTTCTCTTTGGGCAGATGCAGGGCGAGCAACTGAGATGGGCTTGACAAAGATAGGCTCTTTGGAAGCAGCCTTATCCTTCTTGGTTTTGCGCTTCTTGGTGGGTGGAGCTTTATCAGTAGTTTGCTTGCGCTTGCAAGCTTCAGCTTCAGCCACCTTTGTCTTCTTGAGCTTTGATGCGGTTGGGGTTACCTTAGGCTTCGTGCCAGTCATGCTAGCAGGGAAGACTATGCGAGGCATTTCCTGCCCTAATTCTTCAGTTTCGGGCACAGGTTGCTTCTTCTTTTTATTGGCAGCCATTCTTGGGTCAATGCCTGGACGCCCAAGGGCCTTGGCCTTTTCAGCTTCATTGAACGCTTGAACGCATTTGGCAGCCAAGTCCTTGATTCGCTCACGAGAACCTTTAGCCTCATCACGCCTCTGGCGAAAGGCTTCCTTGAGCTCATGCATCATAACTTTGAAGTTTTGAATTTCTTGTACGCTGAGCTTGTCCACATGCTTCTTGAACTGAGCCTTTTCATAGTCGATCTTTTGCTTCAGCTCAACAATTCTCTGAGCCAGAGCCAGCTCAGAAGCGATGGCGCCATGGAATGAGACACTGAGGCTAGCTGGAAGTTGAAGATCGTCGAAGCTAAGGTTGGGGGTGTCAAACCATTCATCAATGAAGTTATTGAGCACTTCCACGTCAAAGAGCGGCAAATCATTGAAGATTTCAGCATCTTGCTTGCTCTTGATCAGTAGCTCCAGAGCATCATCACCAAGATCTTCATCACTTGAGAGATCAAGGGCATCATTGGCAGTCTTCAGAACAGCGTCAGGAGTGAGAGCTGGACTGGGGTTGTGCGATGGCTTCTTCTTCAGCTGTCTGCTCTTGGAGATGCGAGAGTGTTCCTCAGATTGCACACTTGGTTCTGGTGGAGGAGTGGCCAAAGGCTTCACTCTAGAAGCAATTGGTGGAGTGGTCTTCGAAGCCTTTGATTTCTTCTTCTTGGGCTTCGGTGTGTCAGGCGCTTCTTCAGAATCAGCATCTGCTGCAGGCTGATCCACATCCGCCCCTTGAACCTTGATGTGACTGATGAGGCCTTCTAAGTTGTAGAAGGGCCCAACTAGGTTTGGTTCAGCTTCGCGCGTGCCGTCAGCGCGGGGCGCAGAGGGGCTAGGATTGAAGTCTAATCCCCAATGCTTCTTGTTCTCTTTGGCCGAGTTCTTGGCATATTGAAGATTTCGCTTGAACAGATTGTCGTCGCGACACCAGAGCAGGGAGCTAGGATCAGCATCAGCAGGCTGAGGCCCTCTGACCATGCAAGGATAGAAGCCTTGAGCAATGGCTTCAGCACGAGTCTTGGAGGGAAGATTTTTATAGGTGATATCTCCCCATGGATGCTTGATGGCGTTCTTCTAGCATACTCTTGGGTCACGAACATGTACTTGAACCACTGTTCAGCCCAGTATCTTCGAATCCATTGGATACGTGTCTTCCTTTGATTATAATCCTCCTCTGGATCAGTCTTGTACATCTCAATGAGATCAGGAGGCAAATCAATGGAGGTGTTGCCACAGCGCTGTCTGCCACCCTTTCTAACTGTCTTGTTAGTTGCCATTTGCTTCAACCTGAAGGGCTTCAAATTGAATGGCTTCAAAGCAGGCAAATGCTTCGGTCTGCTGGTCAGACAGGAACTGTCTTCAGGGGAGTGAATGTGACGCTGCAAAAATTCTGCAAATGAATGCAGACTA
This sequence comes from Secale cereale, assembly GCA_902687465.1. Taxonomy (NCBI): domain Eukaryota; kingdom Viridiplantae; phylum Streptophyta; class Magnoliopsida; order Poales; family Poaceae; genus Secale; species Secale cereale. The sequence goes on from LR738713.1 coordinate 543,881,653, forward strand.
TGAGAACCAAGGGATTCTCCCACGGACATGCACCTGTGATAGCATTAGAGATGCGAGGGAAGGGGAAGAGGTCATATGCATTCTCAGAAGTTTTTGAAGATAAAACAGTTTTGAAGACTTTGACCTCATAGCGCGAAGACATTCACTCATATGACGAGAGTTGGTTCCAGATTTGTACGAATCCACGAATAGGTACAAGTGAGGAATCTAACTATGTTTGAAGCATATGTGAATGTACTAGGCAGGATATGAGATGCAGACAGGATATATATGTAGGAAGAAACCACTTGTGGTAAAAGAGATGAATCTTTATGGATCAAGAAGATGGTAAAAGGCAAGTTTTATTTACCACACGATGAACTGCTTAGACGGAGAGGAATTGGATGCCCAGCAGTTCGATCTTCCGTGCCCTAACTTGGCGACGGAGGACAGCTATGGCGGTGGCGGAGTAGAAGATGTCCGTGGCCGGCGTGAGGACGGCGTTGACGAGGTTGCGACAGCGAAGCGCTTCGTCGCCGGCGTCGTCGAGAGCTAGCGGAGGCGCTAGGGTTGGTCGAGGTGGAGAGGTGGTAGAATAACTTTTAACCGTGATGGGACGTGCATTTATAGGCATGGGAGACGGCACAGCGCAATTACGCGGGTGCCCCTAACGGTTCACGTACAAGTGACACGTGGCCGTCATGTAACGCATTTGGAGTTGTCCCACGATCTCACGTTCACCACGACTGTCGGAGTGGTCGTCCCAGCTTCTCCGGGTTTCAGGCATAAAGGATGGAGCATTAAAATCAGATTTAAAGTTTGTCTATGTATCTTCTGCTGACAAGGATGCAGAGAAGATACTCGACAGTTTCAACAGAATGCATATGATTTGGACAGACAGAGTGTGAGATGAGAAAGCATAGAGAGGTTAGGGTCCGATCACATTCACTTAGTTCAAAAGATTCAAATACGAAGACATAGCTATAAGTGAATGTTGTTGAGGACAGAACACAACTCTATGTATATATATCCTATATGAAGATAAACCAAGTGCGAAGACTTTGCAAATGTAACGCCACGAGAAACACTTCAAACAAGAATTTGGTGGTGGCGTTACGCACCGTATAGGAAGTATTAGACCCAGACACGGCGCACAATTATCGTGGCGCTCCGAAGTCAAATTCCATGTTAATGTATTCACACTTAGAATGTAAGTCTTCATTGATTGAAGATATACTTTACTTCGTGTGTTGCAGATCTAAGTCATCAATATGCATAAGTGTTAGGATGTGTGCCTGGTTACAGGACATTTGAGGATTCTAAGATATTTAGCTCACACCGCAACTTGCAAAACCTTTTCTCATCCAAGGGCTTTGTGAAGATATCTGCCAGTTGCTCTTCAGTGTTGACGTGTATGATATCAATATCTTCCTTCATGACATGATCTCTGAGAAAGTGATGACGAATTTCAATGTGTTTTGTCTTCGAGTGCTGAACTGGGTTGTTGGCAATCTTGATAGCGCTTTCATTATGACAGTAGAGTGGCACATGCTTCAGATGGATGCCATAGTCCTTGAGTGTTTGCTTCATCCAGAGAAGCTGAGCGCAGCAAGATCCAGCAGCAATGTATTCAGATTCAGCAGTGGAGAGTGATACACAGTTCTACTTCTTTGAAGACCAACAGATAAGAGATCGTCCTAGAAAGTGACATGTGCGTGATGTGGACTTGCGATCAACCTTGTCACCGGCATAATCAGCATCTGAGAATCCAACTAGATCAAATTCTAAGCCCTTTGGATACCATAATCCTAGTGTTGGGGTGTAAGCCAAATATCGAAGTATTCGCTTCACAGCTAAGTGATGCGACTCCTTTGGTGCCACTTGATATCGAGCACACATGCAAACACTAAGCATAATATATGGCCTAGATGCACATAAATAAAGCAAAGAACCAATCATGGAGCGGTATACCTGTTGATCAAACTCTTTACCATTGGCGTCGGGACCCAGATGATGTTTAGCAGGCATTGGCGTCGACTACCCTTTGCAGTCTTGCATTCCAAACTTTTTCAGGCAATCTTTAAGGTACTTCTCTTGAGATATGAAGATGGCATTGCTTTGCTAATGAATTTGAAGACCAAGGAAGAACTTCAGCTCACCCATCATGGACATTTGATATTGCTCTTGCATCATGTGACCAAACTCATCACTGTATTTCTTATCCGTGCAGCCGAAGATAATGTCGTCCACATAGATTTGGCAGACAAATAGCTCATCATCATATGTCTTCGTGAAGAGTGTGGGGTCTAGGGATCCAGGTTTGAAGCCTTTGCTCTTCAGGAAGTCTTTGAGTGTGTCATACCAAGCACGGGGCGCTTGTTTGAGGCCATACAGTGCCTTGTTGAGCTTGTATACCATATCAGGACGTTTTGGATCTTCAAAGCCAGGTGGTTGTGCAACATACACTTCTTCTTCTTCAATCCTTCCATTGAGAAAGGCACTCTTTACATCCATTTGATATGGAAGTATGTTGTGATGATTTGCATAGGCTAGTAGTATACGAATAGCTTCAAGTCTAGCCACATGAGCAAATGTTTCATCGAAGTCAATCCCTTCGACTTGAGTGTATCCTTGAGCAACGAGACGAGCTTTGTTTCTGACCACTTGACCATGCTCATCTTGCTTGTTGCGATAGATCCATTTTGTGCCTATTATGTTGTGCTTGCGAGGGTCAGGACACTTGACAAGTTCCCACACATTGTTCAGCTCAAACTGTTGAAGCTCCTCTTGCATTGCTTGAATCCATTCGGGTTCCATAAAATCTTCAGCAACTTTCTTGGGTTCAGATATTGAGACAAAAGCAAAGTGCCCACAGAAATTTGCAAGCTGTGTTGCTCTTGAGCGAGTCAGTGGACCAGGAGCATTTATGCTATCAATTATCTTTTCAACTTGTACTTCATTTGCAACACGAGGATGAGCTGGACGAAGATTTTGCTCCTGCTGTACATTGTGATCATCAGGAGTGTTTTCTTCAGGCTGAGCTTTGTCGTTAGGTTGATTTGGAGCAGAGATGATGAGTTCCTCGTCAGGTTGTGCTTCAGAAGGCATGATCTCACCGGTTCCCATTAGCTTGATAGATTCATTTGGTGGAGCCTCATCTAGCACAGTTGGTAGGGACTCTCTTTGTGAACCATTTGTCTCATCAAATCGCACATCCACAGTTTCAACAGTTTTATAGAGAAAGATGTTGAAGACTCTGTAGGAGTGTGAATCCTTTCCATATCCGAGCATGAAGCCTTCATGTGCTTTTGGTGCAAATTTTTACTTGTGATGAGGATCCTTGATCCAGCACTTAGCTCCAAATACTCTGAAGTAACTTACGTTAGGCTTCTTTCCAGTGATGAGTTCATAGGATGTTTTCTTCAGAAGCTTGTGAAGATAAGTACGGTTAATGATATGGCATGCAGTATCAATAGCTTCGGGCCAGAACCTTCTTGGTGTCTTGTATTCATCGAGCATCGTTCGAGCCATCTCAATTAGAGTTCTGTTCTTGCGCTCAACGATCCCATTTTGCTGAGGTGTATATGTGAAAGTGCAACTAATCCCCGGGTGGTTTTGGTAATTAATAACAACATATATATCATTGAACTAATATTATCTTGAGAATCATTTCAGAGAAATTCGATGATATGGGTATGGAAATGTCTGAAGAAGTGGACCCCTCAAAATGCTAAGACAAGCATTGGCAAAAGCTCAAGACTCCATTTTTGGTTTAGTGATCAAAGATCACATTGAGTCCATAGGAAAAGCCAATACTATTAAAAGGGGATGAGGTTGTGTTAATGTTCTTGTTGCTCAAGTGCTTGGTGATCTAACTCCCTCAACTATCAGCACTATTCACTACTTAACACACACCCATAAGTAATCTCGGTCAAACCAACTCTGTCTCACCGAGATGAAGTTATCTCTACAAACCCTAACATCTCGGTCACACCGATTTATCCAACTCAGTCCCACCGAGATGAACCTCTTCAGTTGTTTCTCCAAACCCTAGCTTCTCGGTCAAACCGATTCTGAGTTTCGGTCTCACCGAAAAAGGGCTGCCAACCTTCTGTGATCAGTTGACATCAATTCGGAATATCCGAGTTTATATTTTCGGTCTCACCGAAATGGCAAACCCTAACCTTTGACTCACTTCAGTCTCACCGAGATGGTATTTTCGGTCCCACCGAAAATCCCAACGTTCACTATATTTGAACTTTCGGTCTGACCGAGTTTTCACTTCGGTCTCACCGAGATTGGTCAAATGTGTGTGTAACGGTTGGATTTTGTGTGGAGGCTATATATACCCCTCCACCCCCTCTTCATTCGTGAGGAGAGCCATCAGAAAGTACTACCATTCCTACCATACACTTTCTGAGAAGTGAACCACCTACCCTTGTGTTGAGATCAAGCCATTCCATTCCTACCATATGAAACTTGATCTCTAGCCTTCCCAAGTTGCTTTCCACTCAAACCTTTCTTCCACCACAGCCATATCAGTGAGGAGAGTTGAGTGTTGGGGAGTTTATCATCTGAAGCACAAGAGCAAGGAGTTCATCATCATCAACACCGTCTATTACCTTTTGGGGGGTGGTGCCTCCTAGATTGGTTAGGTGTCGCTTGGGAGCCTCCGTCGTTGAGATGTGGAGTTGAACCAAGAAGTTTGTAAGGGCAAGGAGATCGCCTACTTCGTGAAGATCTACCCCGAGTAAGGCTAGTCCTCCGTGGGCGTAGGCCGTGATGGAATAGACAAGGTTGCTTCTTCGTGGACCCTTCGTGGGTGGAGCCCTCCGTGGACTCGCGCAGCCGTTACCCTCCATGGGTTGAAGTCTCCATCAACGTGGATGTACGATAGCACCACCTATCGGAACCACGACAAAAATCTCCGTGTCACCAAACTGCGTTTGATCTTCTCCACCTCTCTTTTACATGTGCAATTTACTTTCCGCTGCATAAACTCTAGAATTGCATGTGTAGGGTGTTACTTGAACTGATCTTGTTTGTGAAACTGCCAAAAACTTTGCATGATCTAAAGGCAGATTTTTTATATTGTCAAGTAGTCTAATCACCCCCCCTCTAGACCTACTTCGATCCTACAAGTGGTATCAGAGCTTTGGTCTCCATTGCCTTGGTTTCCATTGCATTGGACTCCATAAGCTTGGTTTCACAACCTAGGAGAGTATGGCGTCTAGTGAGGGTAATTATCGTAGAGGTCCTTACTTTGATGGTACAAATTTTGCTAGTTGGAAGCATAAAATGAAAATGCATATTCTTGGTCATAACCCAGCCGCATGGGGCATTATTTGTGTTGGCATGCAAGGTGATTTATTTGAAGAAGGAAAAGTTCCGGATCGCGAAGCTACACCCGAAGAGTTGCGGATGTTGCAAAACAATGCTCAAGCTTGTGACATTCTCTTCAATGCTTTGTGTCCCGAAGAGTTCAACAAAATCAGACGTCTTGAGAATGCTAAAGAGATTTGGGATACTTTGGTTGAAATGCACGAAGGTACTGAATCTGTGAAGGAATCAAAGCTAGATATTCTTCAAGGTCAACTTGACAAGTTCAAGATGAAGGATGGTGAAGGAGTCGCTGAAATGTACTCTAGGCTTGCTCTCATCACAAATGAGATTGCTGGCTTAGGAAGCGAAGAAATGACCGACCGATTCATCATTAAGAAGATTCTCAGAGCTTTGGATGGAAAGTATGACACCGTGTGCACTTTGATCCAAATGATGCCAAACTACAAGACTCTCAAGCCAACTGAAGTCATTGGAAGAATTGTTGCTCATGAGATGACACTTAAGGATAAGGAAGAGCTTCACAACAAGTCAAGTGGTGCTTACAAAGCTACAAGTGATGCTCCTACTACCTCAAGTGACAAGCTAGTTTCCAATGAAGAGATAAGCCTAATGGTCAAGAACTTCAACAAGTTCTACAAGAATAGAGGCAAAGAGAGAAGCTCAAAGTCTAGATCATATGATGGAAAGAGATCTTCTAGTCGTGATCGAAACTGCTACAATTGTGGACGACCCGGACACTTCTCAAATGAGTGTACGGCTCCCCACAAGAGAAGAGAAGAATCTCCAAGAAGAAGAGCAAGAGATGAGTCACCTCGGAGAGAGAGAAGGAGTAGAGATGATCGTTATGAACGAAGGCCCTCTCGGAGAAGCAAGGATTCGGAGAGGAAAGACAAGTCATCAAGGAGCTACACAAGAAGAAGACATCAAGCTCATGTAGGTGAATGGGTCTCTGGCTCCGACTCTGACAGTCAATCCGATGGAAGCTATCACTCCGACTCCGACTACAGTCAAGATGAAGGTGTTGCCGGACTTGCACTCGTATCCTCCAACTCCAACTCCTACGACTTATTTGATTCACCAAATGAGGGAATTGGAAGATGCTTCATGGCTAAAGGCCCCAAGGTAACACACCCTGAATTCATTGACTTTGATAGTGATGAGGATGACTTACTTGGTGAAGATGAGCTCTTGCATGATAAATCTAGTGAGCTTAGTAATGATGAAAATGCTAGTAGTCTTTATAGTCGAGAAGAGTCGAATGACAATGCTATGAAGGAGATTGAGCGTCTAACTAAAGAACTAAACACTCTTAAGTTAGCTCATGAAACAACTCAAGAAGATCATAGAGAGCTCCTAAGATCTCATGAGAAGCTACGCTTCGAGAAGCTCACTCTAGAGCAAGAACATGAGTTTCTAAAAGCGATCAATGACGATCTTCGAAAGAAGAGTTCTTCATATCTTGCCAAACGACTTCTCTTGTCTAATTTCTTGCCACCTATTAAGACTAAGCATGACAAGCATAAGAAAAATTCTTCCTCTAGTAGTAACAATAACAATGTTAAATAAAATGTTGTTACTTCTAGTAGTTCTCTTGATTCCACTAACAATGTTTCAAGCCAAGTTACACTTGAGCAAGAAAATAGCTTATTGAAGGAAATCATAGAGAAAGGTGTCTACAAGAGTCTTGCCGGAAGCAAGAACTTTGAGGAGATTGTTCGCAAACAAGGAAGACACCGGAAGAATCAAGGGATTGGTTTTGAGCGAAAGTTCAACGCCGAAGGTGTTGAGTGGGAAGAAGGTCAATACCCTACTCCACAGTTTGTCTCACAAAAGGAGAAGTATGATCCTACTTCTTCCAATGTGGAACAAGCTCAAGATGACCTTCCACCACAAGACCACAAGCCAAAGGCCAAGGACAAGCTTCAAGAGGAGATTGATGCATTCATTGAAGCACCTCAAGCCATGGTCAAGTGGGTTCCCAAGGACAAATCAAGTTCTACTTCGTCAAGCTCAACTACAACACCAAGGATTCCCATCAAGATGATGTGGATCCCAAAGAAGAAGAACTAGTAGGTTCTTGAGGGTGACTCCGCCAACAAACTTCACTCATATTCGTTTTGGCAAGAACTTGTGCAATCAACTTCCACATCATGCACTAGTTCATGGAGTCACAAACCCTCTTGTTGGTAAGTCAAGGGACAAGGTAATCATTGCTTTCATGGACATCATCTCTTGTGTACTTCACTCTATGTCCATGGATATTCTTGTTTGTTCCTTGTGGGACTAACCCATGTAGGTATTGAAAGTGCCCTAATCCAAGGATAGCTCTCAACTCTTGATGATCTACATCAACATTGAGCATCCACATCTTCAACATCTACATGAAGTCTTCTACGACAACCCAAGGTTAGTTTGACCCTTTAAAAGGGGTTCTCACATCTAGGGGGAGCTTTGCTCTAAAAAAAAATTGAGCTAAAGCATCTCCAAATGATGTGAACACATAAATGCTTTATGTAAAAGTGGTAACCCCACTTGTGCTTAAACGATGAGTATGACCTATGATCAAATGTTCTCATTTGGCTCCTAAGTCAATATACTCATATATAGATGACCTAGTCATCGACAAATTGTGTGCTAGTAGCTAGAGTTTTGGTTGTGCATGTTTGACACATATTTCAGTTGCTATCTTATTGTGTGAGCATGTTGAATGCATGATTCTATTCATTCAAGGACATCCATTTGTGGTTTTGATTGTTTTGGTTTCTTTTTCTGGCCAAATGGATGGACAAGAATGCCTAAGCACCTTCCCTAGCTATCTATGCTATCTTGTCTCAAATTCTATTCATGCTTATATCACAACTTTGAACAAGTCTTTTTCGGACAGTCCGAGTGAGGAGCACTCGGAACCACCGATTCGTCTAAGGCTGACTTCCAAAACCTTCTAAGTCCATTTCGGTCTGACCGGCTTCCCAATCTCGGTCCAACCGAAACACTTAGATTGATCTAGGTTTCATCTCGGTGAAACCGAGTTCAAAATTTCGGTCTGACCGATATGCGTAACTGCACTGCAATTATGCATCTCGGTGACACCGAGTTTTTCAACTCGGTCCCACCGACAGCACGGGGTTATATATACTGAGGGCTGCGCGCGATCTATTCCTTTCAAACGTTCGCCCTCCAAGACCCCTGCTGCCGTCGCCCTGATCTAAGGATCGTCGCCGTCGTCACCTGTGCGCCCTCGCCGCAGGTCTCCGCCGCCGTCAACGGTAATCTTCTCCGCCGTTGCCGCCGTAGAGGGACACCACCAAGTTAGGGTGTGTCCCGATCCCTTTCATGCTCCACTTCTGATTCTTGCATGATAGGACTGCCCTGATTCAATCCACGTTTGATATGATCCCAATACATTGTTCAGATCTTCTAGTTTCGAGGAAAATTCTTAGATTTAGGTTTCCACGGAATGCATCTCGGTGAAGCCGATTCCTGAAACTCGGACTGACCGATTTGGTCTCTGACCATTGCACTACATAGTTCGGTCTGACCGAGTTGTGGAAATCGGAATGTCCGAATTGAAGTTTCTGTGAAACCCTAAGTTTTCGGTAGGACCGAAACCCATTTCGGTCTGACCGAAAGTGGTGTGTAGGTTCTGTTGAACACTTCGGTTACACCGAAACTTGAAATCGGTTTGACCGAAATACATTCTGTGAAAACTCAAAACTAAGTTTTTAAACTCATTCTTCTTTGCAAAAACTTCTGCAGTTGTGATAACTCTTCCATTCTGCCTATACCTTATCTTTTCACAGGTCTTTCAGCCATGTCAGATGTCAGTGACAGCCAGAACAGGTCTGAATCACCATTTGCTGAAATTCCAGAGGCAGATACAAGTCCTGCTAGCAGCTCTAGTGATGATGGTGAGAGGAGCACCCCTAGTGGTTTGCCTCCCGCAGCTACGAGAACCAGGAAGAAGAGAACCTCTGATGATGAGGATTCCGACTTTGTTGCTGAGGAAGTTACCTCCAAGCCCAAGAAGAATGTGGTTGCCAAAGAGCACCAAGGGCAGCGAACAAGGAAAGGCACAAGTAAAGTGAAGCAATCAGCAGTTGCCAAGAAGCTCATCTTGGAAGAGCCAGCTCCAAGCAAGGTGAAGAAGACTTCCAAGAGGAAGAGAGTTGTTTATGCTGAACCTCAAGTTGATGCTGAAGAAGAAGAAGAAGAAGATGCACCCCAGCCTCCTCCTCAGAAAGCTAAGTTCATGGGTGATGCTATTCGGGCTCAAGCCTCCTCCAAGCCCAAGAAGCCTGCTCAAGCTAAGGCAGCTCCAGTGAAGCCCAAGAGGACAACCAGAAGCATTCCAGCTTCTGAGAAGAACAAAGGTGAGATGCCACCTTCTGAGTCAGATGAAGAGCATGTGTTGCTCAAGCTCCGTCCCAAGTTGCCACTCCACAATGATGCTCATCCTCAAGCTGAGGACATGAAGGCAAGGAAGGACAAAGGTCTCAGGCTATGGAGACAGTCTGATCCATATGCCGTAAGAAGAAGGACTGCTGTGGACCCCAGATTCCACACCAGAGAGCAGCAGGATTTCTATGAGACCGTGCTAATGGATAAGAAGCCCATTGTTGCTGACACCAGATATGTTGACTGGAAGTATATTGACAGTAGAGAGCACCGGGACTTCTTTCCCCATGTGCATGAGAGCTTTACTGCATGTGGAGTTGCTGATTTTGTGGGTCAAGAACTGACAGCATGGAATGACGAGATGATCATGCAGTTCTATGCCACAGCCCACTTCTACCCCGATGGCAAGATCACCTGGATGACTGAAGGTCAACGGTTTTCTTCGACTGTTGCAGAATGGGCAGAACTTCTGAACGCTCCTGTGTAGAGAGAGGACGACATTGATGTCTATGGGATTCCTAAGAAGAGTCATGATTCTATGAAGAATATGTACAAGGAGATCCCAGCTGCTGATTTGGAGGGATGGAAGCTCGGCTCAGTGTATTATCTCCAGGCAGGTCTGACCACTACTAACACTATTCTGAGGCATACTTTGATGCCTAAGTCAGGTGACCACCGGATGATACGAGGCTATTCTATCAACATGCTGCACATTCTCGATGAGAAGGCACCTTTTAAGGTGATGGACTTGATGGTAGAGACCATTAAGAGGACTGCAGCTGACCAAAAGAGGTCATGTGGGTTTGCACCGCAGATACAGATGCTCATCAACGCCAAGTTTGGCACGGGCAAATTCATGTTGGATAGGAAGCACTTGCCACTGCAGCCAGAGCATGAGGACAACGTAGTTGTGATGGATGAAGAGGATCCCACCTCAGTTGAAGGGCAAGCCAAAATTGAAGCTGCAAAGAAAGCCAAAGCTGACAAAGAGGCAGCAGCAGCAGCAGCTAAGCCAAAGAGCTTTGGAGAACAGATTCTTGAAGCAACCCAGAGAATTGAACAACGCCTGGCCAGCATTGAGCAATCTCAGGAGAGCCTTGAGAGGATTGTCGAGGACAAGATCCACGCTCTAGACGTGAAGCTGACTGAGATTCAGGTGTCTGTCAACAAGCTTGAGGCAGACATGGAGGAGACTAGGCAGGAGAGAGCAGAGCTTATGCAGGATGATCTAGTCCAGGACTCTCATCGCCAGGCTGCTCAGGTTCCCAGAGGATCCAGATCTGCAGCTATCCCAGTGACAGACTCCAGGGCTACCACTTCAGCTCCAGCAGTTCCTACAGCTCCAGCATCCACTCCTCCACCGCAGACATCAGCAGAGGTCTTCGCAGATGCAGCTATCTCTACACCGACATCGACCCAGACGGGAGCAGCCAGCCGAGCCCGCAGTGACGTTTAGCTCTATACCTTTTCGAACTTTTTGGTAACTTGTTGCCAAAGGGGGAGAAATTGTTATAGATCATAGGGCTTCGAGAGAGAGAGTGCTCTTTCGTTTTTTCGTCTTTTGCCGGTTTCTCTGTGATACATTGGTTTCTTTTGGTTCCTGAAACTTTAAGTGTGCTTGCTACTACGTTTGATGCTACCTTAATGAGTGCTTAGCCATACTATGCTTTAATGTGTGCTTATTGCTTATCCTATGCTATTCCTTATTGTACTCCACCAAGATGTATGTGACATAGAAGAGTGACCCATAATCCTAATCGATTGTGCATTTGCATTCAAACGCAAATTTTAAATAATGCACAAATTTAGGGGGAGCTCTTGTTTATCACATACTTCTCAAAGCGACGATATTATTCATTGATTATATCTTTTGTCGAAGCTTTGATCTATATGTTGTCATCAATTACCAAAAAGGGGGAGATTGAAAGTGCAACTAATCCCCGGGTGGTTTTGGTAATTAATAACAACATATATATCATTGAACTAATATTATCTTGAGAATCATTTCAGAGAAATTCGATGATATGGGTATGGAAATGTCTGAAGAAGTGGACCCCTCAAAATGCTAAGACAAGCATTGGCAAAAGCTCAAGACTCCATTTTTGGTTTAGTGATCAAAGATCACATTGAGTCCATAGGAAAAGCCAATACTATTAAAAGGGGATGAGGTTGTGTTAATGTTCTTGTTGCTCAAGTGCTTGGTGATCTAACTCCCTCAACTATCAGCACTATTCACTACTTAACACACACCCATAAGTAATCTCGGTCAAACCAACTCTGTCTCACCGAGATGAAGTTATCTCTACAAACCCTAACATCTCGGTCACACCGATTCATCCAACTCAGTCCCACCGAGATGAACCTCTTTAGTTGTTTCTCCAAACCCTAGCTTCTCGGTCAAACCGATTCTGAGTTTCGGTCTCACCGAAAAAGGGCTGCCAACCTTCTGTGATCAGTTGACATCAATTCGGAATATCCGAGTTTATATTTTCGGTCTCACCGAAATGGCAAACCCTAACCTTTGACTCACTTCGGTCTCACCGAGATGGTATTTTCGGTCCCACCGAAAATCCCAACGTTCACTATATTTGAACTTTCGGTCTGACCGAGTTTTCACTTCGGTCTGACCGAGATTGGTCAAATGTGTGTGTAACGGTTGGATTTTGTGTGGAGGCTATATATACCCCTCCACCCCCTCTTCATTCGTGAGGAGAGCCATCAGAAAGTACCACCATTCCTACCATACACTTTCTGAGAAGTGAACCACCTACCCTTGTGTTGAGATCAAGCCATTCCATTCCTACCATATGAAACTTGATCTCTAACCTTCCCAAGTTGCTTTCCACTCAAACCTTTCTTCCACCACAGCCATATCAGTGAGGAGAGTTGAGTGTTGGGGAGTTTATCATCTGAAGCACAAGAGCAAGGAGTTCATCATCATCAACACCGTCTATTACCTTTTGGGGGGTGGTGCCTCCTAGATTGGTTAGGTGTCGCTTGGGAGCCTCCGTCTTGATGATGTGGAGTTGAACCAAGAAGTTTGTAAGGGCAAGGAGATCGCCTACTTCGTGAAGATCTACCCCGAGTAAGGCTAGTCCTCCGTGGGCGTAGGCCATGATGGAATAGACAAGGTTGCTTCTTCGTGGACCCTTCGTGGGTGGAGCCCTCCGTGGACTCGCGCAGCCGTTACCCTCCGTGGGTTGAAGTCTCCATCAACGTGGATGTACGATAGCACCACCTATCGGAACCACGACAAAAATCTCCGTGTCACCAAACTGCGTTTGATCTTCTCCACCTCCTTTTTACATGTGCAATTTACTTTCCGCTGCATATACTCTAGAATTGCATGTGTAGGGTGTTACTTGATTTGATCTTGTTTGTGAAACTGCCAAAAACTTTGCATGATCTAAAGGCAGATTTTTTATATTGTCAAGTAGTCTAATCACCCCCCCTCTAGACCTACTTCGATCCTACAATATGGGGCTGAGAATTCATGGGTGATTCCCATTTCATCCAGATAAAGATCGAGGCCAGTGTTCTTGAACTCAGTGCCATTGTCACTTTTGATATGCTTGATCTTGATGCCATAGTTGTTCATGGCACGGTTGGCGAAGCGTCTGAAGACATCTTGCACTTCAGTCTTGTAGAGTATTATGTGCACCCATGTGTATCTTGAATAATCATCAACAATGACGAAGCCATAGAGACAGGCTGTGGTAGAGAATGTGGAGTAGTGAGTAGGGCCAAATAAGTCCATGTGAAGCAGCTCGAAGGGTTTGGATGTCGTCATGATTGTCTTCGAGGGGTGCTTGGCTCTAGTCATCTTCCGAGCTTCACAGGCACCACATAGATGATCTTTCTTGAACTTGACTTCCTCGATGCCTATGACATGCTTCTTCTTTGCGAGAGTGTGCAAGTTCCACATGCCAGCATGTCCTAGCCTCCGATGCCAGAGCCAGCACTCTGAAGCTTTTGCTAGAAAACATACGGCCATCCGCGGTCCAGCTGAGAAATCTACCATATACAGATCACCTTTTCTGTATCCTTCAAATACTAAAGACTTGTCAGATTCCATTAGTACAAGGCAACGAAATTTGCCAAAGATCACAATCATGTTTAAGTCACAAAGCATTGAGACAGACATTAAGTTGAAGCCAAGAGATTCAACAAGCATGACTTTATCCATGTGCTGATCTCTTGAGATTGCAACTCTACCTAGACCCAATACTTTGCTTTTACCAGTATCAGCAAATGTGATGTGACTCTTGCTAGATGGACGCAAGGTTGAGTCCATAAGAAGATTCCGATCATCAGTCATATGATTTGTGCATCCGCTATCCATAATCCATTCTGAAGACTTTGGTGTCACTCCCTACAATGCAGTTAGGAGGATAGGCTTCACCACAAGCCATTATGAAGCATAAACATTTGACATATAAGTGGATTATGAAAGCTCAGGCGAGGGTTAGGACTGATCAGATGTTTACCAAGTGATTCATGAGCAGTATGAGCAGTAAGTCATTTGGGCATTTGATCTTGTGCCCTACAAGTGTTTTAAGTCCCCAGCAATAGCATCAGAAGCTTTTGATTTTCGGCTGGAGACCTTTCCCTGTAAGAGAAAGTTAGTTCTTCTTAACCACCCACATTTTTAGGCGTGGCTTAGAAGCAATGAGTCTAAGAGCAGCATGTGAGAATTTTGGCATTGGAGCCCTAGCAAATAATCTTGTAGGAGGAGAATAATACTCATAAGAATAGGCAGAAAAATTCTTTGATTTATGAATATAGCGGTTTGAAGAAACACGCTCATATTCATGGGTCTGAGTGTGGTTTCCCTGCAAAACATCCACATTAGGGTGACTCGGGTGGGTCCTTTGTCTGTATGAAGCCTTAGGACCATATGAAGCCTTTGGTCTCGGGTTTGTCTTCATCCCAGGAGGTGTCATGATAACGTTTGCTCGAAGTTTCTCAAGACAACCTTTGGGTACCCAGATCTTCTTCATAGGTGGCCCGTTCCTGCAGTTAGTACCAATATACCTGGCAAACACTTCACCATTTTGATTCTTAAATAGTTTATAGTTTGCATCAAAGGATTCATCAATGATAACAGGATTAGCACAAGTGAAGCCAGATAAGGTAGATGGATCCACTGAAGGTTCCTTTGCAGCAACCCATGTGGTTTTGGGATACTGCTCAGGCTTCCAGTATGATCCATCAACATTCATTTTCCTGTCGAACCCAACACCCTCTTTCCTAGGGTTTCGGTTCTGTATCTGCTTTTTGAGGACATCACATAGAGTCTGATGCCCTTTGAGGCTTTTGTACGTCCCTGTTTCAAGCAAAGTCTTCAACCTAGCATTTTCATCAGCAATAGTAGTGGTATCCTCAGCAGAGGGGTTAGTTACCACATGAGTAGTTGAAGATATTGCAACGGTGGCAGCAGTAGAACATTCAGCAACAGATGTAGCATTATCACGCTCAATGCATTATAGACATGGTGGTTCAAACTCTTCATGAGAAGCACTGATTTGTTGAGCAAGTAATGAATCATGCTCCTTCTGAAGATCTTCATAACATACTCTTAGCTTTTCATGATGAGATAAGAGAGTGTTATGATGACTTTGAAGCGTAGTTAACTTAGCCTGAAGTCTCTGAAGACTTTCAGCTAAGTTTTTCGACTGATCCATTTGTTCACTCAACATATCATTGCTCTTATTAAGCATTTTTTGAGCCTTTTCCAGAGCAACTTGTTGTTTAGTGGCAAGGGAAGCAAGTATGACATAGCTGGGTCCAAATTCATCCCCAGATTCATAATCACTAGATTTGGATGGATAGCATTCGGTTACCTTGGCACCTTTTGCCATAAGACATGGTGGAGAGGATGATGGTTTTGGATCGAAAGTCATCGTCTTGAGAGATTCTTTGAATTCCTCAAACCCGAAATCATCACGAGTTCGATGACCTTCTTAGACTTCAGAGAGACGGTCCCAGATAAGCTTCGCATGATCAAGATGCATGATGTTCCTGAACTGATTTTGAGACTGACAGGAGCAGATGACGTCCTTCGCTGTGAGAGTGAGAAGAGTGAACTTGCGAATGTCATTAGCTTCTGCCCTCTTGCATAGATCGGTAAGACCAATCTCAGTTATGGTCCACAGCTCACTGTTAATCGCCATGAGACGTTTCTTCATCATGGCCTTCAATTTGGGATACTCATGACCGTCAAACATGGGGCAAGTGATGGCTTCTCGCCCCTCGTTGGTTACCCCAAGTGGAAGGTTTGAGATGCAGTGTAGCGGTAGTTTTCCCTTGGCAAAGATACCAAGGATCGAATTCTCCTGGGACTCCAAGGTTCAACAAGAAGGTGTCAACTGCTAACGGCGCCAGATACTTAGCAATTGACTGGACCTGCACACAGATACAAATAACTTTGCTCCCAACGAGTACAGAGAGGTTGTCAATCCCTCCGGCCTTGTCGTTTACAAAGGATCAAACACAAGAGATAATAGTGATAGGTATAACTGCAACTAGTAAGTAAGAACTGAAAGTAAATAGCGGATGTGATCAGTGATGGTAATATGGACCGGGGTCCCATGATGTTCACTAGTGATGTCTCTCTCCCAAAAGACGATAAAACAGCTAAGCGAGGTAAACAAATTACAGCTGGGCAATTGACAGGATTATGTGCGCAAACCAATGCTAACTATGCTGCAAGAAAGGTACGCCAAAAGCATGGGCAGTACGCCAAGGCAAGTAGACCGAAATCCATCTGCATCTACTACTAATCATCCACCTTGAGATATCTATCCAGAACATCTCGCTGGTATTAAGTTGCGAGTCCCACCCATAGTGTAAACTCAAAGCAACAGACAACTGCATTAAAAGAACTTTGCGTAAAGTAAACAATCCTTGCACCCGCAAGTACAAGCACCGTTCTTTTCCCCCTTGTGGCAATAGCACATCCCCTAGACTCATGTTTCTGTCACTCAAGCTAGTCATCGAGGGGCATGAACCCGCAATCAAGCATAACAATCCCTCTTGGAGTTACTACCTACTACTCGGGCAAAGCAATAAACAGCAACGGAGAACATGCAAGAATTACTCAATAACATAAATATAAAATAGGTAAATCAAATATATTACTCACACACAATCTGAACATAATCTCATAATCCATCGGATCCCAGCAAACTCATCATAGCAACAGCATAAGGATTACATATGTGCCTCGATCATGTAGGGCAGCTCACGAGGTCTAATCGGTGAAGGACAAAGAGGGGAGGAGAACATCACATAGCTACTGGTCATGGACCCATGGTCCAAGGGAGACTACTCACAACTCATCCGGGAGGCGTCCATGGTGGTGGAGAGGCTCCCGGTGGTGATCCTCCCCTTCGGCAGGGTGCCGGGAAGAGTTCTCCTGGTGCTCCCGATCTTGGAAGCGCAGCGGCGGCGGAACAGAGATGAGATCGCGAAAAAGGGTTCCGTCCTCGAGGGTTTCGGGACGCGGTGTAAATATATGCCAAAGGGGGGCATCAGCGGAGGCCTGGGGGCCCAGGCGCCCCCCCGGCGCGGCCAGGAGGGGGCCGCGCCCCCAGGGCGCCTGGAGCCCTGGTGGCCCCCCTCCGGCCCTACTTTGGCCGCATGGAAGCTTCCGAAATGCTGATTTTTTATATATTTTTCCCGGAATTTTTCTGGCAGTTTACGTAATGGGAAAACCTGAAATACAAAAACAGCAGAAAACAGAAACTGGCACTGGGGTGCACTGAGTTAATAGGTTAGTCCAAATATGATCAAAAGTGTATGGAAGTGCATAAATATCATAGCAATATCACACAAAAGAGGCATGGAGCAAGCAGAAATTATAGATACGTTTTGGACGTATCAACATCCCCAAGCTTAATTCCTGCTCGTCCTCGAGTAGGTAAATGATAACAAGCATAATTTCTGTGGTGACATGCTATTAACCATATAAGAACTTTTCACAGTCACATGACAAGTGCTTACTGAGACAATGAGTCTATAGTAATTAAGTTGCCTCATGAGAAAATCACAAAGAACTGAAAGTTTTACAATATGATACTGAAACACTCAATAGATTTGTAGTGAGCATGGTGTGCAAATATGATAAAGTGATACCTCGCTTGCCCCCTTTAGTGAAGCAAAACATAAATGCAGGGGCACCTCCAAGGTTCAAGTGACGACTAGATACAATGATTTCAGAATAAACGATATCATAATCATGCAAAAGACAATGGTACTTTGGGACAATGCACATTACACTCAGAATGACAATCATGCTCTCAATAGCTGGTGCTTAAAAGAAGGTGGAGACTCTCGAACCGTGGCTTTTGATGGCAAGGTTGAAAAACCGTGGTCGGAAACAAAAACTAAACATGTACCAGAGCTCTTGGTTTTAAAAACAGAGGTAATAATTATTTTTTTGGATATGCATGTTTCGTCAACGAATGCTAGCAGATAACTCAATCACTTCTTGAGCAGGACAAGTTTCGAGGAACGGCTCCTGAATGAGGACGATCACATCCTCTTAATCTCCTTTGTTTATCACTGCCAAAGTTTTCTGATTTCTCATGAACAAAGCGTGAAGGAGGGTTTGTTTGTTGTATTATTTTTTATGAGCCGGGCGCACTCTTTGCCAGTTCCTTCTCGTATTATGGGTTTGCACATTAGACATGCAATCCCGGGGTGAAGCTTGTCCAACTTAAAAAGATCATGAATTAACTACTACTTCCTCATGAACTAAAACAGAGGCACGAAAGAGAAGTGCTCTTTTTTTTGATTAATTTCGAGATGGTACATGAAAGTCTTCGTTAGGAATGGCAGGTAAATACCATGTATAGGAAGGTATGGTGAACTCATATGGCATAACTGGTTTAAAGGATTTTGGATGCACAAGCAGTCAGTCCGCTTAGTACAGGCGAAGGTTAGCAAAAGACTTTGAGCGACCAACTAAAAGAGCAATGACGGTCATAATCATGCAGAGCGACAAAGCAACATTGAATCGGGCATGGAAGTTATATCGCTACTCAGAAATTAAAGATCATCAAGGCTTGATAGACTTTCTTTACAGTCTTAAATATGCGTGAGCATATGCCAAGTCAATCAAAATAAATTCTTGAAGGAAGATATCACTGAACCATACCACATCATAGGCAAACAAATCATGTTGGTACTCCAAAAACACATTGAGAACCCCCCAGCTATTTGAGACTAACCATAAGAAAACATGAACTACTAAGCACCATTATGCACGTAGCATTTTTATCATAGACCTATCAACCAGTGCAACAGAAGCCAACTCTCTTAACAAGATAAGCATGATAACTAAAGAGAGTTCCAGCGACTAACTAAACAAAAGCTCTTCAAAAAGTAAAGCATGAAAACTAAGAGCTGAACATGATAGTAGCTATTGAAAGACAAAGAACACACACAGCAAGGATAGACATGAAAATTCTATGTTATGTTCTAGGTTGAAGTGGAGCGTGTTTCTCTCCCACACAAAGAAGGCTGAGTTCCAACTCGTTATGAACAGCAAGCAAAGCTAAAGAAAACTAAAAAGGAAACTAAAAGCAAGACGCTCCAAGCATAGCACATAACACATGAAGTGATAAAAATATAGTGGAACGAAAGACGAACTGATAATGTTGATGGAGAAGGGGATGCACGGGGGCATCCCCAATCTTAGATGCTTGAGTCTTCTTGAATATTTCTTGGGGGTGCATGGGGGCATCCCCAAGCTTGAGCGTTTGACACTCCTGAATCTTTTTATCATCTTCCCTCGCACACTTGAAAACTCCCTTCATACATAACTCATCAAAATCTGATTAGCGAGGTTAGTACCCATAATAAAATAATTTTTCCTTGCTGGAAATAAGGATATTCTTGAAGGTCTACTGTTTCTCAAGATTGCCAAAAGGTTTTTGCAAAGAAAAAGCAAGCTCAAGGTTTGCAAAATGAAGGAAAGGCAAAACAGGACAGAATATGTGAAAAACAGACCAACAGGTAGTAAATGATTTTTTCGGGGCACTTCTGCAACTCAAATCAAAAAACTCAGAACAGACGCCCGAAAGACAATTGTATAGAGCACGCTGTCGAAAAAATTCAGACCAAAAAGATGATCTGGTGATTTTATACGAATTTTTCTGTCCAAGGACAGAATCTGTTTCCTGGACAGCACGTCACAGCTTTTGAACTTTCTTGCAATCAGAGGCTACACTTGGCACAAAGCTGAAAAGTAAAGATACAATGATGATGCTACTGTAGTAACAACATCAAGACACAACAAAAGCAAAATAAAATTTTATTCATTGTGGGCTGCCTCCCAAAAGCGCTTTCTTTTATGCCTTTAAGCTAGTCATAATGCAAGAGATCAAGTCTTATCAAGAGTAAAAGAATAGCTAGCCCGTATAACGGACTCAAAAGGTAACTTAATCTTCTTTCTAGGGAAGTGTTCCATCCCTTTCTTGAGAGGAAATTGGAATCTTATATTCCCCTCTTTCATGTCAATGATGGCACCAACGGTGCAAAGAAAAGGACGTCCCAAAATTATTGGACAAGAAGGTTCACATTCAATATCCATAATAGTAAAATCAACGGGAACATAATTGTCATTGACAATGATAAGAACATCGTCGATCCTCCCCAAGGGTTTCTTTATGGAAGAATCAACAAGACGAACACCAAAAGAACAAGAATCAAAAGGTTTCAATTTAAGCATATCATATATTCTTTTGGGCATAACAGAGGTACTAGCTCCAACATCACATAAAGCATAGCAAGAGAAGTTATTCAACTTAATTTTAATCATAGGATCCCAACCATCTTCTAGCTTTCTAGGTATGGAGGCTTCTACCCTAAGTTTCTCCTCCCTAGCTTTGATGAGAGCATTAGTGATATGCTCTGTAAAGGCAAGGTTAAGTGTCCTAGTGCGGGGATCTCTAGACATCTCGTGAAGGAAATCAATAACTTCGGTAAGGGTGCAATTATCAAAATCAAGGTCACTACTATCAAGTAAAGTGGTAGTGGTGTCCTTTAGGCTCACTTGTTTGGTAGTTTATGTGGTCATAGCATCGCCATTAATAGGTCCAACGGGACCAGGAGTGCATTGGGTGCTAAGAGTTTGGATATCCTCAACAACTTGGATAGTTGCAATAGTGTGGTGGGTAGGGAGGTTCTTAATTCTATCTTCTTCCTCCTTTTCTCTAGCCCATCTCTCTTTAAGTTTAGCCAACATCCTAATGTTTTCATTAATTTGCACTTGAATAGCATTCATAGGAGTGGTCTTCCTCTCCTCAAGAGGGGAAGTTCTAATTTTAAGAAACTCTACATCATGGGCTAAATTGTCTACCTTCGAAGAGAGATTATCTAGTTTGTTTAGTTTTTCTTCTACACTCTTATTAAAGGCTTTTTGGGTAGTGATGAAATCTTTAAGCATACTCTCTAGTTCAGAAGTGGAGTTCTTGGTGCTAGGATAAGCATTGTTGTTCCCATAGGAATTAGAGGGGAACGGTCTAGGATTGCTACCAAAATTACTCCTATAAGCATTGTTATTGAAATTGTTTCTAGAGATAAAATTCACATCTACTTGTTCTTGAGCAATCAAAGAATTTAAAGGAACATCACGAGGATCAATAGAAGATTGCTTGGAAAGTAGAGACATGATCAAGTCAACTTTTTCATTTAGGGAGGAAATCTCCTCGACAAAGTTTACCTTCCTACCTGTTGGAGCACGTTCGGTGTGCCATTGGGAATAATTGGTCATCATCTCATCGAGAAGCTTCGTGGCAGCACCAAGTGTAGTTGACATAAAGGTTCCTCCCGCGGCCGAATCAAACAAGTTCCGCGAGGTAAAGTTCAAGCCTGCATAAAAAGTTTGGATAACCATCCAAGTAGTCAAACCATGAGTAGGGCAGTTCTTGACAAGAGATTTCATGTGTTCCCAAGCTTGGGCAACGTGTTCATTATCCAATTGTTTGAAATTCATTATGTTACTCCTTAGTTGGATAATTTTAGCAGGTGGATAGTACTTTCCAATAAAAGCATCTTTGCACTTGTCCCAAGAATCTATGCTATTTCTAGGCAAGGATTGAAACCAAATTTTAGCTCCTCCTCTCAAGGAGAAAGGAAAAAGCTTAAGCTTAACAATACAACCATCTATTTCTTGGTACTTTTGCATATCACAGAGTTCAACAAAATTGTTTAAGTGTAAAGCAGCATCATCTCCAGCACCGGAGAATTGATCTTTCATAAGGTTCAGTAAAGCAGGTTTAATTTCATAAGAAGGTGCTGAAGTGGCAGGTGTAGTGATAGGCGTGCAGATAAAATCATCGTTGTTATGACTAGTGAAGTCACACAACTTGGTGTTCTCGGTGGAACCCATAGCAGCAAGCAAGCAAGATAACTATTTTTGTGATTTTCGATAAAGGATACTAAAGCAAAAACTGAAAGGTAAACTAACAAGACTAAAAAGCAAAGGTAAAAGATAGCGTGCAACTCCCCTATCTTGAAGAGTGGAGTCCCCGGCAACGGCGCCAGAAAACTTTGCTTGATGGCTTCTCGCCCCTCGTTGGTTACCCCAAGTGGAAGGTTTGAGATGCAGTGTAGCGGTAGTTTTCCCTTGGCAAAGATACCAAGGATCGAATTCCCCTAGACTCCAAGGTTCAACAAGAAGGTGTCAACTGCTAACGGCGCTAGATACTTAGCAATTGACTGGACCTGCACACAGATACAAATAACTTTGCTCCCAACGAGTACAGAGAGGTTGTCAAACACAAGAGATAATAGTGATAGGTATAACTGCAACTAGTAAGTAAGAACTGAAAGTAAATAGCGGATGTGATCAGTGATGGTAATATGGACCGGGGTCCCATGATGTTCACTAGTGATGTCTCTCTCCCAAAAGACGATAAAACAGCTAAGCGAGGTAAACAAATTACAGCTGGGCAATTGACAGGATTATGTGCGCAAACCAATGCTAACTATGCTGCAAGAAAGTTAGAGGCTCAAAAGCATGGGTGGTACGCCAAGGCAAGTAGACCGAAATCCATGTGCATCTACTACTAATCATCCACCTTGAGATATCTATCCAGAACATCTCGCTGGTATTAAGTTGCGAGTCCCACCCATAGTGTAAACTCAAAGCAACAGACAACTGCATTAAAAGAACTTTGCGTAAAGTAAACAATCCTTGCACCCGCTAGTACAAGCACCGTTGTTTTCCCCCTTGTGGCAACAGCACATCCCCTAGACTCATGTTTCTGTCACTCAAGCTAGTCATCGAGGGGCATGAACCCACAATCAAGCATAACGTTCCCTCTTGGAGTTACTACCTACTACTCGGGCAAAGCAATAAACAGCAACGGAGAACATGCAAGAATTACTCAAGAACATAAATATAAAAGAGGTAAATCAAATATATTACTCACACACAATCTGAACATAATCTCATAATCCATCGGATCCCAGCAAACTCATCATAGCAACAGCATAAGGATTACATATGTGCCTCGATCATGTAGGGCAGCTCACGAGGTCTAATCGGTGAAGGACAAAGAGGGGAGGAGAACATCACATAGCTACTGGTCATGGACCCATGGTCCACGGGAGACTACTCACAACTCATCCGGGAGGCGTCCATGGTGGTGGAGAGACTCCCGGTGGTGATCCTCCCCTCCGGCAGGGTGCCGGGAAGAGTTCTCCTGGTGCTCCCGATCTTGGAAGCACGGCGGCGGCGGAACAGAGATGAGATCGCGAAAAAGGGTTCCGTCCTCGAGGGTTTCGGGACGCGGTGTAAATATATGCCAAAGGGGGGCATCAGCGGAGGCCTGGGGGGCCCAGGCGCCCCCCCGGCGCGGCCAGGAGGGGGGCCGCGCCCCCAGGGCGCCTGGAGCCCTGGTGGCCCCCCTCCGGCCCTACTTTGGCCGCATGGAAGCTTCCGGAACGCTGATTTTTTATATATTTTTCCCGGAATTTTTCTGGCAGTTTACGTAATGGGAAAACCTGAAATACAAAAACAGCAGAAAACAAAAACTGGCACTGGGGTGCACTGAGTTAATATGTTAGTCCAAATATGATCAAAAGTGTATGGAAGTGCATAAATATCATAGCAATATCACACAAAAGAGGCATGGAGCAAGCAGAAATTATAGATACGTTTTGGACGTATCAGCAAGACACTGTCTTCATTCCTGCGGTCGACATAACTAAAACTCTAGGTGGTTAAACCGAATCACACAGAACAAGGGAGTACCTTGCTCTGATACCAATTGAAAGTGCAGTATATCGACTAGAGGGGGGTGAATAGGCGATTTTTATGAAATTCTTCAAAACATGGTAGTTTTGAAGACAAAAGATAAACTCAATCCTATTAGTATGCAGCGAAAAGTAGACTACACTAGACTAGCCATAGTCATGTATTCAATGAAGTGAAAGCACGAAGACTAATAGCAGCTAGGCAGTAGGGATCATGATGGAAGAAGGAATGAAGCCAATCACAACAAGTAGATACTCAGTGAAGTCAATCAGATAAGGCAAGCATGCAATGACTTCACAACATAGAGCAGTAAGTAAAGGGAAGGAAGGGGTAGAACCAGTAGCTCGGGGAAGACAGTGATTTGTTAGACCAGTTCCAGTTGCTGTGACAACTGTACATCTGGTTAGGGAGGCTGAGATTTAACTTAGAAGACCGCGTCTTCACCTTATTCCCCTTGAGCTAAGGACACCTAGTCCTCGCCCAATCACTCTGGTAAGTCTTCAAGGTAGACTTCCAAACCTTCACAGACTTCGTTCACCGGCGATCCACAATGACTCTTGGATGCTCAGAACGCGACGCCTAACCGGCTGGAGGAAACACAGTCCTCAAGTGTAATAAGTCTTCAGGTCACACAGACAGAAAGACTTCAGTGATGCCTAACACTCTTTGGCTCTGGGTGTTTGGGCTTTGTCCTCGCAAGGATTTCTCTCTCAAATGCTTCGGATGTGGGTTGCTCTCAAACGACAAAAGCCGTGCAATAACTCTGAGCAGCCACCAATTTATGGTGTAGGGGGTGGGCTATTTATAGCCACTGGGCAACCCGACCTGATTTGTCCGAAGTGACCCTGGGTCACTAAGGAACTGACACGTGTTCCAACGGTCAGATTTCAAACACTCACACGGCAACTTTACTTGGGCTACAAGTAAGGTTGACTCATCCGACTCTGGATAAGATTTGCTCTCATAGTCTTCACTCGAAGACGTAGGATTTGGTTGAGCATCACTTCAGTCACTCTGACTTAGTTCACTTGGACCCCACTTAACAGTACGGTGGTTCCTATGACTCAACAAAGAAGAAAAGGAAACAACAAAACATCTACGTCTTCGCTCTCCATAGTCTTCACACAATGTCTTCTCCTGTCATAGTCTTCAGTATGATTATCTTCATATACCACCACTGATGTCAATGAGGGACTACTACATGTGTTATCCGAATCAATGAGGGACTACTACATGTGTTATCCTGCAATTCTCACAAACACATTAGTCCCTCAAGCAGGTTTGTCGTCAATACTCCAAAACCAACTAGGGGTGGCACTAGATACACTTACAACAACCGTACTCTTCGGCGGGAGCAAGGGGCTATGTCCTGTTTGCCAACAGCCGGCGCTCACAGCCGGCGTGACTCAGAGCCGGCTGCTAGCCGCAGTCGGCAGACTCGCATCACCATCGAGCGCGATCAAGACGGCCGCCCAAGGGCTGTAGAGCGGCAAAACAAGCGCTCGCCTCCCCCTCGCCATGAGAGGCGTGTATCCCCGCCGCCTATCGACCATCCGTCCCTTGGAGGCCGCTTGGGCCGCCGCGAGGGAGTTGGTGAGAATGATGCCCGCCACCGCCTTGACCGACTGGCCCGGTCCCAAGAGGTCGAGGAAGAAGACGCACTCGGCCCAGCATGTTTCGGCCCCCGCATCCATGACGAGCCTTTCCCCAAAGGCTTCTCACTTCCCCGAGACACCCCCAAGTACAATGGATCCGTGAAGCCAGAGGACTGGCTAGTGGATTATTCCACAGCCGTCAACATAGCCACCAGCAACAAGCGCGTCGCGGAGAAGTATGTACCACTCATGATCCAGGGCACGGCCTGGACATGGTTAAACAGCCTCAAGCCCAACAGCATCAACAGCTGGCTGGACTTTACCGACGTCCTCACTCGCAACTTCACCAGCACCTACAAGCGGACGCCCAAGCCACGGTAGCTCTCCCTATGCGTCCAAGGTCCGAACGAGTCCGCTCGTGACTACCTGACGTGTTGGGCCGAGCTACGCAATTCCTATGAAGGGGTGCGTGAGGTGCAAGCCATCGAGTACTTCACGGCCGGGTGCAGAGAAGGCACCTTACTCAAGCACAACTTCCTCTGCGACAAGCCCACCATGCTGGACGAGCTGCTAAGCATAGCAGACAAGTACGCCACAGCAGATTCTTCCATGAAGTCCGAGCTACACGTAGATGCTTCCGGAAAGATGGCCCCACCGGCTCCTCGGACGCCGGCTGGAGAGTCCAGTCGGCGCCAGCAGCAGATAGATAACAAGCGCAAAGCCCCCCCCCCCAATCGGCTCCAACAGCCGGCTGGTGGCAGCAGTTGAAGGCCACCAGCCGGAAGCTCAAGCCGGTCCCAAGCGCCAGAAGGGCGGCAAGCCGGCCTGGCAGCCCGCTGTCTCCTTGAGCAAGCCCTGGATGCCCCTTGCAAGTTTCACAGCGGTGCGAAGCCATCCAACCACGTCACACGAAAGTACCACTGGCTCACTCGGATCGCCAGAGGCGAGGCTCTGCCACCGCTGCCTGCTGGGCAGGCGGCTTTGCCTCCAAAACTGCCGGCTGCTCGTCCAGGCGGACAAGTCCAGGACGAATTCCCAGAGGAGAATGGAGCCTATGTCCTCCACACCAGCCAAGCGATATGATAGGCACAGCTGGCGTCAGTAGCACCGAGAAGTCAATGTCGTTGCCTCCGAGGCCCCAGAGTTCATGCATTGGTCCAAGATGCCCATCAGTTGGAGCCGTGAAGACCATCCGACCGTCATGCCTTCGCTAGGAGCTTGCGCCATGGTTCTGGATGCAACTTTCTCCATCGATAGACGGGCCTTCCGGTCCTCCCGAGTGGTGGTAGATGGTGGCAGCAGCATCAACATCATGTACCGAGACACCATGGAGAAGTTGGGCATCAAAGAGAAGGAGCTTCAGCCTACCAGGACCGTGTTCCACGGTATCGTCCCCGGCATCTCTTGCTCACCAATTGGCAAGGTCAAGATTGATCTCATGTTTGGTGACAAGAAGCATTTCCGGCGGGAGCCGGTCTAGTTTGAGGTGGTGAATCTAGAAAGCCCCTACCATGTGATATTGGGTCGGCCAGCTCTCGCAAAATTCATGGCAGTGCCTCATTACGCCCACTTCGAGATGAAGATGTCGGGCCCCAAAGGAATAATCACCATAGTCGGGGACTATGAGAAGTCCATCGCATGTGCCACTGCCAGCAGCCGGCTGGCCGAGTCCCTTGTCATAGTTGAAGAGAAGCGCCGCCTTGATCGGTTGGTGGCAATGGCTGACGAGCAGCCGACCATACCATCCGATCCCAAGGAGGCCGAACCCCAAGGCTCATTCCAGCCGGCCAAGGAAACCAAGAAGATTGTTTTGGACCCGTCACACCGGAAGCGGTTTGCTGTCATAGGGTCAAACCTAGACAGCAAATAGGAAAGCGAGCTCGTTGATTTCCTCCGTGAGAATCGGGACATCTTTGCATGGTCCCCCAAGGACATGCCGGGTGTCCCGACGGATTTCGCCGAGCACAAGCTACATGTGAGAGAAGATGCGAAGCCGGTCAGGCAGCCACTCCGCCGCCTGTCAGAAGAAAAAATAAGGGTTGTTGGAGAAGAAGTCGCCCGCCTACTAGCAGCCGGCTTCATTATGGAAGTGTTCTACCCAGAGTGGCTCTCCAACCCTGTCTTGGTGCTGAAAGAAGAACAACAAATGGTGCATGTGCATTGACTACACCAGCCTCAACAAAGCTTGCCCTAAAGATCCATTTGCTCCCCCGCGAATAGATCAAGTGATTGTCTCCACAGCCGGATGCGAGCTGCTATCATTCCTTGATGCTTATTCCAGATACCACAAGATCAAACTGGATCCGGCTGACCGCCTGAAGACCGCCTTCCTCACGCCATTTTGGGCCTTCTGCTACCTGACCGTGACATTCGGCTTGAGAAATGCCGGCGCCACCTTTCAGCGTTGCATGCAGAAGTGTCTCCTCAAGCAACTTGGCAGAAACGCCCACGTTTACGAGGACGATATCGTGGTGAAGGCGGAGAAGAGGGGAACTCTCTTAGAGGATCTCCAAGAGACCTTCGAAAACATGTGCCGCTTTCAGATCAAGCTGAACCCGGAGAAATGCGTCTTCTGGGTACCAGCAGGCCAACTCCTTCGCTTCCTGGTGTCACATCCCTAGCTTCACCCTGCATTAGGCTAGCACTTGTCTATTGCATCATGTTTAAATTTCAACTAAAGTTGAAATGGGGATGGCCAAAACCCAAGCACGCCCTTTAGTCCAACTAGGGTTTACTAAAAATACTTTTCACTGTACCCAAAATGCCCTTCACAAAATGTTCATCATTTTTGGTCTTGGCTAAAACCTCTGCCAAAAATGGTTTCATAATTTTGGGAGCCATTTTGGATCTTTGAATTAAGTCATAACTATTTTCATTTGGACAATTAAAATGCTATAAATAATTTTAAATGTCCAAATAATCTTGGAAGTTAATGAGGGCTTTTGGAATAAATCCAGACAGTGCCCACAAATATTTTCATGATTTATGAAAATGCTCTAGCGTTTTTAATAAAGAAAAAAAACTACAGAAAATAGAAAACAGAAAAGAATTAGAAAGGAGAGAGAGAAGCCCACCTAGCCTACCTGTTTCGGCCCAGCCAGCCGAAGAAGCCCAGCCCACCAGGGCCATACCTGTCTTCAACCTCTGCCTACTGGCAGAGGCAAGACCGAGCACGGCGCCCGCGCGCGGCGGCACTCAGCTGCCTGCCTGGCCCTTCCTTGGCCAGCGCGATGCCACCAACGAAACAACGCCGATGTCTGGAACCCCCTGACCTCCTCACTCTTCCCTTTCGTCTCTCCCTCACCCTCCCGACGCCATGGCCGAAGCACCGCTCGCTCGCCGTCGTAACCACCGCAACCGTCATGCTCCCCTCGCGTCCCCAAGCTGTCCAGCATCTCCGCCATCCTCCGCCATGTCACCCCGTCGAGTCCCACGAGCTCAGATGGCCCGTGAAGCCTCCATCACCGTCATCTCAGTCCTCGGATGTCTGAGATCGCCGCCGTCGTTCCATCGTCACCAAGCCGTCCCCGAGCTCACTGACCACCTCCTCGTCCTCGTAGTGAGCTCCACTTCATTGCCCCCCTCTCCTTTTGCTCGCCCCCATGCCGTAGCGCCGTTCTCCGTCGAGGCCGAAGCCCACCGCCGCCGGCCAAGTCGCAGTCGTCGCTACAGGAGCTGCACCTCGCAGTAGAGCATGCCACTGTGCTCAGTGCCTCCCCACGAGCCCGCAGCACGCCTCAGCTCGCCTTCTCGTGACTTCTAGCAGTCGCTCGCGTCTCCTCCGAACTCCGGCCATCGCAGAGAAGCTCACCGCCGTCGGCTCGATCCACACCAGCTCCTCCCGCTTGCACTGCCAGATGCGCGAGAGTCCCAGCTGCGCGTAGCACCAAGCCACCATCCAAATGGTCGCCAGAGCGGCATTCCCAACGTCCTCCGCCGCCTCGGGTCATCGCCGATGGCCTAACTCTCGTGGGTACATGTTTAGTTAGTGCTAATGACCCCCCTGGGTTAATGACAGGTGGACCCAGGGCCCTACCAAATTAGTTTAGTTACTAAACTAATTTTAGTTAACCACCGAGACACTGACATGTGGGCCCCGGCAACACTGACAGTTTAGATAGTATTAACTTAAGGCTAACTAACCGTGTTAGTTAGTTGTGTCACTGACACGTGGGGCCAAGACTCTGTTAACCTTTAGTTTAGTTTTAAACTTAATTAGTTAGCCCTGAGCCACTGACCAGTGGACCCCACTGGTCAGGTTTGACCTGGACCAGCCCCTGTTGACCTGCTGACGTCAGCATGAGGTCATGCTAACGCAGTAAATATTTTTTGGGATTTTAAATAAATCAGAAATGATTTATTTATTTCAGAAAATATCCAAAACCTCGAAAAATCACAGAAAATAATTGATAACTCCAATGAAAATAATTTATATATGAAAAATGATCAGAAAAATCCAAAGAATCTGTTTATGGCATTTTCATGCATGTTTGACCAACTTACAGCCACTGTTTAGGACAATTTGAATAAATTGCATTTGAATAATCACATATGGAGTTCGAATTTGAACATTAGGTTCAAACCAACTTCATTTAATATGGTTGCTAGTTACATTAGCTCAATCAACAGCATATTGCCATGTCATGATCATGCATCATATTGTCGCATTGCATTGATTGTGTTCTCTCTTGTTTGCCGGTGTTTGTCCCCTCTTAGTAGATGTTGTTCCGACGATGTGATCGATGCCACTGATGAAGACACAGTGATATCTTGAGAAGTGTCAGACAAGCAAAACCCCATTGAGCATTCCGATACAATTCCACTCTCTCGCTCTTGCTCTCTTTTATTGCATTAGGACAACAACATTTTAACTGCTATTTGCTGCGGTAGCTGAACCCCTTTTCCTCTGCATGACCTGTCATTGCCACGGTAAATAGTTGAAACCCACTAGCATGAGTAGGATTTGTTTGAGCCATGTTGTGCCTACTCATTCATGCTTCTGGTTATGCCTGCTATTGCGTAGAGTTGTGTCAGGTCTGATTCATCGGGGATGAATTGGAATGTGGCCATCATGTCCTACTGTTGAGAGCTAAGTGTCTGAACACGATTTGGTAAAGGTAGCAGTGAGAGGCCATGTAGGAGTGCATGGTGAGTTGTCTCATTGAAACCGTCCTCAGGAACTGAGTTCTGTGTTTGTGATCCATGAACAGCTACTACCACACATTGGGATCCTTAATTGACTCTCTCGACTTATTAATCGCACTTGTCCTCTGTCCAGGATTTGCAATTAGTTTCTGGTGTTTGTAGCATACTGGAGGCCGTACACAGCGCTTACCCTCGGGGTAGGCTGTGATGCGGTAGGTACGTGGCACGGTGTACCAAGTCGCCCGTTTGGTGCCTAGGGAACCCTGTACACATCGTTCGGGGCCGTATGTGGAAACCTCGGCCGGACTCCCTGCGGATTGAACCTGAATAGGCGATAAACCTGGACTAGGGACTTGTGTGGTTAGTTAGGTCGTGGCCGACACCCTCGCCAGGCTTACGCTTGAAGGTTGCCGAGATACATGACGTGTACATGGCGGTAAGTGGTGAGAGTGTGTGTGAAGAAGTGCACCCCTGCAGGGTTAGTATGATCTATTCGAATAGCCGTGTCCGCAGTAAAGGACTTCTTGGTTACCTGTACAGTTCATAGACAAGTGGAAGTGGATACTCTAAAATGCGCAAGATAAGCGTGAGTGCTATGGATGGCGTCCTCGTAGGAAGACGGGAGCGGATCCATAGTTGTGTATTGATTGGTGAATATGTGGACTCATGTGCGCCACCTCAAAAGAGTTACTTGCAGTCGTAGTTCAGGATAGCCACTGAGTCAAAGCTGGCTTGCTGCAGTCAAACTCCACCACTCCCTTTGTTGATACTGATGCATATGTAGCTAGTTCTGATGTAAGTCTTGCTGAGTACCTTTGTACTCATGTTTGCTAAATTTATGTTTTTGTAGAGGAGACTTCAGTCTCACTAGTAGTTCCGCGTGGACTTCGATGCTTAGCTTGTTACCTCAGTTACGATCTTGTGCCCTTAGCAGGGTCTTGTAGATAGTCAGGCTTCTCAGCCTTTTTCATTTGTAATTGTCTGTACTCACACATGTTATGCTTCTGTTGCCTGTATGCTCTGTATGTTGGGTCATGAGACCAAATGTTTGTGATAAATGCTATGATGGCTCTTCTGGGCCTTTATCTATATGAGTTGTTGAGTTTTGTTGTGATGCCATGTTGTACAGCACATACTTGCATGTTATGCGTATGTGTACTGTGTATTGCTATGTGTGGGATCCGACACCTAGTTGTTTACCCTTGGTAGCCTATCTTACAGGGAAATGCCTCCTAGTGCTTCCACTGAGCCTTGGTAGCTTGCTACTGCTCCGGAACACTTAGGCTGGCTGGCATGTGTCCTTCTTCGTTCCTGTGTCTGTCCCTTCAGGGAAATGTCACGCGTTGTTCCTTTAAGTCCTTGTAGCTTGCTACAACTTGGGTTCATACGTTGATGACCGACACGTTCGTTGCTGGGTCATGAATGCCCGTCTGTGTAATATAGTGCCACTTTTGGTTTACTAGTAGTCATGTCGGCCCGGGTTCTCTGTCATATGGATGCTAGCGACACTATCATATACGTGTGCCAAAATGCGCAAACGATCCCGGGCCAGGTAAGGTGGCACCCGTGGGGATACCGTGTGTGAGGCCGCAAAGTGATATGATGTGTTACATGCTAGACCTGTGTGACTTAGGATCGGGGTCCTGACAGCTTTGGTATCACAGCCTAACTGCCTGTAGGATTACCAAGCCAAACTGGTCGAAGTCGTGTCTAGAAACTCTTTTTTTATAATAAGGGAATTGATTGTGGAAGGGAAAGTAAGTCTCTTTTTACTTCTCTACCTGATGACCTTCTGATCTGAGTCACCTTCTTCTTTCTACGAGGATTAAGAACTAGGATTCCCATTCTATTTATCAGGATCACGTTAATGGTGGATTCAACCCTCAGTTCAGTTCCTACTACTTCTGTGTGTTCAACTGTTGGTCTCGGAACCTTGACATTATGATGTTAAGTGGTTATGCTACCTTTTTGCTTGGATCTCAAAGTCTTTCTGAGCATTTACAGCCGTTATGCTTTCCGAGTCATCCCAGGTTTCTAAACAATCTGATGCATTTGCAAACCTTTTCTTCCTGTTCCTGATGCTCCTTTGGGCCAGATTAACCACACTAATTGTTGAGTTGAGGTACTTCTTGCCTCAACATATACGTTGGAATTATTATTAAGACCCTAGGTGTTTTAGGGAGTCACCTAGTAATCTAGCCATGTTTTATATTCCCGGTGTGATGAATTATGGCCAGTACTCTCGAAAGCATCCCGTGATGCCATTTAGTAGTAGGTATTCTACTCTTGGGTTCTTGAACCAAAGACCCACTCTACTTACCTTGTGTTGATAGTGTTTGCTCGTTCCTTTAGGATATTAGTAACCCTGTGATAATCCTCGAGGTCTGTGGTTATCCTTCTTTCAATACCATGAACCATCATGGCAGAAGTTCTTCTGAACCAAAAGATCACAACCAGAGTGCTCTTGATGAGTTCTCCATTCCACATTGTGCCTCTGCCAATTCCACCTTCCTGCATGGGTTATCCGGAAGAAATATGTTGAAAGTTCAACATACTAATCTATGCATCCACAACTCAGAAAGTTATATGTTCCTTTGAGTTGTCCCTTTTAGTTGTATTATGACCCCCGTCTATCAGTTGATAGTCAGGAGTAGTTGTGCATTCGTGTTCATCGATGTCTTTTACTCTTATGGTCCGTCAATCCATTCTATTTCAGAATGACAAGGAGAAACAAACTCCAGTACCTCATCCATATCTAGGATTGGGTCAAAGCAGTTGTATTCCGCAGATCAAAATGCCAATCCAATTTTTGCTCTGATCTACCTTGGAGTGTTACCCTCTTTTATGTCAAGAATGTCATTGGAATTGCACCACATCCTATGAACTTTTGATATAGTGATACTTCCTGCCATTATCGTTCATTCCTCGGACTCCGTGTTGTCATAACCGGAATGCCGACAAGTGAACCGTGATGTGTGAAATCAATACTCCTAGCAACTCCGTTGCTTTGTAGTTAATGGACGATAATCTCATTCTTAGTGTGCCGGTTACTGAATCATCATTCTAAGATTGATCGTGCTACCTAGTCCATCTTCCTTGGTGCACTCTTTGATCAATGAGTTAGAATTGTGTCAATCTCTTGCTCTTTTGATCATATCATCTTGCCCTGAAAATCAAGATTGTTCTCGAGCTTCATAACATATCGGTGGTTCGTGATTTTCAGAATATCTTCTCTGAAGTATTACCAGGTTGTTCCCTGACCACTATGTTGAGTTCGTGATCAAGTTGGTTTTCTTATAAACCACCCCTTCTCCAAGAATCTGTGTTGGATACCCAGAACTAGTTTGTTAAGCTAAACAACAACTTGGAGAGTTGGAAGATAAAATCTTGATCTAACGTAGTTCAATTTGAAGGGATATCTTTTGGTGTGATTGTGTTGAAGAAATATGATATTTTCCTCGATTGATCCCCGTGATCGGTTGTTGTATATATTGTCCTATCAAAACTTTGATTTGAATGTGGGCTATCATCAAGTCAAATCAGAACCAACGATGTTCGTAATGTTGTCTTACTCGTGGTTGATCCCTCGAGCATACACCATTACATCCTTTGGTCTGAACAATGCTATCACTTTGTTCAGATAGTTATGGAATTCCATCTATACGGAAATCTTGATAAATTGTTGTTGAGCTCATTGACAAAATTTTCATTTTGTCCATGATTCATGATTGAACATGTAAGTTAGTATTGGAAACTTTTATAAGCATTATCTTCATGACCCGTTCATTAAGCATATGTTCGAATAAAAGAAGTGACTTCCTCTAATTCGTGAACATTTGATGCAAGTTGCCGCTCTAAATTTGAGAAAGTCAATGTTGCTTCCTCTGGAGTCATCCCAAGTCAGTCATGCATGTGCGAAGTACTCTATGGTATGATAGGTTGGCCGCCTCCATTCTATATGTGTTCCTAGCACACCAAGCCACTGGTTGATTTGTTCAAGGAGAAGAAGTTCCTTCTTAAGAATCATGACTTATGCTTGGACTTCAATATCCTCGATGATGGTTCCCCACCTGAACTCAGTAGTGTTTTGTTGTAAGACTACCATGTGGTCATGCTTGTCTATGACAACGTGTTCACATGTGTGTATCAGAACCAGCTCATGCCTTGGAGCTTGCTATCGTAGTTCATTTCCCGAGAATCTCGCTACATCATCTCGTCGGTTGTGTTGCAAACTTCCATTTTCCTTTATAGCCTTGATGAGTCTGGAATATCATGTCACCAACCAGATCTGAATCTCAGGAAGATATGATGGTTTGAACATTCCCGACATTTGCATTTTGTTCCCAGCTTGCACCGCCTTGTGCCAACTTTCCATGGGTTGACCTTCTCAGCAACTGCTGTTCAGGATTATCTTCAAAAGTGGGCTTACCATGGCTCCCATCCATTTCCGGTGATAAGTGCTACCTCCTGAGCTTGCGTTGTATTCCCTCAAAGAGGAAAGCGAGATGCAGCACAGTAGCGTAAGTATTTCCCTCAATTTTTACAACCAATGTATCAATCAAGTAGGAGACCACGCGCGAGTCCCTCGCACCTGCACAAACAAATAAGAACTTTGCAGCCAACGCGATAAGGGGTTGTCAATCCCTTTACGGTCACTGACAAAAGTGAGATCTGATAAAGATGATAGTTGATATTTTTAGTATATTTAGTTTAATAAAATAGCAAATAAAAGCGGTAAAAGTAAAGTAGATGTAGATTGATATGTTGAGAATAGACCCGGGGGCCATAGTTTTCTCTAGTGGCTTCTCTCATGATAGCGATATTCTATGGCGGGTAAACAAATTACTGTCGAGCAACTGATAGAAAAGCGAATAATTATGAGACTATCTAGGCATCACGTCCGAGACAAGTAGACTGAAACGATTCTGCATCTACTACTATTACTCCACACATCGACCGCTATCCAGCATGCATCTAGTGTATTGAGTTCATAAGTACAGAGTAACGCCTTAAGCAAGATGACATGATGTAGAGGGATAAACTCAAGCAATATGATATAAACCCCATCTTTTTATCCTCGATGGCAACAATACAATATGTGCCTTGCTGCCCCTACTATCACTGGGAAAGGACACCGCAAGATTGAACCCAAAGCCAAGCACTTCTCCCATTGCAAGAACTATAGATCTAGTAGGCCAAACCAAACTAATAATTCGAAGAGACTTGCCAGGATATTATGAGCACACATAAAAAGTTCAGAGAAGAACTGTCGTGGAATTAACACGTCAGATGTCCGGTTTAGCGGACTTAGTGGTGAGGCCGCGCATCTATGTAGTAGCTTGAGAGGGGTTGAGCGGAATCGAGAGACGCGATGCAAGACACGGATTTAGACAGCTTCGGGCCCCGGGAAACATCATCCGGTAATAACCCTACGTGTTGTTTGAGGCTAGGTCTCATTATGATCCTCGTGGTGTCGCCGGTAAACCGGCTCTTTGTGTCTAACCCTAGAAACTTGTCTAAACTTCTCCTCTAAAACTTGTCTCTTGTCTAACTTGTGAGAACTTGTCCCACTTTGGGGAGCCCTGCCCCTCCTTATATATGTTGAAGGGGCGGGTTTACATGACTAGTCCTAATAGGACTAGGATTGATCTATTACAAGGAGTCCTAGTCTTGCTTCCTTTATGGAGAATATTCCTTGCGCTTTATTCATAAACCGGCCCACAATTAATATGAACCGGCCTTCTGGGCCTTGGGCCTCGTCATCCATGATCCGCCTGCCGGGTCACCAGTAACTTGCCAAATATAAACCGTCTTAAGTAGAATGCCAAATCCGGCCGGGTCATAATTCCAGCCGGTTCATACCGCGGGGTAATATCCCCGACAAGAACCAAATATCTTTCATAGATAACCTTGATCATAAACTCACAATTCATCGAATCTCGACAAACACGCTGCAAAAAGAGATTACATCGAATAGATCTCCTCGAAGACCGAGGAGAACTTTGTATTGAGATCGAGAGAGAGAGAGAAGAAGCCATCTAGATACTAGCTATGGACCCGAAGGTCTGTGGTAAACTACTCACAACTCATGGTGAGGGAGATGATGATGATGATGAAGGACTCCGTGATAGATCCCCCTCTGGTGGAGCTCCAGAACAGGCTCCAAGATGGGATCTCCACGGGAACAGAAGCTACGGCGGTGGAATTAGGGTTTTCTCTCTATTCACTGAGTTTCTGGGGTACGTGGACTTATATAGGAAGAAGGAGGGCACCGGGGGATGCTCGAGGGGGCCTCGAGGCAGGGGGCGCACCCTGGGAAGGGGGGCGCGCCCCCACCCTCGAGGGTCAGCCCTCTGTCCCCTCACGTGGTTCTCAAGCTCCGCGTGCGTGATTTTCTCCAAAAATATCTCTCGGGAAGGTTTCATTCCGTTTGGACTCCGTTTGATATTCTTTTTCTGTAAAACCCTGAAACCGGCAAAAACAGCAATCTGGACTGGGCCTTTGGGTTAGTAGGTTAGTCCCAAAAATGATATAAAAGTGAATGATAAATCCCATTAAACATCCAAGACTTCATAAATAATAGCATGGAACAATAAAAAGTTATAGATACGTTGGAGACGTATCAATAAGCAAAAATCACTCATTGTGTTGTCTTCAACAAGGTACTCCACATCATCCATTCTTGTCTGAGTATGCCATTCTTCCATATTCCTTCGAACGATCGTTTGTGGTTTGCCTTAGGCTGGTATAGAGAATTTCAATGATCTCTATATCAAAAGTAATTCTTTTTGCCACTTAAGGCAATAATTCTACGACCGATCACCATCTTCTTTAAGTGTGGAATTATTGCCTACCAAGTGAACGTTCATCGTTTGTTTCACTCCATCCCTCTGGATGTGTGTTCCGTGTCTCAGCTCAAGAGATGTTTCAACGTCTCACTCCATGAGTTGATCTTGAGTTGCTCGATCTTTCAGAAGGTCAATTTTGTAGAGTTCCTTTCGTCGTCACCGTGTTGGACAAAGACCTCGAAAGCAAGGATGTCAAGATCAACATGATGCAAGCAATAAACATTCTTATGAAGTGCAATTGGATCGAGAAGATTGTGTTAGCTTGTGTCCCCTCTGATTTCTTACCTCACGCCTTGAATCTCGGGACGAGATTCTTGTTTAGTGGGGGTGAGTTGTCACATCCCTAGCTTCACCCTGCATTAGGCTAGCACTTGTCTGTTGCATCATGTTTAAATTTCAACTAAAGTTGAAATGGGGATGGCAGAAACCCCAGCACCCCCTTTAATCCAAGGTTTACTAAAAAATACTTTTCACTGTACCAAAAATGCCCTTCACAAAATGTTCATCATTTTTGGTCTTGGCTAAAACCTCTGCCAAAAATGGTTTCATAATTTTGGGAGCCATTTTGGATCTTTGAATTAAGTCATAACTATTTGCATTTGGACAATTAAAATGCTATAAATAATTTTAAATGTCCAAATAAGCTTGGAAGTAAATGAGGGCTGTTGGAATTAATCCAGACAGTGCCCACAAATATTTTCATGATTTATGAAAATGCTCTAGCATTTTTAATAAAGCAAAACAACTACAGAAAATAGAAAATATAAAAGAATTAGAAAGGAGAGAGAGAAGCCCACCTAGCCTACCTGTTTCAGCCCAGCCAGCCGAAGCAGCCCAGCCCACCAGGGGCATACCTGTCTTCAACCTCTGCCTACTGGCAGAGGCAAGACCAAGCACGGCGCCCGCGCGCGGCGGCACGCAGCTGCCTGCCTGGCCCTTCCATGGCCAGCGCGATGCCACCAACGACACGATGCCGACGTCTGGAAACCCCCTGACCTCCTCACTCTTCCCCTTCGTCTCTCACTCGACCTCCCGACGCCATGGCCGAAGCGACGCTCGCTCGCCGCCGTAACCACCGCAGCCATCATGCACCCCTCGCATCCCCAAACTGTCCAGCATCTCCACCATCCTCCGCCACGTCTCCCTGTCGAGTCCCATGACCTCAGATGGCCCGTGAAGCCGCCATCGCCGTCGTCTCAGTCCTCGAATGCTTGAGATCGCCGCCGCCGTTCCGTCATCACCAAGCCGTCCCCGAGCTCGCTGACCACCTCCTCGTCCTTGTTGTGAGATCCACTTCGTTCCCCCCTCTCCATTTGCTCGCCCCCATGCAGTAGCGCCGTTCTCCGTCGAGGACGAAGCCCACCGTCGCTGGCCAAGTCGCCGCCGTGGCTACAGGCGCTGCACCTCGCAGCCGAGCATGCCACTGCGCTCAGTGCCTCCCCACGAGCCCGCAGCATGCCTCAGCTCACCTTCCCGTGCCTCCTAGCAGTCGCTCGCGTCTCCTCCGAACTCCGGCCGCCGCAGACGAGCTCACCACTGTTAGCTCGATCCACACCAGCTCCTCCAGCTTGCACTGCCAGATGCGCGAGAGCCCCAGCTACGCGTAGCACCAAGCCGCCGTCCAAATGGTGGCCGGAGCTGCGTTCCTGACGTCCTTCGCCGCCTCGGGTCATCGCCGACAGCCTAACTCTGGCGGGTACGTGTTTAGTTAGTGCTAATGGCCCCCCTGGGTCAATGACAGGAGGACCCAGGGGCCTACCAAATTAGTTTAGTTACTAAATTAATTTTAGTTAACCACCGAGACACTGACATGTGGGCCCCGGCCCCAGTGACAGTTTAGATAGTATTAACTTAAGTCTAACTAACCCTATTAGTTAGTTGTGTCACTGACACGTGGGGCCAAGACTCTGTTAACCTTTAGTTTAGTTTTACACTTAATTAGTTAGCCCTGAGCCACTGACCAGTGGACAGTGGACCCCACTGGTCAGGTTTGACCTGGACCAGCCCCTGTTGACCTGATGATGTCAGCATGAGGTCATGCTAACGTAGTAAATATTTTCTGGGATTTTAAATAAATCAAAAATGATTTATTTATTTCAGAAAATATCCAAAACCTCTTAAAATCACAGAAAATAATCTATACCTCCAATGAAAATAATTTATATATGAAAAATGATCAAAAAAATCTAAAGAATCGGTTTATAGCATTTTCAAGCATGTTTGACCAACTTACAGCCACTGTTTAGGACAATTCGAATAAATGGCATTTGAATAATCACATATGGAGTTTGAATTTGAACATTAGGTTCAAATCAACTTCATTTAATATGGTTGCTAGTTGCATTAGCTCAATCAACAGCATATTGCCATGTCATGATCATGCATCATATTGTCGCATTGCATTGATTGTGTTCTCTCTTGTTTGCCGGTGTTTGTCCCCTCTCAGTAGACGATGTTCGGACGGTGTGATCGATGACACAAATGAAGACACAATGATATCTTCAGAAGTGCCAGGCAAGCAAAACCCCATTGAGCATTCCGATACAATCCCACTCTCTCGCTCTTGCTCTCTTTTACTGCATTAGGACAACAATGTTTCAACTGCTATTTGCTGCGGTAGCTGAACCCCTTTTCCTCTGCATGACATGTCATTGTCATAGTAAATAGTTGAAACCCACTAGCATGAGTAGGATTTGTTTGAGCCATGTTATGCCTACTCATTCATGCTTCTGGTTATGACTGATATTGCTTAGAGTTGTGTTAGGTCTGATTCATCGGGGATGAATTGGAATGTGGCCATCATGTCCTACTGTTGAGAGCTAAGTGTGTGAACACGATTTGGTAAAGGTAGCAGTGAGAAGCCATGTAGGAGTACATGCTGGGTTGTCTCATTGAAACCGTCCTCAGGAACTGAGTTCTGTGTTTGTGATCCATGAACAACTACTACCACACATTGGGATCCTTAATTGACTCTCTCGACTTATTAATCGCACTTGTCCTCTGTCCAGGAGTTGCAATTAGTTTCTGGTGTTTGTAGCATACTGGAGGCCGTACACAGCACTGACCCTCGGGGTGGGCTGTGATGCGGTAGGTACATGGCATGATGTACCGAGTCGCTCGTTTGGTGCCTCGGGAACCCTGTACACATCGTTCAGACTCCCTGCGGATGGAAACCTCGGCCGGACTCCCTGCGGATGGAACCTGAATAGGCGATAAACCTGGACTAGGGACTTGTGTGGTTAGTCAGGTCGTGGCCGACACCCTCGCCAGGCTTCCGCTTGAAGGTTGCCGAGATACATGACGGGTACATGGCGGTAAGTGGCGAGAGCATGTGTGAAAAAGTACACCCCTGCAGGGTTAATATGATCTATTTGAATAGCCGTGTCCGCGGTGAAGGACTTCTGGGTTACCTGTACAGTTCATAGACAAGTGGAAGTGGATACTCTAAAATGCGCAAGATAAGCGTGAGTGCTATGGATGGCGTCCTCGTAGGGAGACGGGAGCGGATCCATAGTGGTGTATTGATTAGTGAATATGTGGACTCGTGTGCGCCACCTCAAAAGAGTTACTTGCAGTCGTAGTTCAGGATAGCCACCGAGTCAAAGCTGGCTTGCTGCAGTCAAACTCCACCACTCCCTTTGTTGATACTGATGCATATGTAGCTAGTTCTGATGTAAGTCTTGCTGAGTACCTTTGTACTCACGTTTGCTTAATTTATGTTTTTGGAGAGGAGACTTCAGTCTGACTAGTACTTCCGCACGGACTTCGATGCTTAGCTTGTTACCTCAGCTACAATCTTGGGCCCTTGGGAGGGTCTTGTAGATAGTTAGGCTTCTCAGCCTTTTCATTTGTAGTTGTTTGTACTCAGACATGTTATGCTTATGTTTCCTGTATGGTCTGTATGTTGGGTCATGAGACCCACTGTTTGTAATAAATGCTATGATGGCTCTTCTGGGCCTTTATCTATATCAGTTGTTGAGTTATGTTGTGATGCCATGTTGTACATCACATACTTGCATGTTATGCGTACGTGTAATATGTATTGCTATGTGTGGGATCCGACACCTAGTCGTTTACCCTTGGTAGCCTATCTTACAGGGAAATGCCTCCTAGTGCTTCCACTGAGCCTTGGTAGCTTGCTACTACTCCGGAACACTTAGGCTGGCCGGCATGTGTCCTTCTTCGTTCCTGTGCCTGTCCCTGAAGGTAAATGTCATGCGTTGTTCCTTTAAGTCCTTTTTGCTTGCTACAACTTGGGTTCATACGTTGATGACCGACACATTCGTTGCTGGGTCATGTTTGCATGTCTCTGTAATTTAGTGCCACTTTTGGTTTACAACTAGTCATGTCGGCCCGGGTTCTCTGTCATATGGATGCTAGCGACACTATCATATACGTGTGACAAAATGCACAAACGGTCCCGGGCCAGGTAAGGTGGCACCCGTGGGGATACCGTGCGTGAGGCCGCAAAGTGATATGATGTGTTACATGCTAGACCTCTGTGACGTAGGATCGGGGTCCTGACAGCTGGTGTCCGAACACGGCATCGAGTGCAACCCAGCAAAGATCAAGGCCATCGATAGGATGGCGAGGCCAACTCGCATACGAGACGTCCAGAAGTTTACTGGGTGCTTGGCATCGCTCAGCCGATTCATCAGCTGGCTGGGCTAGAAGGCACTCCCTTTGTACCAATTGAAGAAGAAGACCACCTGCTTCGAGTGGAATGACAAGGCGGACGAAGCCTTCCACCAGCTCAAGAAAGTGTTGTCCATGACGCCTGTCCAGGCAGCGCCAACGGATAAGGAACTCATGTTCCTTTACATAGCCACCACCAGCCGGGTGGTCAGCACTGTCATTGTGGTCGAACACCTAGAGGACGGTAGAGCCTTGCTTGTCCAAAGGCCGGTCTATTACTTGAGTGAGGTGTTGATAGCTTCCAAGCAGAATTATCCCCATTACCATAAGATGTGCTACGGAGTGCACTTTGCTGCCAAAAAAGTCAAGCAGTATTTCCAAGAGCATCCGATCCAGGTCGTATGCACGGCCCCGCTTG
Source organism: Secale cereale (assembly GCA_902687465.1). NCBI lineage: Eukaryota > Viridiplantae > Streptophyta > Magnoliopsida > Poales > Poaceae > Secale > Secale cereale. Next base: position 543,924,280 of record LR738713.1, read on the forward strand.
CTGAGATCATGGGCAACAGAGATGCTTCAGGCCGAGTGGCGAAGTGGGCCATTGAGCTGGCCCCCTTCACCATCTTCTACCAGCCCCGCACCATCATCAAGTCGCAAGCGCTGGCCGACTTCTTCGTCCACTCGGCCGAGACCCAGTACATGCCGCCTGCTCGAGATTCAACCCATTCGCGGATGCATTTTGATGGATCAAAGATGCACACTGGCTTTGGAGCCGACGTCGTCCTTACCTCCCCCAAAGGCGACAAGCTCAAGTACACATTGCAAATCCACTTTGCCGCCTCCAACAACGTGATCGAGTACGAGGCACTCATTCACGGGCTTCGGATGGCCAAAGAGATTGGCATCCGCCGAGTGCTGTGCTATGGTAACTCGGACTTGGTAGTCCAACAGTGGTCTGGTAACTGGGATGCCAAAGATGCGAACATGGCAAGTTACCACTTCCAGGTCCAGCAAATCAGTGGGCATTTTGACGACTGCGAGTTCCTCCACATACCACGAGCTGACAATATCCAGGCCGACGTTTTGGCACGAATTGGATCAACTCGGCAAGCAATACCAGCCGGCGTATCCCTCCAAGGCCTGCGCAAGCCGTCTATTCAGCCGTCACCAGAGTCAGAGTCAATCTTCATGCCAGCCGACCCTGGAGCAGACGGCCCAAAGACCCCAGCAGCCGGCCCGGGGACTCCTATGCCAGCACCCGACCCGAGGACTTCAGAATCCGGCCCAGGGACTGATGCGGCCGGCTCAGGATCTCCAATAGGCGGCCAAGGAACCGGAGCGCCAACAGGCAGCCACGGGACTGCTGCACCAACACCCGGCCCGGGGACTTCAGAACCCGGCCCGGGGATTGCTGCAGCCGGCTCGGGGACCTCAAGAGCACAACAAGCGGCGGCTAACTCCAGCCCTCCACCTTCCGGCCCAACCACCCTGGTTTCAGTAGCAGAAGTAACAGGAGTCACAACACCATCATGGGCACTGCCAATCCTCTTTTTTTTTGCTCAGAAGAGAGTTGCCGGCAGACGAGACCCTGGCACGGCAAGTTCAGCGCAGAGCTTCCGCATACACAATAGTGAACAGAGAGCTTGTCAAACGCAGCGCGACCGGCATTTTTTAGCACTGCGTGGAAGCAGAAAAGGATCTGGCCATTTTAAGAGATATTCATCAAGGCGAATGCGGCCACCACGCGGCCTCAAGATCCCTCGTCGCCAAAGCTTTCTGCCACAGTTTCTTCTGGCCGACTGCTTTGGACGACGCCAAAGACTTAGTCAAGAAATGCAATGGTTGTCAGCGCTTCAGCTCCAAGCAACATCTGCCAGCTTCTACACTCAAGACCATTCCGATCACATGGCCATTTGCAGTCTGGGGACAAGACATGGTGGGCCCTTTCAAGACAGCACGCGGCGGCTTGACTCATTTGCTCGTGGTTGTGGACAAGTTCACCAAGTGGATCGAGGCGAAGCCCGACCGTCGTGACCTTCATCGCCGACATTACAGTCCGGTATGGCATACCACACAGCATCATCACCGACAACGGCACAAATTTTGCCAAAGGAGCATTGGCCCGTTTCTGCGCAACATAGGGCATCCGACTAGACTTAGCGTCCGTTGCTCACCCGCAGTCAAACGGCCAAGTCGAGCATGCAAATGGCCTCATCTTGTCCGGCATCAAGGCCCGGCTGGTCGAGCCCTTGGAACGATCGGCCAGCTGCTGGATCGAGGAGTTGTCGTCGGTCCTCTAGAGCCTCAGAACGACTCCGAACAAATCAACCGGCTTCACTCCCTTTTTCCTCTTCTATGGGGCCGAGGCCGTCATCCCAACATACGTTGAGTTTGACTCGCCTCGTGTCACCATGTACACAGAAGCCAAAGCAAGAGAAGCACGAGAAGACGGCGTCGACCTGTTGGAGGAGGCCCGGCTGGTAGCACTCCATCGATCCGCCATCTACCAGTAGGGTCTCCGTCGCTATCACAGCCAGCGAGTCGGGCCGCGATCCTTTCGCAAGGGGGACCTTGTGCTCCGGCTGATCCAGCGAACAGCCGGCCAGCACAAGCTCTCAGCCCCTTGGGAAGGGCCATTCATCATCAGTAAGGTACTAGGCAACGATGCCTACTACCTTATCGACGGGCAGAAGCCAAGATCACGCAAAAGAGATGACTCAGGCAAGGAGTTAGAGCGCCCATGGAACGCAAACCTCCCTCGCCGCTTTTACAGCTAAAGGCAGTATGTATCGTACTATCTATTGTATTTCGAGAAACGACGGGATCCTCGAGGAGCACTCGGGGACTGCCCCTCCCTTTATCTTTATGATAAGTTTTATGCCTATGAATGTGTTATTTTAATTCCTTCGTCAGGCACCGGGACCGAATAGACGACCCGAGGGCTTGCCGCCTGGCCCTATGTTTAAAGCTTTTTATCCAACAGTCAGACAAGTAATGTGTCGGCATCCAAGCCCTCTCCCACCTAAAGGTCACAGACTCGCATAACGCGGCTGTCTGACTGGCGGGATTCAAAGGCGGGAAGTGGTGCCCACATGAAAAATTGCTAAAGAAAAATAAATATAGGGCAAGACGGCCCTTGAGACAAGTTGGCCGGCTGCCGAGCAGCTGGCCAGCCGGGTTCTAGCTTAGCCAAACCGTGTTCTAGAGGGCGGGATACTTGCCTATCCAAAAAACAACTAAGTACCTGATCCAGCCATAGACCACAGAGTGGTTGCCTGGCTGGCAGGGCGGCAGTTAAAGGAGATGGCAAAAGAAAACGCCCGAAGGAATAAAGGACAACGCTAACTCTAGAACCCGGCAAATAGCATAAACATATGCAGGATTAAGAGAATATTTACATAACAAAAGGCCTCCAGGGCCGCCTTCCAGCAAATGTTTTTGGATACACACAGTGGGTGGAATTGTTCAAGACTAACTCTACCAAGTCATAAAGAAGGCAGGAAACAAAAAGATAGCACGGCCGCCTAGGCCAGAGGTGCAGCCGGCGGATCGGATGGCGCCACGGTGTCTGCTAGGCCGGTTGTTGAGGGGGTTGCCTGGTGGGTCTCGGCCTGATCGCCTTCCGTGGTAGACGGTGCGGTCCCATGGGGCTCGCTCGTTGAAGCCTGGTCGGGTGGATGACGAACAGACGGCTCCTCCTCCAGAAAGCCGCCTTCCTCGTCGTCGTCCTCCTCGTCCTCACCCTTGTTGCTCGAGGCGATCTCCTCATCCAGCTCCTCCGGCGCCGCCAGGTCCAGCCCAAAGTGGTCAGGCGGCACCACATGGCCGTTTTCATCCAACTCCGGGAAGAAGACGGTAGTGTCGGCGTAATCAGAAATCGCGGCGGCGCGCTTGATGAGATCTCTCGTACCGCTGCTAGCTCGGGCTCGGCTATCAGGACCGGTCTTTCAGTAAAATAATTACCAGAAGATCAGCCTTTTTAATAAACCAGCGAGGAATATAATTCCTTGCCGGCAGACAAATCCTTGATGCATAATTCCAGTACACTGAATATTATACAAGGTTGAGCATGGGGGTTGCTCAACAATTTTATTACAAGCGCGCCAATATAATACATAGAGGCGGATATGACACAAGGCAGGGTGGCATACTACTGACTCATAATAAAAGGTGGTGGAATATGTCACAGTGAAGTGGGTGATGTGACTCCAATATACTATAGTTCATCGAGTATCGGAGTGAAACCCGATGAATTTATTTGGTGGTAGGCGGAAGCGGTTATAAAATAGTGATCAACTCCAAGATCGCAAGGGACTGACTGGGACTCCTCTAAGCGTCGGACTCGCTATCGAACTCTTCATCCAAGAGATCGCCTTCGTCCACATCTGGCCAAATCAACAAGCCAGGTGAGTACTTTAAATGTACTCGCAAGACAGTTCGGACTCAAGATATAATAAATGCCAACATGATGCATATGAGTATCCCACCAAAAATGCGACCGGAATAAAATATTAATGTACTGTAAGCAACAATAGAAGTCAGGCAGTAATCCTCCCGAAATCCATAAGATAAAAGAAGGAAACCAAACGAGTGTCTGAATGACGCCTCGTGAAATAATAAATGAAAGCATGCCACAGTCGGGCGTCTGAGCGACACCGCATAAAGGGCTTATAAATAAAATAAATGCCATAGTCGGACGTCTGAGCGACATCACATAAAGGGCTTATAAAAATAAAAGGAATGCCATAGTCGGACGTCGGAGCGACATCACAGAAAGGGCTTATATATAAAAAGAATGCCACAATCGGACGTCTGAGCGACATCACAGAAAGGGCTTATAAATAAAAGAAATGCCACAGTCGGACGTCTGAGCGACATCACATAAAGGGCTTATAAAAGAAATGCCACAGTCGGACGTCTGAGCGACATCACATAAAGGGATTATAAATAAAAAGAATGCCACAGTCGGACGTCTGAGCGACATCACATAAAGGGCTTATAAATGACAGTAGTATAATGATGAAATACTTCTGAAAGTAAAATTAATACAGAGATAGTTGGTGAGTTCATCTACCAAATGAACTTGACGAAAACACTATTCAGGTTACCAATAAGAATAAACTAGAGACGGTCACCGGGTTGACATGAAGATTGACCCTAGGCCATAAACATGGCTACTGGAAGAATTTAACTCTGCAGAGCTTGTACTATGAACTCATAGCCAACGGGTTCTACTAGCCACGTGGGCTAGTCCCGTCTACGGTGTTTTAGTAGAAACCCAACTAACCAATACACACCCATTTAACATCCTGTTGTCCGGAATCACCCGCGACGACATTCACGGAAAACTTTAAGACGGGGAGCCTACAACCTAGAATAGCATGGGATCAAATTTATATATGCGCGCTCTAGGCGGTGCCCCCCTCTCGGTCCCAACCGGAAACACCCATGCCCCCTGACCGGATGACGGGCTTTAATCCAGGGCCATGGAACCCTCATCCCGGCCCCTCTACTTGGTGTGTACTCGGGAAGTGGTTTACAACTGACTAGACCGTAATCCCAACGGACGGCCTATGATAGTACTGAAAAAGGAGACGAATGGAATCATGACATGATCTCCATTGATACGGAGATAACCAACTACTGGCATGCTCCCACAATACCAGCATTCCACCCATCATATCACCATATGATCGAGGTGGTTCAAACATTATCATTCGGGACTCACCCAAAGCTTACTTGCATGAAATATGCCATACACATATGCCCATATGATCATGCTTATGAAACGAACTACTTGAGCAAACATGCAGCACACTCATCATATCAAGAGTTCAAACATGCTTGCCTGGTTCTGAAAAGTCGGAGCCTAACTCGGCGTGATTTGCGTCTCCGTCACGGCCTTCGGTATCTATGTATTCAAACAAAATACATACTAACATAAATACCGCGCATGCAAATAAAGTTGCTCCAAAAATTTCCACATAAATATGACAAAAAACTAGGCAGAAAACTAAAGTGGACAGAAAAAGAATCAACTCAAAATCACTTTTAGCTTAAAAGATATTAGAGTTTCTGTCCAGGGACCCATCTGTAATGAAACAGAAAAGATCCAGGGGCTAGAACAGAAAACAGCAAAGCGAATCGGTACGCAGTATGCCAACCGCAGAGGGGAGACGTATTTTGCCGAATGCGCTAACAGAAAACGATTCAGAGGGGAGAGGTGTGAGGCTGACAGAGGGCCCCACGCGTCAGGTTTGAAAAACAGAAGCAGAGTCGCGCCGGCGCCGGTGCTGTGGTGATCGCCGGCATCGATCCACGGCGAGATAGGGGAGGGGAGAGGTACATACGGCTTCTCGGTGTTCTTCCGCGTCGAACGGTGGTGGAGTTGGGTGTCGGCGAGCCCCACGTCGACGGCGGCCCTGTCTCCAGCGGACGGCGGCTCGGGTGGTCGTGGACCTCGTCGGAGAGAGTTCTTGGGATGAAATTGAGGTGGGGGTTAGGTCTAGGTGGGTGCCAGGGTGCTACGCCCGAGTCCACGGCGGCGGAGAAGCCCTCACCGGAGTGAACGAAGCTGGAGCCCGAGGCGGAGGGGGTTGGCCGGAGCTGGGGAAGAAGGGCCCCTCGAGGCTCTTCCAGAGGTTGGGCGTGGTCTAGGGAGGCAGTGAAGGTGTGTGTGTTCGAGCACGAGCTTGGGGGTGCCTTTTATAGGCGGCTCGAGGTGGCTGCCGTGAACGGATAATTTCGGCGAGTCGATTACGGCGCTGCAGTGGTCGAACGGCGGAGTTAGGGGCTTGAGCATCATCCAGGAGCTGTAGGGGTTCCATTCCCGCACCTAACTCAGCAGGAGAGGTGGAGTTACGGGCTGTCCCCGACGGAACGGCCGCGCGGCACGGCGGCGGCAGGAAACGCGCTCTGCGCGCCAGGCCACGGCGACGACGTGCCAGGCGTGTGCTGGCACTGGAAGTGGGCACGCGGAGTGCTGGGGTGGTTTGGGCGGCGCTAAACGGCGTCGAGCTGCGGTGGTAGCTTCTGTCAGCCGCCACGGGCGGCGCTGTTGCCGTGGCAGTCGCCGGCGTGGTCGGGCCAGGGCGCCACCGACGCCCAGAAACGGCCAAGCGAGCGTGCGGCGACTGGATAAGAAGAAGGAGCAGTGCAGCGTCGAGCCAAGGAGATACCGGCGTGTTTTGTCGCTGCGCCTGACGAACTGTCGAAACTGACGAACTGTCGAACTGTCGACAGTTTCAGTTAACAGTTCTGAACTTGACAGAACAGTGTAGGCTAGGTGTTTGATGAAATGATTCTGGTATGTGTGCAAAGCTTCTGGAGCTGATTTTTGGTGGAGTGGCCTCATGATGTATCTAGAGGCTGCCTGATTTTTCACAAAATTTTGCAAATCTGGTCCAAACTTGCAGCAGGTGAAATTTGAAATTTTTGAACTATGGACCAGTGAAACAAGATGGATCTAGGTTGTGGGTACTAAAGACTATCTAGGATAGTTGGTTTGGAAACAAACCACAAGCTAGGCATAGTGGTTCCTTTGTAAAACACCAAGGTCAACTATAAAAGATGGAAATAGTTTTGGAGTGAAATAAATAGAGGAAAAATCCCAATAAGGTCAAAACTTGCTGGAATTCATGAAAGACTTGTCCTAAGGTGTGAAGAGAGTCTTGGAGAGAAATATTTCTGTTGGGGTCATGGCAAGATGAAGGTTGGAGGGAAGGATAGGTCCAAGATCAAACTTGAGAGGTTTAAATCAAGAAGGGGAGAATTCAAACAAACACTTTTGAAACTCAACTTGTGCTTGAGCCAAACACAAGAGAAAAACTTCAAGGCCAAAACCAAGCTTGAGAAGACACACAAACTTTGGCCAGAAGGGATTTTAGAAGGGTTTAAGAGAAGATCAACCAACCCCTTTCCAAGAGGCCAAAAGTTTGGAAGAAAAACCAACTCAAAAATTTGGGGTGTTACAACACCTACCCCCTTAGGAAAAATCTCGTCCCCGAGATTTCAGCTGATCCTCAAATAGGTGTGGATGTTGTGCCCGAAGAAAATCTTCCCTTTCCCATGTTGCCTCATCCTCTGTGTGATTACTCCACTGAACCTTGAGGAATTTAATTGACTTCTGACGGGTTCTCCTTTCAGACTCCTCCAAATTCTTCACTGGGTGTTCTCGGTATGTGAGATCTGGTTGCACATCAAGGTTTTCATGTGACACATGTTTCTTTGGGTTGCTTACACACTTCCGTAGTTGCGAGACATGGAACACGTCGTGGACGTCTGACAGTTCCTTGGGAAGGTCCAGCTGATAAGCTACTGTGCCTCTCCGTGCAGTTATACGGAAGGGTCCGATGAATCGAGGTGCCAGTTTCCCTTTGACTTTGAATCGTTGCAGTCCTCTCATAGGTGATACACGTAAGTATACGTCTTCACCGGGCTCAAAACTTATTTCCCGATGCTTTTGATCGTAATACCTCTTTTGTCGGCTTTGGGCGGGTTTGAGTCGATCCCGTATTATTTTTACTCTTTCCTCGGCTTCTTTTAACATATCTGGGCCGAATATGCGACTGTCCCCTGTTTCGGACCAATTCAATGGAGTACGGCATTTTCGTCCATACAAGGCTTCGAAAGGTGCCATCTGCAGGCTAGCTTGGTAAGTATTGTTATATGCAAACTCGGCATATGGTAAGCTTTCCTCCCAACTGATCCCATAGGTGAGGACACATGCCCTTAGCATGTCTTCGAGTATTTGATTTACTCGTTCCGTTTGTCCTCCAGTCTGGGGGTGGTAAGCCATACTAAACGTTAGTTGTGTCCCGAGGGCTTTCTGCAACTGATCCGAAAATTTGGAGACGAACTGAGTGCCTCTGTCGGATATTATAGTCTTGGGAACACCATGCATGCATACTTTCCGGGCGAGGTAAAGCTTGGCGAGCTTTTGAGTGGTATGGGTTGTCTTGACTGGTATGAAATGTGCCACCTTGGTCAGTCTATCCGTGATGACCCATATGGCATCATTTCCGTGTTGTGACCGTGGTAGTCCAACAATAAAATCCATTCCAATATCGTCCCATTTTCATTCTGGTATCTTGTTTGGCTGTAATAGTCCTGCGGGTTTTTGGTGCTCGGCTTTAATGCGTTGACATGAATCGCAGCATGCAATAAATGTGGCTATATCCCTCTTCATGCCGTGCCACCAAAATCTTTCCTGAATATCCTTGTACATCTTCGTACCTCCAGGGTGGATTGAGTATGGAGCGGTGTGGCTTTCTGCTAGAATTTGCTGTTTAAGGTCGCTGCTATTTGGTACGCAAAGTTTGTCTCCGAACCATAATATCCCTTCACTGTCTATGGTGAATTCTGAGGCTTTGCCCTGACTTACTTTTCTTTTTATCCCTTCGATGCTGGGGTGTCCATGCTGAGCCTTCTTTATTTGCTCTATTAGCGTAGGCTGTATTTCTAGCTTGGATACTTCGCCTTCCGTGACCATCATTAGGTTGAGTCTGGCGAATTCTTGTTGAAATTCGGGTCTCAGGTTCTGTATGATGCCGTTATTCGGGCTGGGGTTACGGCTGAGAGAATCTGCTACCACCTTTGCTTTTCCTGGGTGATAGTGGATACCAACGTCGTAATCTTTTACCAGTTCCAGCCAGCGTCGTTGTCGTAAATTTAGCTCTGGCTGTGTGAAAATATATCTGAGGCTCTTATGGTCCGTATATATTTCACAGCGATTTCCAAGCAAAAAGTGCCTCCACTCCTTGAGTGCATGAATGACTGTTGTGAGTGGGATAATTTTCCTCATGTTTTCGCAGTTGCCGAGAGCGTAGGCGACTACTCTGCCTTCTTGCATTAGTACGCATCCGAGGCCTTTCCGGGATGCGTCGCAATATACTTCAAAACTCTTGTGTATGTCTGGTACAATTAATACTGGGGCTGTTGTTAACCTCTTTTTGAGCTCTTGGAAACTTTTCTCACATGCTTCGGTCCACACGAATTTCTTATCCTTCTTGAGTAGTTGTGTCATTGGTTTGGCTATGGTGGAAAATCCTTCAATAAACCTTCTGTAATATCTGGCCATACCAAGGAAACTGCGTATATCCGTTACACTGGCTGGCGACTTCCAGCCAAGTACAGCCTTGACTTTATCTGGGTCCATAGCAATTCCTTTTTGTGTTAACACGTGTCCTAGGAAACCCACTTGTCTGAACCAAAATTCACATTTGCTGAATTTGCCGTAAAGTTGGTGTTTCCTTAATTCTCCCAGTACAATGCGGAGATGTTCAGCATGTTCTTCTGGTGTCTTTGAATATACCAAGATATCATCAATAAATACCACCACAAATTTGTCCATGAATTTCATAAATACCTTGTTCATAAGGTGGCGAAATATGCGGGGGCGTTGGTCAGTCCGAACGGCATTACTGTAAATTCATAAAGTCTGTATCTGGAGGTGAATGTTGTTTTTGGGATATCTTCTGTCCGTGCTTTCAGTTGATGATAACCTGACCTTAGATCAACCTTTGAGAAAACCTTGGCTTGCATGAGCTGGTCAAATAAATCATTTATCCGTGGCATCGGATATTTGTTCTTGATTGTGACCATGTTGAGTGCTCGGTAGTCTATACACAACCTCATGGTCCCATCCTTCTTTTTGGCAAACAATACTGGCGAACCCCAAGGTGAGGAACTGGCCCGTATAAATCCTTTATCTAGCAGTTCCTTTATTTGCTTCTTTAATTCAACCAACTCGGATGGTGCCATTCTGTATGGTTTCTTATATATGGGGGTGGTTCCTGGTGCTAGCTCAATAATGGATTCTATATCTCTGTCTGGCGGCATGCCTGGTAGTTCCTCAGGAAATACGTCCGGAAATTCACATACAACTGGAACCTTGCTTAACTCAGATGTATCAACTTTGTTTAATTTTGGTTGTCGTGACACCGGTCTTTCCTGAGTTGCGACCCTTATTGTCTTTCCATGATGATGAGTAAGAATCACTGTCCTGTTGAAGCAGTCGATAAATCCCTTATTGGTGGTTAGCCAATCCATACCCAGGATAACATCCAGTCCCTTGTTTTCCAACATGATGAGGTTTGCGTGAAACTTTAATCCCTCAATTTCAATGGTCAAACCTTGGCAGTAATTCTGAGTGATCTGCTTACTTCCGAGGGACTTGATGGTAATTGATTTTCCCAAGGGAAGCATTCAAAAACCATGTTTCAAAGCGAAACTCTTCGAAATGAACGAATGAGAAGCTCCAGAATCAAACAAAACCGTGGCAGGTATTGTGTTGACAGGGAACGTACCGAGTACGATATCCGGTGCATCCTGTGCTTGCTCCTTGGTCACATGGTTCAGGTGGCCTTTCCTGTGATTGTTATTGGGGTTGAAATTGTTACGCTTGGGCGCGGAATTATTTCCGTTGCTGTTTGGCTTTGGTGCCGAGTTTCTTGGCTTTGGGCATTGTTTAGCATAGTGTCCCTCTTCTCCACATGCGTACCAGGTAACACCCGGGCGATAGGTGAAATCCTTGTCCCTTGTATGAAAATTCTTATTTGGACGTGTGTCATTTGTCGTGGGTCTGTTTGCCCCATTCCTCTGGAAATTCACCTTATTCTTGTTGTTGCGGGAATGGTTGGTCTGATCCCTTTTTCTCTTGCGAATGTCTTCCAAACTGCGACGTTCATTTTCCAACGTAATGGCTTTGTCTACTAGAGTCTTGAAATCTGGAAAAGTGTGTATGACTAACTGGCATTTTAGTGCTGGTGCCAGTCCGTCCAGGAATTTCTCCATCTTTTTATTTTCTGGCATTCGCTCTTCGTTGGCATAACGTGATAACTGCGCAAACTGACTGTTGTACTCCTGTACTATCATGCCTCTTTGCTTGAGATCATCAAATTCTATTTTCTTGATCTTCATAATACTCTTAGGGATGTGTGCCCCATGAAAGCCTTCCTTGAAATCTTCCCAGGTGATATTATTCACGTCGGGATGCATAAGCAGGAAATTTTCCCACCAGGACGCGGCTGCTCCAGTAAGGTAATGTGGTGCGTACAGCACTTTTTCTCGGTCTGAGCATTGTGCTACAATTAATTTTCTTTCAATATCTCGAAGCCAATCATCGACCTCAAGAGGTTTGTCTGTGTGCGAAAACGTTGTTGGACGTGTCTTCTGAAATTCAGACAATTTGGAGTGCGGCTGGTATGGTTCACGGTGATTTCCCATGTTAATGACATGGTTCATCATTTCTTGGTGCTGTTGCTGACTTTGCTCGTAAAGACGGCACACTTGAGAAAATGCCGTTTCACTCCCCTGCTGACTTGACTGCCCCTGTGAGAAATTGTTGTTTGTCTGTGTGCCATAATTTTCTTCGGCGGACTTGGCATGGAACGTGTCCAGGGACGAGTCATTTCTTACTCTAGGGTAATAAGGCAGAAAACCTGAGAAGAACCGAGCAGCAAAATAAACCAAGATTTTGCAAAAGCGATCAAACACGAGCTCGAAAAAGATTTTTGAAATAAACTGGTTGATTGCGCACAGAGAAGGCTGCTGGTACATATATTACACGCCGGTTCTAATTATACATACGTCACTCAGGGTGTGAGTACACATCCTGACATGTTATTTAAAACTAGTGCACTCCTCCAAGATCCTACATGATGCGCAAACAGACTACTCCCATCATCCTATTTTACATAACACACAAATATTACAAGCGAGCGCGGTGCGTCGTGGAATAACGTGCTAGTCGGAGATGTTGAAGATTTCCCTCGGCCTGCCGAGGGTAAGGCCCAGTGGTGCTGGAGACTCAACTTCCTCCTCACTGATGGGCTCCAGGTGCGGAGTAAGAGTACGAGGTGTCGAGGCAGGTGCAGCAGGCGGTGCAGCTCTAACTGGAGTAGGAGCAATGACTTGGTCAAACTCCTCAGTGGTAGGCAGACGGCGAGCGATGGCTAAGATGGAAGGTGCATAGGAGGCGGCGGACGAGACAAATGTCATTGGTGGTGCAGTATGGAGTAGCTCCCTCCTGTTGGCGGAGCCACTCTGGACCATCTCCATACGGGTGGCCACCAGGTCGTCCACCAGATTATCAAAGGCTACCTCAAGTGCCTTGAGGTACTCAACCATTGATTCAATGGCTTCGTCACGCTCCCCATTTGCGCATGCAAATGCATAGTGACACGTATATGGCACGTGGCATGGGAGGTAACGGAAGCGACGAGTCTTCATCGAAGGAAGGATGTCCCGGAGACGAGCTATCACCTCACGGGCAGCCATCTGCATGGCATGCCTCTCCATAGGCATGGCTCTGCCCACAAATCGAAGGCGGTGCGCTTCAGAACGCCCACCTTTAAAGTGTACCACAGCCTGATGCATAGACACGCTGTCGTTGAGCTTGTGACGATAGAGTGTAAACTCGGGACGTGTGGCTGGCCCAATCGCGACATTGGTGATGGCGATGAGGAGCTTGACAAACCCTTCAGGAATGTTGGCGAACACCTGTGCATCACAGTCGTTGTTGGCCATCTACAAAAGTAGACAAAAATTCAGGAATGTTGGCGAACACCTATGCATCACAGTCGTTGTTGGCCATCTACATAAGTAGACAAAAATTCCGAATAGTCAGGCCATAAATTTATGCTGACCAACCGAAAATTGCTACAGATGTAAAAATGTTGAAAAACAAATTTTCGCTAATAACCGATTAGCGAGCGCACCTAGTGGCTTCCTATAGTCAGCCTGGCTCTGATACCAAGGTTGTCAGGACCGGTCCTTCAGTAAAATAATTACCGGAAGACCGACCTTTTTAATAAACCAGCAAGGAATATAATTCCTTGCCGGCAGACAAATCCTTGATGCAGAATTCCAGTACACTGAATATTATACAAGGTTGAGCATGGGGGTTTGATACGTCCAAAACGTATCTATAATTTCTGCTTGCTCCATGCCTCTTTTGGGTGATATTGCTATGTTATTTATACACTTCCATACACTTTTGATCATATTTGGACTAACCTATTAACTCAGTGCACCCCAGTGCCAGTTTTTGTTTTCGCCTGTTTTTGTATTTCAGGTTTTCACATTACGAGAACTGCTAGAAAAAATCCAGAAAAATTATATAAAAAATCAGCGTTCCAGAAGCTACCAGGCACCCGAAGCACAGCCTGAGGGGGACCACCAGGGCCCCAGGCGCCCTGGTGGCGCCTGGGCCCCCCGAGCCTCGTCTGATGCCCCCCTTTGGCATATATTTAAAGCGTCTCCCGAAACCCTCGAGACGGGAACTCTTTTTTCGCGATCTCATCTCTGTTCCGCCGCCGCCGCCGCTTCCAAGATCGGGAGCACCAGGAGAACTCTTCCCGGCACCCTGCCGGAGGGGAGGATCACCACCGGGAGCTTCTCCACCACCATGGACGCCTCCCGGATGAGTTGTGAGTAGTCTCCCTTGAACCATGGGTCCATGACCAGTAGCTATGTGATGTTCTCCTCCCGTTCTTGTGCTTCACTAATTAGTCCTCGTGAGCTGCCCTACATGATCGAGGCACCTATGTAATCCTTATGCTGTTGCTATGTTGAGTTTGCTGGGATCCGATGGATTATGAGATTATGTTGAGATTGATCTTGAGTAATATATTTGATTCACCTCTTTTATATTTATGTTCGTAAGTAATTCTTGCATGTTCTCCGTTGTTATTTATTGCTTTGGCCGAGTAATAGGTAGTGACTCCAAGAGGGAACGTTATGCTCGATTGTGGGTTCATGCCCCTCGATGACTAGCTTGAGTGACAGAAACATGAGTCTAGGGGATGTGCTATTGCCACAAGGGGGAAAACAACGGTGCTTGTGCCCGCGGGTGCAAGGATTGTTTACTTTACGCAAAGTTCTTTTAATGCAGTTGTCTGTTGCATTGAGTTTACACTATGGGTGGGACTCGCAACTTAATACCAGCGAGATGTTCTGGATAGATATCTCAAGGTGGATGATTAGTAGTAGATATTGATGGATTTCGGTCTACTTACTTTGGCGTACCGCCCATGCTTTGAACCTCAACCTTTCTTGCAATGTAGTCTGCATTGGTTTGCGTTCGTGGTCCTGTCAATTGCCCAGCTGTAATTTGTTACCTCACATAGCAGTTTTATCGTCTTTTGGGAGAGAGACATCACTAGTGAACATCATGAGACTCCGGTCCATATTACCATCATTGATCACATCCGCTATTTACTTACTATTGCAATTATACATATCACTATTATCACTTGCGTTTGATCCTTTGTAAACTACAAGGCCGGAGGGATTGACAACCTCTCTGTACTCGTTGGGAGCAAAGTTATTTGTATCTGTGTGCAGGTCCACGTTGATTGCTAATATCTGGCGCCGTTAGCAGTTGACACCTTCTTGTTGAAACTGGAGTCTCAAGGAAAACGATCCTTGGTATTGCCAAGGGAAAACTTTTGCTACACTGCATCTCAAACCTTCCACTTGGGGTAACCAACGAGGGGTGAGAAGCCACCTAGCAAAGCAATTTCTGGCGCCGTTGCCGGGGACTCCACTCTTCAGGATAGGGGAATTGCACGCTATCTTTTACGTTTGCTTTTAGTCTTGTTAGTTTACCTTTCAGTTTTGCTTTAGTATCTTTTATCGAAAATCACAAAAATAGTTATCTTATTCTTTAGTTGTCATTATGTCGGGTCCTTTTGTCTTTGACGAGGCAGAAGTTCTCACCTTTAAACAAAGAGGTGGGGAAAGTCTGAAAGATGCTTGGTATAGAATTAATGATTCTCAAAAAAGAGCCACCAAGAAGCAACCTACTACTATCCTGCTTAGAAAATTTTATGTTGGAATAACTTCTTGGAATAGATTTATTCTAGATACTGCTATCAATGGGAATTTCCTAGAAGCCCCAGTTTGGGAGTCTCTTAGTATTATTGAAAATCTTGTTGGGAATCCCCCTGTTGTTAGCATTCAAGAGGACATCACCCTAGCTCACATTATGAAAAAACTTGAAAAAATAGAGCTAGAGATGCCAAGCATTAATAAGATAAATGAGTTGGATCGTAAGATCCAAGGGAATTTGAATAGGCTTGATAGCTCCATGCATAAAATTTTCAAAACTTTGGAGACCATCTAATCCCATGACTTGGACTCTTCTAGGGTAGACAAGATTGAGGAAATATTTGATACTCTAGGAACTACTTTCTACTCGATCAAAACCAAAAAGGTAGAAACTCCGGCAAAGAGGGAGCCTAAGTTCGTTCACGTTCCAAAGGCTCCCCGTTCTAAAAGTAATCCATCTATTGCCAAAGGGGTTGAAACTGTAAAGACTTTGGAAGAAACACCTCTCTTTGATGAATTTATAAATGAATCTTCCCTTGACTTTTATCCTTTTGGTCTTCTCCCGAGAAGTATCTCTATGAGGCCTTTATTTGAAAGTCCTCTTAAGACTAGTTGTATTATTGAAGAGCTTTTTGATGATCTTGATGATGGTTCAATTGATACAACTTGACCTCTATGCATTATGCCTAGCTTAAAGGCATAAAAGAAAGCGCTTTTGGGAGGCAGCCCAATGAATAAATTTTATTTTGCTTTTGTTGTGTCTTGATGTTGTTACTACTGTAGCATCATCATTGTATCTTTGCTTTTCAATTTTGTGCCAAGTGTAGCCTCTCATTGCAAGAAAGTTCAAAAGTTGTGACATGCTGTCCAGGAAACAGATTCTGTCCTTGGATAGAAAAATTCGTATAAAATCACCAGATCATCTTTTTGGTCTGAATTTTTCCGACAGCATGCTCTATATAATTGTCTTTCGTGCGTCTGTTCTGAGTTTTTTTATTAGAGTTGCAGAAGTGCCCCGGAAAAATCATTTACTACCTGCTGTCCTGTTTTTCACAGATTCTGTCCTGTTTTGCCTTTCCTTCATTTTGCAAACCTAGAGCATGCTTTTTCTTTGCAAAAACCTTTTGGCAATCTTGAGAAACAGTAAAACTTCAAGAATATCTTTATTTCCAGCAAGGAACAATTATTTTATTATGGGTACTAACCTCGCTAATCAGATTATGATGAGTTATGTATGAAGGGAGTTTTCAAGTGTGCGAGGGAAGATGATAAAAAGATTCAGGAGTGTCAAACGCTCAAGCTTGGGGATGCCCCCGTGCACCCCCGAGAAATATTCAAGGAGACTCAAGCGTCTAAGCTTGGGGATGCCCCCGTGCATCCCCTTCTCCATCAACATTATCAGTTCGTCTTTCGTTCCACTATATTTTAATCACTTCATGTGTTATGTGCTATGCTTGGAGCGTCTTGCTTTTAGTTTTCCTTTTAGTTTTCTTTAGCTTTTCATAACGAGTCGGAACTCAGCTTTCTTTATGTGGGAGAGAAACACGCTCCACTTCTACCTAGAACATAACATAGAAATTTCATGTCTATCCTTGCTGTGTGTGTTCTTTGTCTTTTAATAGCTACTATCATGCTTAGCTCTTAGTATTCATGCTTATCTTTTTAAAGAGCTTTTGTTTAGTTGGTTGCTTGAACTCTCTTTAGTTATCATGCTTATCTTATTAAGAGAGTTTGCTTCCGTTGCATTGGTTGATATGTCTATGATAACGATGCTACGTGCATAATGGCGCTTAGTAGTTCAGGTTTTCTTATGGTTAGTCCCAAATAGCTGCGGGGTTCCCAATGTGTTATTGCAGTACCAACATGATTTGTTTGCCTATGATGTGGTATGGCTAAGTAATATCTTCCTTCAAAGAATTTATTTTGATTGACTTGGCGTATGCTCACGCATATTTAAGACTGTAAAGAAAGTCTGTCAAGCCTTGATGATCTTTTGTTTCTGAGTAGCGATATAACTTCCATGCCTGATTCAATGTTGCTTTGTCGCTCTGCATGATTATGACCGTCATTGCTCTCTTAGTTGGTCGCTCCCAGTCTTTTGCTAACCTCCACCTGTACTAAGCGGACTGACTGCTTGTGCATCCACATTTTTTATACCAGTTATGCCATATGAGTCCACCATACCTTCCTACATGGTATTTACCTGCCATTCCTAACGGAGACTTGCATGTACCATCTCGAAATTATTCAAAGAAAAAAAAACATTCCCATTTTGTGCCTCTATTGTAAGTTCATGAGGAAGTAGTAGTTAATTCATGATCTTTTTAAGTTGGACAAGCTTCACCCCGGGATTGCATGTATAATGTGCAAACCCATAATACGAGAAGGAACTGGCATTGAGTGCGCCCGGCTCAAAAAGATAATATAACAAACAAACCCTCCTTCACGCTTTGTTCATGAAAAATCAGAAAACTTTGGCAGTGATAAACAAAGGAGATTAAGAGGATGTGATCGTCCTCATTCGGGAGCCGTTCCTCGAAACTTGTCCATCTCAAGAAGTGATTGAGTTGTCTGCTAGCATTCGTTGACGAAACATGCATGATCTAAAAAAAATTGTTACCTCTGTTTTTAAAACCAAGAGCTCTGGTACATGTTTTGTCTTTGTTTCCGACTACGGGTTTTCAACCTTGCCAACAAAAGCCACGGTTCGAGAGTCTCCACCTTCTTTTAAAGCACCAACTACTGAGAGCATGATTGTCATTCTGAGTGTAATGTGCATTGTCCCAAAGTAGCATTGTCTTTTGCATGATTGTGATATCGTTTATTCTGAAATCATTGTATCTAGTCATCACTTAAACCTTGGAGGTGCCCCTGCATTTATGTTTTGCTTCACTCAAGGGGGCAAGCGAGATATCACTTTATCATATTTGCACATCATGTTCATTACAAATCTATTTGATGTTTCAGTATCATATTTTAGAACTTCCAGTTCTTTGTGATTTTCTCATGAGGCAACTTAATTACTATAGATTCATTGTCTCAGTAAGCTTTTGTCATGTGACTATGAAAAAGTCATATATGGTTAATAGCATGTCACCATAGAAATTATTCTTGTTATCATTTACCTACTCGAGGACGAGCAGGAATTAAGCTTGGGGATGTTGATACGTCCAAAACGTATCTATAATTTCTGCTTGCTCCATGCCTCTTTTGGGTGATATTGCTATGTTATTTATACACTTCCATACACTTATGATCATATTTGGACTAACCTATTAACTCAGTGCACCCCAGTGCCAGTTTCTGTTTTCGGCTGTTTTTGTATTTCAGGTTTTCACATTACGAGAACTGCCAGAAAAAATCCAGAAAAATTATATAAAAAATCAGCATTCCAGAAGCTACCAGGCACCCGAAGCACAGCCAAAGGGGGACCACCAGGGCCCCAGGCGCCCTGGTGGCGCCCCCCCCCCCCTTGGCCCCCCCGGGGGGGCGCCTGGGCCCCCCGAGCCTCGTCCGATGCCCCCCTTTGGCATATATTTAAAGCGTCTCCCGAAACCCTCGAGACGGGGACTCTTTTTTCGCGATCTCATCTCTGTTCCGCCGCCGCCGCCGCTTCCAAGATTGGGAGCACCAGGAGAACTCTTCCCGGCACCCTGCCGGAGGGGAGGATCACCACCGGGAGCTTCTCCACCACCATGGACGCCTCCCGGATGAGTTGTGAGTAGTCTCCCTTGGACCATGGGTCCATGACCAGTAGCTATGTGATGTTCTCCTCCCGTTCTTGTGCTTCACTAATTAGTCCTCGTGAGCTGCCCTACATGATCGAGGCACATATGTAATCCTTATGCTGTTGCTATGATGAGTTTGCTGGGATCCGATGGATTATGAGATTATGTTCAGATTGTGTTTGAGTAATATATTTGATTCACCTCTTTTATATTTTTGTTCGTAAGTAATTCTTGCATGTTCTCCGTTGTTATTTATTGCTTTGGCCAAGTAGTAGGTAGTGACTCCAAGAGGGAACGTTATGCTTGATTGTGGGTTCATGCCCCTCGATGACTAGTTTGAGTGACAGAAACATGAGTCTAGGGGATGTGCTATTGCCACAAGGGGGAAAACAACGGTGCTTGTGCCCGCGGGTGCAAGGATTGTTTACTTTACGCAAAGTTCTTTTAATGCAGTTGTCTGTTGCTTTGAGTTTACACTATGGGTGGGACTCGCAACTTAATACCAGCAAGATGTTCTGGATAGATATCTCAAGGTTGATGATTAGTAGTAGATGCAGATGGATTTCGGTCTACTTACCTCGGCGTACCGCCCATGCTTTGAACCTCTACCTTTCTTGCAATGTAGTCAGCATTGGTTTGCGCACATGGTCCTGTCAATTGCCCAGCTGTAATTCGTTTACCTCACATAGCAGTTTTATCGTCTTTTGGGAGAGAGACATCACTAGTGAACATCATGAGACTCCGGTCCATATTACCATCATTGATCACATCCGCTATTTACTTTCCGCTTTTTACTTACTATTGCAATTATACCTATCACTATTATCACTTGCGTTTGATCCTTTGTAAACTACATGGCCGGAGGGATTGACAACCTCTCTGTACTCGTTGGGAGCAAAGTTATTTGTATTTGTGTGCAGGTCCACGTTGATTGCTAATATCTGGCGCCGTTAGCAGTTGACACCTTCTTGTTGAAACTGGGAGTCTCAGGGAAAACGATCCTTGGTATTGCCAAGGGAAAACTTCTGCTACACTGCATCTCAAACCTTCCACTTGGGGTAACCAACGAGGGGTGAGAAGCCACCTAGCAGGGTTGCTCAACAATTTTATTACAAACGCGCCAATATAATACATAGAGGCGGATATGACACAAGGCAGGGTGGCATACTACTAACTCGTAATAAAAGGTGGTGGAATATGTCACAGTGAAGTGGGTGATGTGACTCCAATATACTACAGTTTATCGAGTATCGGAGTGAAACCCAATGAATTTATTTGGTGGTAGGCGGAAGCGGTTATAAAATACTGATCAACTCCAAGATCGCAAGGGACTGACTAGGACTCCTCTAAGCGTCGGACTCGCTATCGAACTCTTCATCCAAGAGATCGCCTTCGTCCACATCTGGCCAAATCAACAAGCCAGGTGAGTACTTTGAATGTACTCGCAAGACAGTTCGGACTCAAGATATAATAAATGCCAACATGATGCATATGAGTATCCCAGCAAAAATGCAACCGGAATAAAATATTAATGTACTGTAAGCAACGATAGAAGTCGGGCGGTAATCCTCCCGAAATCCATAAGATAAAAGAAGGAAACCAAACGAGTGTCTGAATGACGCCTCGTGAAATAATAAATGAAAGCATGCCATAGTCGGGCGTCTGAGCGACACCGCATAAAGGGCTAATAAATAAAAGAAATGCCACACTCGGACGTCTGAGCGACATCACATAAAGGGCTTATAAAAATAAAAGGAATGCCACAGTCGGACGTCTGAGCGACATCACAGAAAGGGCTTATAAATAAAAAGAATGCCACAATCGGACGTCTGAGCGACATCACAGAAAGGGCTTATAAATAAAAGAAATGTCGCAGTCGGACGTCTGAGCGACATCACATAAAGGGCTTATAAAAGAAATGCCACAGTCGGACGTCTGAGCGACATCACATAAAGGGCTTATAAATAAAAACAATGCCACAGTCGGACGTCTGAGCGACATCACATAAAGGGCTTATAAATGTCAGTAGTATAATGATGAAATACTTCTGAAAGTAAAATTAATATAGAGATAGTTGGTGAGTTCATCTACCAAATGAACTTGATGAAAACACTATTCTGGTTACCAACAAGAATAAACTAGAGACAGTCACCGGGTTGACATGAAGATTGACCCTAGGCCATAAACATGGCTACTGGAAGAATTTAACTCTGCAGAGCTTGTACTATGAACTCATAGCCAACGGGTTCTACTAGCCACGTGGGCTAGTCCCGTCTACGGTGTTTTAGTAGGAACCCAACTAACCAGTACACACCCATTTAACATCCTGTCGTCCGGAATCACCCGCGACGACATTCACGGAAAACTTTAAGACGGGGAGGCTACAACCTCGAATAGCATGGGATCAAATTTATATATGCGTGCTCTAAGGGGTGCCCCCCTCTCGGTCCCAACCGGAAACACCCATGCCCCCTGACCGGATGATGGGCTTTAATCCAGGGCCATGGAACCCTCATCCCGGCCCTCTACTTGGTGTGTACTCGGGAAGTGGTTTACAACTGACTAGACCGTAATCCCAACAGACGGCCTATGATAGTACTGAAAAAGGAGACAAACGGAATCATGACATGATCTCCATTGATACTGAGATAACCAACTACATGCATGCTCCAAAAATACCAGCATTCCACCCATCATATCACCATATGATCGAGGTGGTTCAAACATTATCATTCGGGACTCACCCGAAGCTTACTTGCATGAAATATGCCATACACATATGCCCATAAGATCATGCTTATGGAACGAACTACTTGAGCAAACATGCAGCACACTCATCATATCAAGAGTTCAAACATGCTTGCCTGGTTCTGAAAAGTCGGAGCCTAACTCGGCGTGATTTGTGTCTCCGTCACGGCCTTCGGTATCTATGTATTCATACAAAATACATACTAACATAAATACCGCGCGTGCAAATAAAGTTGCTCCAAAAATTTCCACATAAATATGACAAAAAACTAGGCAGAAAACTAAAGTGGACAGAAAAAAGAATCAACTCAAAATCACTTTTAGCTTAAAAGATATTAGAGTTTCTGTCCAGGGACCCATCTGTAATGAAACAGTAAAGATCCAGGGGCTAGAACAGAAAACAGCAAAGCGAATCGGTACGCAGTACGCCAACCGCAGAGGGGAGACGTATTTTGCCGAATGTGCTAACAGAAAACGATTCGGAGGGGAGAGGTGTGAGGCTGACAGAGGGCCCCACGCGTCAGGTTTGAAAAACAGAAGCAGAGTCGCGCCGGCGCTGGTGCTGCGGTGATCGCCGACGTCGATCCACGGCGAGATAGGGGAGGGGAGAGGTACGTACGGCTTCTCGGTGTTCTTCCGCGTCGAACGGTGGTGGAGTTGGGTGTCGGCGAGCCCCACGTCGACGGCGACCCTGTCTCCGGTGGACGGCGGCTCGGGTGGTCGTGGACCTCGTTCGGGAGAGTTCCTGGGATGAAATTGAGGTGGGGGTTAGGTCTAGGTGGGTGCCAGGGTGCTATGCCCGAGTCCACGGCGGCGGAGAAGCCCTCACCGGAGTGAACGAAGCTGGAGCCCGAGGCGGAGGGGGTTGGCCGGAGCTGGGGAAGAAGGGCCCCTCGAGGCTCTTCCAGAGGTTGGGCATGGTCTAGGGAGGTAGTGAAGGTGTGTGTGTTCGAGCATGAGCTCGGGGGTGCCTTTTATAGGCGGCTCGAGGTGGCTGCCGTGAACGGATAAGTCCGGGAGTCAATTACGGCGCTGCAGTGGTCGGACGGCGGAGTTAGGGGCTTGAGCATCATCCAGGAGCTGTAGGGGTTCCATTCCCGCACCTAACTCAGCAGGAGAGGTGGAGTTACGGGCTGTCCCCGATGGAATGGCCGCGCGGCACGGCGGCAGCAGGAAACGCGCTCTGCACGCGCCAGGCCACGGCGACGGCGTGCCAGGCGTGTGCTGGCACTGGAAGTGGACACGCGGAGTGCTGGGGTGGTTTGGGCGGCGCTAAACGGTGTCGAGCTGCGGTGGTAGCTTCTGTCAGCCGCCACGAGCGGCGCTGTTGCCGTGGCAGTCGCCGGCGTGTTCGGGCCAGGGCGCCACCGACGCCCAGAAGCGGCCAAGCGAGCGTGCGGCGACTGGATAAGAAGAAGGAGCAGTGTAGCGTCGAGCCAAGGAGATACTGGCGAGTTTTGTCACTGTGCCTGACGAACTGTCAAACTGTCGACAGTTTTAGTTAACAGTTCTGAACTTGACAGAACAGTGTAGGCTAGGTGTTTGATGAAATGATTCTGGTATGTGTGCAAAGCTTCTGGAGCTGATTTTTGGTGGAGTGGCCTCATGATGTATCTAGAGGCTGCCTGATTTTTCACAGAATTTTTGGAAGAAGATAAATATGAATTTCACCAAAATTTGCAAATCTAGTCCAAACTTGCAGCAGGTGAAATTTGAAATTTTTGAACTATGGACCAGTGACACAAGATGGATCTAGGTTGTGGGCACTAAAGACTATCTAGGAGAGTTGGTTTGGAAACAGACCACAAGCTAGGCATGGTGGTTCCTTTGTAAAACACCAAGGTCCACTATAAAAGATAGAAATAGTTTTGGAGTGAAATAAATAGAGAAAAAATCCCAATAAGGTCAAAACTTGCTGGAATTCATGAAAGACTTGTCCTAAGGTGTGAAGAGAGTCTTGGAGAGAAATATTTCTGTTGGGGTCATGGCAAGATGAAGGTTGGAGGGAAGGATAGGTCCAAGATCAAACTTGAGAGGTTTAAATCAAGAAGGGGAGAATTCAAACAAACACTTTTGAAACTCAACTTGTGCTTGAGCCAAACACAAGAGAAAAACTTCAAGGCCAAAACCAAGCTTGAGAAGACACACAAACTTTGGCCAGAAGGGACTTTAGAAGGGTTTAAGAGAAGATCAACCAAGCCCTTTCCAAAAGGCCAAAAGTTTGGAAGAAAAACCAACTCAAAAATTTGGGGTGTTACATCGGCTTCCAGGCGGAAGGTCGCCAGCTGAGCGAGATCCAGATCGGGATACCAACCCTTGACAAATTCCAAGGCGGCCCGCGTGCTGGCTCTCGCTGCAGCGCCTTTCCAAGCCTCGAAGCGGCCGACGGCCGCCTCCAACCATTCGGTGGCCCGGCTGGGAGTGCGGGGTGCCGGGACATCTGGCCAGAGGGCGGCCAGCACCTGGGACCCGGCATGTTGAAGGCGGCAGATCAGATGATAAGCCGGCTGGAGGTGTGCTCTCACGGCGAGGAGTTGCTCGATGGGAGTCCGGGGCGCATTGGGTGCGATCACCCGACCCGCCCGGCGCCTCTCATCGCGTTGCGCCTCAATGGCCTGGCTGGCGGCAACAGAATGGCCTGGGAAGTACTCTGCGCCAAGGAAAAGATAGAGAATCAGGAAAAAGGAACCGGCTGCTGTGGCAGACGGCGAACATGCAAAAGCAAAGAAAAGCAGCTCACCATCAACCATGTCCTCAATGGCCCCATAGCCGTCCTGCAGGGCCGTCTTCATCTCGGCCCAGTTCGAGCGCTCAGTCTCGAACTCGGTCCGAAGAAGCTCCTCAGCATCTGCCAGCTTTTTAAGCTCCGCCTTGTGCGTCGCCGCCTGGTCAACCAACACCTTGGCCAGGCGGTCACGCTCTTGGACGGCGAGGCTGCGCTCCTGCTCCTTGACGGCGAGCTCAGCCTGGACCCCGCCTAGCTGGTTGCGGAGGTCGGTTGCGGTTGTTGACAAGAAAGGAGGAGGAAGCGTTAGCGTTAGTTAGAAGACAAAATAACCTTGGAGTTCCAGGCCGCCTGCTCAGCAGCCGGCCCGGAACTCGGGGACTACACCCACCGGATGCGCTGACGCACCCCCGCAAGGAGAAAAAGAGAGGTACTTACTCCGGCTCTCGGCCAGGGCGGTCCTCAACTGAGCCAACTCCTGATGCTGGGAGTTGTAGGCTGCCACCTGAAGATTGTGGTAATCCTGCACCAAGGGAGGCGAGAGACAAGTCAGTTACAAAGCAACGCCTTGGAGTTCCAAGCCGCCTGCTCAGCAGCCGGCTCGGAAGTCGGGGACTACACCCACTGGGTGCGCTGACGCGCCCCCACGAGAGAAATTGAAGGAATAAAAATTGAAGAAGAAATCAACGTACCCGGACGGCAGTCCGCATGGCCAAGAACTCCCGCAGGGCCCTCTGCAGGGTCTCGCCCTGGGTGTTGAACCGGTCGAGGACGTCCCGGGAAGCAACGTTTAGGACACCGCCGCTACCAGACGTCCAGCCTAGTGGCGCTGCGCTGGTGGCCTCGTTGTCCGACGAAGACAAGCTGGCAGCACCGGCCTCTACCTGCCGCGGGGCTGAGGCCGCCCTCGCCAGACGCTGACGAGCTGGAACCTGGGTGGCGGGCAATGGGCCCACCACCAGCACACCTTCCGTTGGCGGCACGGCTGGCCCCCCGGGCCGGCTGTCTCGTGCCCCAGCAGGCGGTATGGGAGGAGTTGCTTTCGCGTCCATGACTGCATGGCCATCCCCCTCCTTTTCAAGGGTCGACTGATCACCGTCAGCCGGCACTTGAATAGACGGCTCCGGAGGAGCCGCGTGCTGGAGATCGCGTGGCTCGCCGACTGCTGGAGGGTCGCTTCCCGCTCCTCGGCCCGGACGGCAGCATCCGCGTGCGCCTTGGTGGCCACCTCGGCTTCGGCCTTGGCTGCGGCGTCGGCCTCTGCCTGCGCCGCCTGGGACAACTCCACCTCCCGGCGGGCCGCGGCCTCCCGCTCCTCCCGCACCTCTCACGCATTCCTTTCCATCGCCTCTCGGAGGGCGGCGGCAGGGTCCACGTGGCGTGGCGCAGAAGAGGCGTCCGTACCCCCGACCACCGAGCCAACGGGAGCTCGCGAGAGGGAAAGCGGGGCTCTGTTCAAGTGATCCCAAAAGGATAGTAAAATCAGCAAAGGACTAAAACGAATATAAAGAGAAAGGCAGGACGCAGCACTTACGCGGATACGGTCGGCCTGGGCTTAGGGACCCTAAGAAGGGCCGCCTTGGCGGCCACTTCCTGGCGTTTGGTGGTGGTGACCGAGGCCTTGGGCTTCTTGGGTCGGCCACCAGGCAGCCCGGCAGTGGCCCATCGCTTCGACCCGCCGGCTGCGGCTCGCGGCGCCATCGAGGAGCTACTGCCCCCGATCTGGTCCGCCTCTTGGATGCGAGGCGGCACTTCCTCCTCGTCGTCGTCGTTTGGCCAGTCCTCGACGCCGCCTCCTAAAGAGTCGCCTGCTGGCTGGCCCCTGCCGCATGTAACCTCCTCCTCCTCCATCGTGGCCGCCCCTAAATCGGGGTCGCTCGTGTCGCTCTGGGAGCGGTCCGGCATCAACGGGCGGGCCGGCTGCCCAGAGCCCGGCTCCGGCTGGTCGAGGAAGAGCTGCAGGTCGGCACAAGGGTCAGGGGCAGGCAGAAGAAGGAAAGAAGGAGAAAGAGAAAGAGGACTCACCACAGGCGGCGGGTTGTTGTGGCCGTACGGCGGCTTGCCAAACGCCCAGCCTGAATCGGACATCTTGCAATTGGAGATGGAGTTCACCAGATTGGCTACCTCCGCGTACGGCATTCGCTTGGTGCATGTCCAGCTCGGGTCCCAGTGCCCGCTCATGTCGCAGATCAGGTGCGGGCGGGACTGCAGCGGCAGCACTCGGCGCTCTGCAAAGGTGGCCGGGAAGTCCGAAAACTCCAGGCCCTCATGTTCCTTCATCTCCCGAAGGCGGTTCACGGTGATAGAGGCCCCATGCGTGAGGGAGACAGGCCGGAACTTCTAGGAGACGTGGGGCTCGGCAGGCGGACCGGCGGCGTAGTCCGGCAGATTGATGAAGTCATGCTCCGGGTCGACGTTGGAGACATAAAAGTAGGTCTTCTGCCACAGCTTCGCTGAGTGCACGAGAGCCAGCTTCGGGAAGTAGTTGCTGGCCCCGGTGCGCTTCACGGCGATGCACCTGCCGCACTGAGCGGCCGCCCCGGAGTGCGGTGCCGAGCTTCAAGTAGAAGAGCTCGCTCCATAGCTCGAGCGTGGGGAGCACCCCGAGGTACCACTCACAGAGGACAATGAAGGCAGACAGCATCACCACCGTGTTCGGTGTGAGGTGGTGAGGCTGCACGCGTAGAAGTCGAGTAAGGAGCGGAAGAACCCGCACGTGGGAAGCCCGAATCCACGGAGGAAGTGCGAGCGGAAGACCACACGCTCGCCCAGCCACGGCGCTGGCCTGATCTCGGTCGACGGCGCGAGGCGCATTGCGACCTTCTCAGCGGGAGGACCTGCGTGGTGATTTTGCTACCCTCCCACTCACCGGAGCGGTGGACCTGCGCTTCCGCGGCCATGGCTCTAGGGGGGACGGATTCCGGTGGAGCTGTGCGTGTGACGGCAACGAAGAGCACAAGAAGGCGAGAGGAAGAAGAAGATGGAGAGGAGGTGTGCGCGTGAGCTGCGCTCGCCTCCTCCCGCGCCTACTTATAGGCCCGAGATGACAAAGCCGAGGGGGCGGGGGCATGGGATTAACTGCGCCACCCCCCGCACAACTCGCGCCTTTTTCGCGCCTAATCCGCGCGCATTTAATGCGCGTGGGGAGGGCAATCGATTGCCTCTGCCGCAACGGATCCGCGCGCGCCGAGGCCTGATAGTGGTGGGCCCCAGCCTGCTGCTGCGTCCCATCATGCACGTGGGCTGGCAGGACGGCACAGCGAGATGACGACACATGGAACGCCGCCAACGAGCGGCAAAACCACACCACGACCCGCCATCCGTGCGATACCTTCCCCCCAAAGACTCGAAGACAAAAGCCCGGCTGCTAGAAGCCGGCCCTTCCAGAAGACGGACTAGAATCACAACCAATTTTCACAGAGAGGGAAGCTGCTGGAACCCCGCCGTCTCGCTCGCGACCGTAGAGCTCCACCAACTTCGGGAACTACTGTCGGAGATATTGACCACGGGTGTCTTCATCGACCACCCATGGCGTTTCAATACAAATAGGGGCCGCCTGTCATCCTCTGGCCGCCTGTACATCGGGCCGCCTCCTAGGGCCGCGATGCCCAGGAGTCGGCCTTTCCAGCAGGCGGCGGAGCCCTAACAGGCGGCAGCCTAGCGGCCAACATCTAGAAGACGGCCATGTGCCTCCCCCCTCGGGGCGTGCACTGGAGGTCCGTGACGAGACTAGGGCATGGCTACAGTTAAGCATGTTCCTAAAGAATCCACAAAACCGTGGCAACAGTGAGAGTGTACCCTACGGACACTCCCCAAACGGCGTATCACTGTAGCCATGTTACCGATGACCTAACCCTGGTCAGAGGAAGACATGATCCCACTACCCATAGGCGGAGTGGCCAGTAGGTGGCAGGCCCCACCCGCCAGTGAACCATCCAGAAGCAAATGACTTTTGGAA
The DNA here is from genome assembly GCA_902687465.1 of Secale cereale. Lineage (NCBI taxonomy): Eukaryota > Viridiplantae > Streptophyta > Magnoliopsida > Poales > Poaceae > Secale > Secale cereale. The sequence goes on from LR738713.1 coordinate 543,952,720, forward strand.
GGCGGCCTGGGTGACCAGCCGGCCGATAGCATGCGGCTAACCGTGCCCTCGGAGTCTGAACCCCATCAAGATGACAAGACGGGGCGTGGTGGTAGTGTAAGACCAAGAGGCGGCGGCACTGTAGCCACTCCTCTCTTGACGATGCTTTCGTCAGCAGAAGGACGCCAACAGTGAAAGACAATCACGCGGGCCCACAGACGGCGGGCCCCGGCAGCCGGCGAAGAAGCCCGCGCCCAGAGACACTGACGGCCGGGGGCCACTCTGCCTAGATTACCGTCGTACCCCTGGGGGATAGGCCTATATAAACCCCCCAGGGTCCTCCATGTGGAGGGGTTGGACCTGGAGATAGACAGAAAGAGAGAGAGAGGTACCGATAGAGAGAAACCCTAGCAACCACTCCCGTTCCCTGGAGAGAAGGTAGAGAGCTAGCCTTGCCCTTCTTCCTCCTCTAGACGACACAGCTAAAGGAGAAACCTTGTAGCAACCATATTGACATTAGTCATGATGCGGAGCCCCCGCAGAGCAGGACTAGGGGTGTTATCTCCACGGAGAGCCCCGAACCTGGGTAAGATTCGTAGGCGTCCTAAGTATTGCCTTATCCTGCTTCCAGGGCCCAGCGATGTACTCTTGTCCCCATGCATGATAAGCCATCCTTTGGCATATGTCGCACCAAAACCCTGACACAAATTATCAAAGTAACGAACGTGAATCATATGAGCGTGATGAAAACTAGCTTGATGATAATTCCCATGTGTCCTCGGGAGCGCTTTCCTTCATATAAGAGTTTGTCCAGGCTTGTCCTTTGCTACAAAAAGGATTGGGCCATCTTGCTGCACCTTATTTACTTTTACTATTATTTACTTGTTACCAATTATCTTATCACAAAACTATGTGTTACCGATAATTTCAGTGCTTGCAGAAAATATCTTACTGAAAACTGCCTATCATTTCCTTCTGCTCCTCGTTGGGTTCGACACTCTTACTTATCGAAAGGACTAAGTTAGATCCCCTACACTTGTGGGTCATCATCCAACTACATCAACCGCGTTGTGAAACGCTTCCGCTTACGGTCTACGAGGGTACGTAGACACACTCTCCCCCTCGTTGTTATGCATCTCCATAAATAGATCATTGTGTGTGAGTATTTTTTTGTTTTCCATGCAATGTTTCCCAACAGTGTCATCATGAGCCAGGTCTATGCATAGATGATATGCACGAGTAGAACACAAAGAGTTGTGGGCGGTGATCGTCATACTGCTTACCACCAATGCCTTATTTTGATTCGGCGGCATTGTAAGATGAAGCGGCCCGGACCAACATTACATGTCCACGTACATGTCACAACCCTAGTTCTGGTATGCACTAGGCTAGTCTTGATGTTTGCATCATGTTTAATTTTCAAATGAAATTGAATTGAGGACTTGTGAAACCCTCAGAAACCCTTTTGAAAAATGACCCTGATAAAAATTGCTCCAAAAGGGGCCAAGAAAATGTTCATGTTGCTCTCTGAATATATTGGTTAGAGATAAAAATCAAACCAATATTATTAGGAGCTCATAAATATTTATTTTGGGCTTTTGGAATTAATGCAATAAATATTTGCATTGGATATATATATTATATATTTTATATATGTCCAAAATACTGATTTTTATTTTGAGGGGCTTGGATTAATTCCTAGGTCCCTGCAAAAAAATGTCAGAAGAAAATAATTGATTTAGTTTAGAAACTAAATCAAAACATAATTACAGAAATAGAAAACAGAAAAGGAAAGGAAACTTACCTTACCTGGGCCACTTGCTGGCCTGGCACTGGGCCGGCCCAGCTGCCAGTCATCGTCCTCCTGGCGATGACAGGAGGCAGGGGCACGCGCCCGCCGCTCTCGCGCACGGCCGCCACGCCTCCTGCCTGCCTGCCCCTCCCCCTCGCCGCCTGGAAGCTCTGGTCGTTGCCACGCACCTCCCCAAACCTCTCTGGCCCTCTCTCGTCACCTCTCCCCTCCTCCGTCTCTCCCTCTCGCTCGGACCCGAGCGCCACCATCGCTGCCGCTCGCTGCCGCCGCGCCCACCAAGTCTTCCTCGCCTAGCCAGCCTGTCCATCAGCTCCGCCACAATGCCTTGAAGCTCCAAGCTGAAGCACGCACCCTCGGATGCCTGGAGTTGATGCCCTCGAGCTCATCACCGCCGCATCTGGCCGCCGGAGGTCGCCGTCGATTCTCTGTCTCCGGGACGTCCCCGAGCCCACTAAGCTACTCCGCCGCCTCCCTGTGAGCCCCTTGGTCTTTCCCCCCTGTCCTTGCCGTCGTTTACGCCCTCTAGGTGACGCCCCCTTGCTGACCAAAGCTCGCCGCCGCCGTGGCCACAGCCACGCACGCTCAAAACCGAGCACGTCGCTGCACTCAGTGCTTCACCAGGAGGCCGTATCACCCAGCCGTTCGCCTCCCCATGCCCCGTAGCTCTGTTTCCGACGAGGGCCGAACTCCGGTGCCGCCGCGAGCTCGTTTTCGGCGAGCTCCGGCCGCCTTAGCTGCTTCTGCTTGCTGGAACGGGCGCGGGTGAGCTCCAGCTCCCCGTAGCTGGTCTCCGCTACGCAAAAGATCGCCAGAACGGCGATCCCGACGCCCTCCGCCGCGTTTGCTGCCGCCGGCGGCTAAACGCCGGCGTGTTAGCCGGGGGTTGACCAGGATTTGACCCCCTGGGTGAATGACAGGTGGGCCCGCACCCCTCCAATTAGTTGACCATTTAATTTTAATTAAGTAATTTTGTTAATTAGATTAGCCACTGACATGTGGGCCCAGCCCTGCTGACTTTCTGTTAGGATTAGTTTTAGTGTTAATTAACTGAGTCACTGACCAGTGGACTCCACTGTCAGGTTTGACTCTGGTCAGCCTGGTTGACTTGCTGACGTCATGCTTGGGTCATGTTGATGCAGTATTCCAGTTCTGGAATTTAAATAAATCTTAAATGATTTATTTATTTTAGAAATTGGTTTAAACTTCAAAAAATCACAGAAATTCAACTGTAGCTCAGAATGAAATAATTTATATGTGAAAAATTATTAGAAAACTCAATCTATCTATCTGTACCATTTTCATGCATGATAAATGAAGTTATACCTACTGTTTATATGAAAACACATAAATGGCATTTAAAAATGCTTATTTTAGAGTTGCATTTGAACCCTTGGTTCAAATGGAATTCAACCAAATAAAATGCTAGTTGCATTAGCTCAAACAACATCATAACTTCATGCCATATTCATGCATCATATTGTTGCATATGCTTGTGTTTGATTGCTGGCACCGTCTTTCTCGATAGGTTCTGCTCCGGAGACCATTCCAGAGTACCTGTCAGAGGAGCAGTGCTCTACACGTTGTTATACCAGGCAAGCAAACCCCTTTGTTCATTCCGATACAATCATACTCTCTCGCTCCTGCTCCCTGTTATTGCATTAGGACAACAACGATTCAACTGCTACTTTATGCTGCGGTAGTTGAACCCATTCCTCCGCATGACCTGTCATTGCCACAGTAAATAGTTGAAACCCACTAGCATGTGTAGGAGTTGATTGAAGCCATGTTGTGTTCTTACCATGCCTTGCTTGCTATTGCTTAGAGTGTGTCAGGTCTGATTCATTGGGAATGAATTGGAGTGCAGTGATATGTTCTGATGCTGAGCGTTAAGTGTGTGAACACGATTTGGTAAAGGTAGCGGTGAGAGGCCATGTAGGAGTACATGGTGTCTCACTGGAACCATCCTTAAGCACTGAGTTCTGTGTATGTTGTCCAATGACTAGCAACTACCACACATTGGGTTCCGGTAACTCGACCCCTCTCGGCATATTAATCAACTTGATCTCTGTCCAGGAGTCGCAACTAGTTTCTGGTGTTTGTGGGTAGTGTTATTTCTCTACCAAGTGGCACCCGGCAGGGTGGCCTTGGGACAGACTAGGCACACGTGGCCCGGTGTACCGAGTGGCACTCGGATGGTGGGCTCGGGAACCCTGTACACATCGTTTGGGGCCGTGATGGAAACCTCGGCCGGACTCCCTTGCGGATGGAACCCGAATAGGCGATAAACCTGGACTAGAGTCTTGTGTGGTTAGTCAGGTCGTGGCCGACACCCTCGCCAGGCTTCCGCTTGAAGATTGCCGAGATACACGAGTGTACATGGCGGTAAGTGTCGAGAGCGTGTGTGAAGAAGTACACCCCTGCAGGGTTTATCATGATCTATTCGAATAGCCGAGTCCACGGTGATGGGCCTCGAACCCCTCGTTGGTTACCCCAAGTGGAAGGTGTAAGATGCAGTAAGTAGAAGTGTTTTCCCTTAGCAAGATGCCAAGGATCGAATCCCCAGAGACTCCTAGGTTCAACAGGTAGGTGTCAACTGCTAACGGCGCAATTAGCAATCAACGTGGACCTGCACACAGATACAAATAACTTTGCTCCCAACGAGTACAGAGAGGTTGTCAATCTCTCCGGCCTTGTAGTTCACAAAGGGTTAAAAGCAATATGATAGTAGTGATAGATACTTTTTGCAATAGTAAGTAAATAGCGGAAAGTAAATAGTGTATGTGATCAATGATTGTAATATGGACCGGAGTCTCATGATGTTCACTAGTGATGTCTCTCTCCCAAAAGACGATAAAACAACTATGTGAGGTAACAAATTACAGCTGGGCAATTGACATGACCACGAACGCAAACCAATGCTGACTACATTGCAAGAAAGGTTGAGGTTCAAAGCATGGGCGGTACGCCAAAGTAAGTAGACCGAAATCCATCAATATCTACTACTAATCATCCACCTTGAGATATCTATCCAGAACATCTCGCTGGTATTAAGTTGCGAGTCCCACCCATAGTGTAAACTCGATGCAACAGACAACTGCATTAAAAGAACTTTGCGTAAAGTAAACAATCCTTGCACCCGCGGGCACAAGCACCGTTGTTTTCCCCCTTGTGGCAACAGCACATCCCCTAGACTCATGTTTCTGTCACTCAAGCTAGTCATCGAGGGGCATGAACCCACAATCGAGCATAACGTTCCCTCTTGGAGTCACTACCTATTACTCGGCCAAAGCAATAAATAACAACGAAGAACATGCAAGAATTACTTATGAACTAAAATATAAAAGAGGTGAATCAAATATATTACTCAAGATCAATCTGAACATAATCTCAT
>LR738713.1:543962952-543982368 GCA_902687465.1 Secale cereale
CCCCCCCAGGCTGCCCTTCGGACGCAGTGTTGTTTCCGGTTCGCTTATTTTTTATATAATTTTTCTGGATTTTTCTGGTCAGTTCTCGAAACGTGAAAACCTGAAATACAAAAACAGCCGAAAACAGAAACTGGCACTGGGGTGCACTGGATTAGTAAGTTAGTCCAAATATGATCAAAAGTGTATGGAAGTGTATGTATATCATAGCAATATCACCCAAAAGTGGCATGGAGCAAGCAGAAATTATAGATACGTTTTGGACGTATCACACGGTTATGGACTTCTTGGATGCTTACGTGGTACATAGACAACTGAAAGTGGATACCCTAAAATACTCAAGACAAGTGTGAGTGCTAAGGATGGCCTTCTCGTAGGGAGACGGGGATGAGTCCATAGTGGTGTATTTGGTGGTGATTAGTGGACTCGTGTGCGCCACCTCAAAAGTTTTACCAGTAGTCGTAGAACAGGATAGCCACTGAGTCAAAGCTGGCTTGCTGCAACTAAACCCCACTATGCCTTGTTGATACAAATGCATGTATGATAGGTTCTGATGTAAGTCTTGCTGAGTACCTTTGTACTCATGTTTGCTTAATTTATGTTTTGCAGATGAGACTTCTGTCTCACTAGTAGTTCTGCTTGGACTTCGACAAGTAGCTTGTTACCTCAGCTACGATCTTGGACGAGTGTTGTAGATAGTCAGGCTCTTCAGCCTTTTTCATTTGTAGATGTCTGTACTCAGACATGTATGCTTCCGCTTGTTGCTTGTATGCTCTGAATGTTGGGTCATGAGACCCGTGTTTGTAATATCTGGCTCCTCGGAGCCTAATGAATAAATACTTGTTTCATAAAGTCTTGTTGTGATGCCATGTTGTATTTGCACATATCGAGCATATTGTGTGTATGTTATTGAAATGCTTGGTATGTGTGGGATCCGACAACTAGTTGTTTACCCTTGGTAGCCTATCTTACAGGGAAATGTCTCCTAGTGCTTCCACTGAGCCTTGGTAGCTTGCTACTGCTCCGGAACACTTAGGCTGACCGGCATGTGTCCTTCTTCATTCCTGTGTCTGTCCCTTAGGGGAAATGTCACACGTTGTTCCTTTAAGTCCTTGTAGCTTGCTACGACTTGGTTTAATACGTTGATGACCGACACGTTCGTTGCTGGGTCATGTATGCATGTCTCTGTAATTTAGTGCCACTTTTGGTTTATAACTGGTCATGTCGGCCCGGGTTCTCTGTCATATGGATGCTAGCGACACTATCATATACGTGAGCCAAAATGCGCAAACGGTCCCGGGCTAGGTAAGGTGGAACACATGGGGATACCGTGCGTGAGGCCGCAAAGTGATATGGTGTGTTACATGCTAGACCGGTGTGACTTAGGATCGGGGTCCCGACAGCCTTGGTATCAGAGCCTGATTGCCTGTAGGATTACCAAGCCAAACTGGTCAAAGTTGAGTCTAGAAATTCTTTAGTTATATAAGGGAATTGATTGTGGAAGGGAACTTAAGGCTCTTTTTACTCCTTATACCTCATGTCTTCTAATCTGAGTCATCCTACCTTTCCTACGGGGTTAAGGAACTAGGCTTCTTTTCCGTCTATCAGGATCACGTGTTACTATTCTGTAGTTCCTTAGGATTGGTTGATGAGAGTCCTACTCCTGTTTTCAAGTTCTTCCGTTTAGATTGTTTAGTACTATCACAGAACCTTGAGTGATGATGTTGAGTTGTTGTACTACCCTTTGTTAGCAGGATGTATCATTCTGAGCATTTACTGCCGTTATGCTGCCGGATTTATCCTAGGAGTTCGAGAGATGACCATTTCTTGTCCTACCTTCTACAGCCTGGTTGATGCTGATTCCGTCCTTGGTTTCATTTCTCAGGATGTCGTCAGTTACCCGAGGTTCAGTTGTTCGTAGAAAGAACCACACAGGTGGTAGGGATGAGGAGGATTCTCCCGACCAGCCTTCGTTGGCAGAGGTCATATTAGAGATGGAGAGGAACAAGCGAGAGTCTAACCGCTTGTTGGCACGTATTGAGGAGAACACCACACATCAGTGCAAAGAGTCAGCAACCATCCATGACTTCATTCGTCTGAAACCACCCACCTTCCATCATCCCATTGAGCCGCTCAATGCAGATGACTGGCTCCGTAGTATCACTCACAAGCTGCGTTCTGCGAACGTAGCTGAAGAGGACAAGGTCATCTATGCCACATATCACCTGGAAGGTCCTGCTAGTCTTTGGTGGCAGAACTATGAGGCCATGACTCCAGCTGGCCAGATTCCTACCTGGAGAGATTTCACTGATGCTTTTCACGAGCATCACATTCCTTAAGCCCTCATCGATCGCAAGAGAGAAGAGTTCCGTAGCCTTACCTAGGCTAAGATGGCTGTTGATTCTTATAGTAGAGAGTTTGAGAACCTCACCCGCTATGCTACAGAAGAAGTGTCCACGGACGCCAAGAAGCAGGCTAGGTTCCGGAAGGGTTTCAACCCCAAGCTGCATCGTGATCTTCACTTGCATCATTTTTTTTTTTGACTATGAAATTAGGTGGAGTATCACTTGCATCATTGCCATACATTCCTGGCTCTTGTGAACAAGGCCATCAATGCAGAGACCGCTCAGCTCACTTACGAGGAGTCTCGTAAGCACACCCGTGATTTGGGATCTTGCTCCGGCACTAGTTCCCAAAAGCGCCGGATTTGGGTTCCAAACTCCGCTCTTCCACCCAGATATTCTCCGAGGCCATCTTATGAGGTGCCTCATCCAGTTCAGTCTTATGCTCTACCCAGGCCTATTGGTAGACCGCTTGTCAATGCGGGTCCACGACCTACCTCAGGGACTTGCTTTACATGCGGAAAACCAGGACACTATGCACGTGACTGCTCTCAGGCCAGTCTTGCTCCACCCCAGCCCGAGAAGTCCGTTCTTCGTAGTAAGCCACCACGCAAGACGATCAATGCCAATTCGGCTACCACTAAACATGGACGTGTGCATCACGTCTCAGCTAAAGATGCTCATGATGATCCAAATGTCGTTCTTGGTACACTCCTTGTCAATTGCCATCCGGCTTCGGTTCTGTTCGATACCGGAGCATCTCACTCCTTCATTTCTGAAGGCTATGCCCGTTTGCACGACATGTCATTTTGTGATATGCCAACTCCGCTCGAAATCCAAACCCCGGGGTCTAGATGGCAAACTACCAGAATAAGCCATGGTAATGGAATCCTTGTTGACAGACTTGTATTCCTTGCCTCACTTATAGCCCTCAAGTCTTCGGATATTAACATCATCTTGGGTATGGACTGGATGACAGCTCATCGTGCCAAGATTGATTGTTACACTAGGTCTGTTCAGCTTACACATTCATCTGGCAAGATAGCCACTGTCTCCACTAGAGTTGCAAAGCGTCAACTCTATTCTCTTAATGCCCCCTTCCAGACCTTGAAGATATCCTGGTAGTCCGAGACTTTCCGGATGTCTTTCCAGAAGAACTACCAGGTGTTCCACCTGACAGGGATGTAGAGTTTGTCATAGATCTTATCCCAGGAACTGTTCCAATTTCTAGGAGACCTTACAAGATGGCACCCCTAGAACTAGTTGAGCTTAAGAAACAACTTGATGAGTCCTTGCAAAAGGGTTTCATCCGTCCTAGTTCTTCTCCTTGGGCTTGTCCCGTCCTCTTCGTCAAGAAGAAGGATGGCACGGAACGGATGGTTGTAGACTATCGCCCCATTAATTTGGTCACGATAAAGAACAAGTATCCGCTCCCCAGGATCAACGACCTGTATGATCAGCTCGCTGGATCCTCAGTCTTCTCCAAGATGGATTTGAGGTTAGGCTACCATCAAATCAAGATCAGAAACGGAGACATTCCTAAGACAGCTTTTGTCATTCGTTATGGCCAGTACGAGTACACCGTCATGTCTTTCAGTCTAACCAATGCTCCAGCCACATTCTCCCGCTTGATGAACTCGATCTTCATGGAGTACTTAGATAAGTTCGTCGTGGTTTACCTCGAAGATATTCTTATTTACTCGAAGAACGAGGAAGAGCATGCCGAACACCTTAGACTTGTGTTGGAAAAACTCAGAGAGCACCGCCTTTATGCCAAGTTCTCCAAGTGCAAATTTTGGTTGCCAGAAGTAACCTATCTCGGCCATGTAATCTCTGGTAAGGGCATTGTTGTCAATCCCGAGAGAGTTCAAGCTATTCTTGATTGGACTCCACCTGAAACAGTTAAACAAGTTAGGAGTTTCCTTGGTCTAGCCAGATATTGTCGCCGCTTTGTTGAAAACTTCTCTAAAGTGGCCAAACCTCTCACGAAACTTCTCAAGAAAGATAAAAGGTTTGAGTGGTCCCCACAGTGTGAGCACAGTTTCAGCAACTGAAAAGACGCCTGACTTCTGCTTCCATACTTGTGCCACCGGATTTCACGAAGGACTTTGTTATCTATTGTGATGCCTCACGACAGGGACTAGGTTGCATTCTTATGCAGGATCGTCATGTGATTGCCTATGCATCCCGACAGTTGCATCCACATGAGGAAAATTATCCTACACACGATCTAGAGCTTGCAGCTGTAGTCTATGCACTTAAGACATGGCGACATTACCTTCTTGGTAATCGTTGCGAGATCTACACCGATCACCAGAGTCTCAAGTATATCTTCACCCAGCCAGATTTGAACCTTAGACAAAGACGTTGGTTGGAGTTGATCTCATATTACGACTTAGGGATTACTTATACCCCAGGCAAGGCCAATGTCATGGCTGATGCTTTAAGTCGTAAGTCATATTGCAACAATCTCATGTTGCAGCAGGGCCAACCACTTCTCCATGAGAAATTATGTAAGCTTAACCATCACATTGCTCCTCACGGATTCCTTTCAACCTTGGTGGCAAAACCTACTCTTATGGATCATATCATAGAAGCCCAGAAGCATGATACGGGGATTACCCGGATCAAGAGAAATATTGCCAAGGGTATTGGTGGATGTTTCTCTATGGATGATCGGGGTGTTGTGTTCTTCGAGAATCGCTTGGTGGTTCCCAAGAAGCAACATCTGCGACAACTGATCCTTAAGGAGGCTCATGAATCTCCACTCACGATTCATCCCGGTAGTACTAAGATGTATCAGGACCTATGCCAGAGGTTCTGGTGGACTAGGATGAAGAGAGAAATTGCCGAGTTCATTGCTAAATTTGACGTTTGTCGTCGCGTTAAGGCAGAACATCAAAGACCTGCTGGCACCCTTCAGCCTTTAGCTATTCCTGAGTGGAAATGGGATAAAGTTGGTATGGACTTCATCACCGGCTTTCCCAGGACCAAGAGAGGGAATAATGCTATCTTCGTAGTCATTGATCGTCTGTCCAAAGTGGCTCACTTTCTACCTGTTCGAGAGAGTATCACTGCTAGTCAGCTCGCTGATTTATATATCTCTTGAATAGTGTCACTTCATGGTGTCCCACTAGAGATCAATTCAGACCATGGTAGTCTTTTCACTTCTCATTTCTGGGAGAGTTTCCAGACTGCCATGGGCACCCATCTTTCCTTCAGTACTGCTTTCCACCCTCAGTCAAGTGGTCAGGTGGAACGGGTCAACCAAATTCTCGAAGACATGCTTAGAGCTTGCGTTATCTCATTCGGTATGGATTGGGAGAAATGTCTTCCTTTCGCCGAGTTTGCTTATAACAATAACTATCAATCCAGTCTCAAGAAAGCTCCTTTCGAGATACTCTATGGACGAAGATGTCGAACACCTTTTAACTGGTCAGAAACCGGTGAAAGACAATTCTTTGGACCAGACATAATCCAGGAAGCAGAATAGCAAGTTCGCATCATTCGTGAGAATTTGAAAACAGCTCAATCTCGTCAAAAGAGCCAGTATGATCGTCATCATAAGGAAGTGGCTTATGAACTTGGTGACAAAGCTTACCTTCAGATTACTCCTTTGAAGGGTACCCATTGTTTCGGTATCAAGGGCAAGTTGGCTCCTCGTTACATTGGCCCTTTTCGCATTCTCTCTAAACGAGGAGAGGTTGCCTACCAGTTGGAACTACCCCCACATCTTTCTCGAGTTCATGATGTTTTCCACGTCTCTCAACTCAGGCGTTGCTTCTCGGATCCCATCTGCGGAGTGGACCACGAAACGCTTGATCTCCAAGATAACCTCACATATCGAGAGTATCCCGTTCGCATTCTGGATCAAGCAGAACGTGTCACTCGACGTCATAACATCAAGTTTCTCAAGGTTCAGTGGTCTCATCATTCCGAGAGAGAAGCTACATGGGAGCGAGAAGATCATCTCCGATTGGAGTACCCCACTTTCTTTCCATCGACTCCTGAATCTCGGGACGAGATTCTTTCGAGTGGCGGCGAGTTGTCACAACCCTAGTTCTGGTATGCACTAGGCTAGTCTTGATGTTTGCATCATGTTTAATTTTCAAATGAAATTGAATTGAGGACTTGTGAAACCCTCAGAAACCATTTTGAAAAATGACCCAAATAAAAATTGCTCCAAAAGGGGCCAAGAAAATGTTCATGTTGCTCTCTGAAAATATTGGTTAGAGATAAAAATCAAACCAATATTATTAGGAGCTCATAAATATTTATTTTGGGCTTTTGGAATTAATGCAATAAATATTTGCATTGGATATATATATATTATATATTTTATATATGTCCAAAATTCTGATTTTTATTTTGAGGGGCTTGGATTAATTCCTAGGTCCCTGCAAAAAAAATGTCAGAAGAAAATAATTGATTTAGTTTAGAAACTAAATCAAAACATAATTACAGAAATAGAAAACAGAAAAGGAAAGGAAACTTACCTTACCTGAGCCACTTGCTGGCCTGGCACTGGGCCGGCCCAGCTGCCAGTCATTGTCCTCCTGGCGATGACAGGAGGCACGGGCACGCGCCCGCCGCTCTCGCGCATGGCCGTCACGCCTCCTGCCTGCCTGCCCCTCCCCCTTGCCGCCTGGAAGCTCTGGCCGTTGCCACGCACCTCCCCAAACCTCTCTGGCCCTCTCTTGTCACCTCTCCCCTCCTCCGTCTCCCCCTCTCGCTCGGACCCGAGCGCCACCGTCGTTGCCGCTCGCTGCCGCCGCGCCCACCAAGTCTTCCTCGCCTAGCCAGCCTGTCCATCAGCTCCGCCATGATGCCTTGAAGCTCCAAGCTGAAGCACGCGCCCTCGGATGCCTGGAGTTGACGCCCTCGAGCTCATCACCGCCGCATCTGGCTGCCGGAGGTCGCCGTCGATTCTCCGTCTCCGGGACGTCCCCGAGCCCACTAAGCTACTCCGCCGCCTCCCTGTGAGCTCCTTGGTCTTTCCTCCCTGTTCTTGCCATCGTTTACGCCCTCTAGGTGACGCCCCCTTGTTGACCGAAGCTCGCCGCCGCCGGCGATGCCGCCGCCGTGGCCACAGCCACACACACTCAAAACCGAGCACGTCGCTGCACTCAGTGCTTCACCAGGAGGACGTATCACCCAGCCGTTCGCCTCCTGTGCCCCGTAGCTCTGTTTCCGACGAGCGCCGAACTCCGGCGCCGCCGCGAGCTCGTTTCCGGCGAGCTTCGGCCTCCTTAGCTGCTTCTGCTTGCTGGAACGGGCGCGGGTGAGCTCCAGCTCCCCGTAGCTGGTCTCCGCTGCGCAAAAGACCACCAGAACAGCGATCTCGACGCCCTCCGCCGCGTTTGCTGCCGCCGCTGGCTAAACGCCGGCGTGTTAGCCGGGGGTTGACCAGGATTTGACCACCTGGGTCAATGACAGGTGGGCCCCCACCCCTCCAGTTAGTTGACCGTTTAGTTTTAATTAAGTAATTTTGTTAATTAGATTAGCCACTGACATGTGGGCCCAGCCCTGCTGACTTTCTGTTAGGATTAGTTTTAGTGTTAATTAACCCAGTTAATTAACTGAGTCACTGACCAGTGGACCCCACTGTCAGGTTTGACTCTGGTCAGCCTGGTTGACCTGCTCACGTCATGCTTGGGTCGTGCTGACGCGGTATTCCAGTTCTGGAATTTAAATAAATCTTAAATGATTTATTTATTTTAGAAATTGGTTTAAACTTCAAAAAAATCACAGAAATTCAACCGTAGCTCAGAATGAAATAATTTATATATGAAACATTATCAGAAAAATTCAATCTATCCATCTGTACCATTTTCATGCATGATAAATGAAGTTATACCTACTGTTTATATGAAAACACATAAATGGCATTTAAAAATGCTTATTTTAGAGTTGCATTTGAACCCTTGGTTCAAATGGAATTCAACCAAATAAAATGCTAGTTGCATTAGCTCAAACAACATCATAACTTCATGCCATATTAATGCATCATATTGTTGCATATGCTTGTGTTTGATTGCTGGCACCGTCCTTCTTGATAGGTTCTGCTCCGGAGACCGTTCCAGAGTACCTGTCATAGGAGCAGTGCTCTACACGTTGTTATACCAGGCAAGCAAACCCCTTTGTTCATTCCGATACAACCTACTCTCTCGCTCCTGCTCCCTGTTATTGCATTAGGACAACAATGATTCAACTGCTACTTTATGTTGCGGCAGTTGAACCCATTCCTCTGCATGACCTGTCATTGCCACAGTAAATAGTTGAAACCCAGTAGCATGTGTAGGAGTTGATTGAAGCCATGTTGTGTTCTTACCATGCCTTGCTTGCTATTGCTTAGAGTGTGTCAGGTCTGATTCATTGGGAATGAATTGGAGTGCAGTGATATGTTTTGATGCTGAGCGTTAAGTGTGTGAACACGATTTGGTAAAGGTAGCGGTGAGAGGCCATGTAGGAGTACATGGTGGGTTGTCTCACTGGAACCATCCTTAAGCACTGAGTTCTGTGTATGTTGTACAATGACTAGCTACTACCACACATTGGGTTCCGGTAACTCGACCCCTCTCGGCTTATTAATCAACTTGATCTCTGTCCAGGAGTCGCAACTAGTTTCTGGTGTTTGTAGGTAGTGTTATTTCTCTACCAAGTGGCACCCGGCAGGGTGGGCTTGGGACAGACTAGGCACACGTGGCCCGGTGTACCGAGTGGCACCCGGATGGTGGGCTCGGGAACCCTATACACATCGTTTGGGGCCGTGATGGAAACCTCGGCCGGACTCCCTTGCGGATGGAACCCGAATAGGCGATAAACCTAAACTAGAGTCTTGTGTGGTTAGTCAGGTCGTGGCCGACACCCTCGCCAGGCTTCCGCTTGAAGGTTGCCGAGATACACGACGTGTACATGGCGGTAAGTGGCGAGAGCGTGTGTGAAGAAGTACACCCCTGCAGGGTTTATGATGATCTATTCGAATAGCCGAGTCCACGGTTAGGGACTTCTTGGATGCTTACGTGGTACATAGACAACTGAAAGTGGATACCCTAAAATACTTAAGACAAGTGTGAGTGCTATGGATGGCCTTCTCGTAGGGAGACGGGGATGAGTCCATAGTGGTGTATTTGGTGGTGATTAGTGGACTCGTGTGCGCCACCTCAAAAGTTTTACCAGTAGTCGTAGAACAAGATAGCCACTGAGTCAAAGCTGGCTTGCTGCAACTAAACCCCACTATGCCTTCTTGATACAAATGCGTGTATGATAGGTTCTGATGTAAGTCTTGTTGAGTACCTTTGTACTCGTGTTTGCTTAATTTATGTTTTGCAGATGAGACTTCTGTCTCACTAGTAGTTCCGCTTGGACTTCGACAAGTAGCTTGTTACCTCAGCTACGATCTTGGACGAGTGTTGTAGATAGTCAGGCTCTTCAGCCTTTTTCATTTGTAGATGTCTGTACTCAGACATGTATGCTTCTGCTTGTTGCTTGTATGCTCTGAATGTTGGGTCATGAGACCCATGTTTGTAATATCTGGCTCCTCGGAGCCTAATGAATAAATACTTGTTTCATAAAGTCTTGTTGTGATGCCATGTTGTATTTGCACATATCGAGCATATTGTGTGTACGTTATTGAAATGCTTGGTATGTGTGGGATCCGACACCTAGTTGTTTACCCTTGGTAGCCTATCTTATAGGGAAATGTCTCCTAGTGCTTCCACTGAGCCTTGGTAGCTTGCTACTGCTCCGGAACACTTAGGCTGACCGGCATGTGTCCTTCTTCATTCCTGTGTCTGTCCCTTAGGGGAAATGTCACGCGTTGTTCCTTTAAGTCCTTGTAGCTTGCTACGACTTGGGTTCATACGTTGATGACCGACACATTCGCTGATGGGTCATGTATGCCTGTCTCTGTAATTTAGTGCCACTTTTGGTTTATAACTGGTCATGTCGGCCCGGGTTCTCTGTCATATGGATGCTAGTGACACTATCATATACGTGAGCCAAAATGCGCAAACGGTCCCGGGCCAGGTAAGGTGGCACCCGTGGGGATACCGTGCGTGAGGCCGCAAAGTGATATGGTGTGTTACATGCTAGACCGGTGTGACTTAGGATCGGGGTCCCGACAGTACATGAGACCGGTTCCACTGTCACGTGCAACTTGTTTTGCATAAAGGTGGCTGGTGGGTGTCTGTTTCTCCTATTTTAGTTGAATTGAATTTGACTATGGTCGGTCCTTGTTGAAGGTTAAAACAACGAACTTGATAAATCACCGTTGTGGTTTTGTGCCATTCGTAAGAACCGTTCTTGCTACAAGCCCGTAGCAGCCACGTAAAACTTGCAACAACAAAGTAGAGGACGTCTAACTTGTTTTTGCAGGCCATGTTGTGATGTCATATGGTCAAGACGTGATGAGTTATAAGTTATTATATGAGTTGATCATGTTTTGTAAATTATCGACAACAGGCGGGTACCTTATGGTTGTCTCGTTATTGTATGACTTCCAAGGGCCATGTAACTGCTTTACTTTATCGCTATGAGTTAGCAATAGTTGGCAAGACGATGATGTCTGCTACGCAACCTTTTTATTGTAGACGTTGTTGGGCCTCCAAGTGCAGAGGTTTGTAGGACAGTAGCAAATTTCTCTCAAGTGGATGACCTAAGGTTCATCAATCCATGGGAGGCGTAGGATGAAGATGGTCTCTCTCAAACAACCCTGCAACCAAATAACAAAGAGTCTCTTGTGTCCCAACACACCCAATACAATGGTAAATTGTATAGGTGCACTAGTTCGGCGAAGAGATGGTGATACAAGTGCAATATGGATGGTAGATATATGTTTTTGTAATAAGAAAATATAAAAACAGCAAGGTAGCAAGTGGTAAACGTGAGCATAAATGATGTTGCAATGGTAGGAAACAAGGCCTAGGGTTCATACTTTCACTAGTGCAAGTTCTCTCAACAATAATAACATAACTGGATCATATAACTATCCCTCAACACGCAACAAAGAGTCACTCCAAAGTAACTAATAGCGGAGAACAAACGAAGAAATTATGGTAGGGTACGAAACCACGTCATAGTTATTCTTTCTGATCGATCTATTCAAGAGTCCGTAGTAAAATAACACGAAGCTATTCTTTCCGTTCGATATATCATAGAGTTTGTACTAGAATAACACCTTAAGACACAAATCAACCAAAACCCTAAAGCCACCTAGATACTCCATTTTCACCTCAAGTATCCGTGGGCATGATTACACGATATGCATCACACAGTCTCAGATTCATCTATTCAACCAACACAAAGAACTTCAAAGAGTGCCCCAAAGTTTCTACCGGAGAGTCAAGATGAAAACATGTGCCAACCCCTATGCATAAATTCACAAGGTCACGGAACCCGCAAGTTGATCACCAAAACATACGTCAAGTAGATCACGTGATATCCCATTGTCACCACAGATAAGCACATGCAAGACATATATCAAGTGTTCTCAAATCCTTATAGACTCAATACGATAAGATAACTTCAAAGGGAAAACTCAATCCATTACAAGAGAGTAGAGGGGGAGAAGCATCATAAGATCCAACTATAATAGCAAAGCTCCCAATACATCAAGATCGTGACATCTCAAGAACACGAGAGAGAGAGAGATCAAACACATAGCTACTTGTACATACCCTCAGCCCCGAGGGTGAAATACTCCTCTCTCGTCATGGAGAGCACCAGGATGATGAAGATGGCCACCGGAGAGGGATTCCCCCCTCCGGCAGGATGCCGGAATGGGTCTAGATTGGTTTTCAGTGGCAACAGAGGCTTTCGGCGGCGGAACTCCCGATATAGGTTATTTTCCGGAGGTTTTAGTATATATAGGAGGTGTTGGAGTCGGGGACAAGTAAAGGGGGTCTCCGGGCTATCCACGAGGCAGGGGGGCGCGCTGATGGGCCTCGAACCCCTCGTTGGTTACCCCAAGTGGAAGGTGTAAGATGCAGTAAGTAGAAGTGTTTTCCCTTAGCAAGATGCCAAGGATCGAATCCCCAGAGACTCCTAGGTTCAACAGGTAGGTGTCGACTGCTAACGGCGCAATTAGCAATCAACGTGGACCTGCACACAGATACAAATAACTTTGCTCCCAACGAGTACAGAGAGGTTGTCAATCTCTCCGGCCTTGTAGTTCACAAAGGGTTAAAAGCAATATGATAGTAGTGATAGATAGTTTTTGCAATAGTAAATAAAATAGCGAAAAGTAAATAGTGTATGTGATCAATGATGGTAATATGGACCAGAGTCTCATGATGTTCACTAGTGATGTCTCTCTCCCAAAAGACGATAAAACAGCTATGTGAGGTAACAAATTACAGCTGGGCAATTGACAGGACCACGAACGCAAACCAATGCTGACTACATTGCAAGAAAGGTTGAGGTTCAAAGCATGGGCGGTACGGCAAAGTAAGTAGACCGAAATCCATCAATATCTACTACTAATCATCCACCTTGAGATATCTATCCAGAACATCTCGCTGGTATTAAGTTGCGAGTCCCACCCATAGTGTAAACTCAATGCAACAGACAACTGCATTAAAAGAACTTTGCGTAAAGTAAACAATCCTTGCACCCGCGGGCACAAGCACCGTTGTTTTCCCCCTTGTGGCAATAGCACATCCCCTAGACTCATGTTTCTGTCACTCAAGCTAGTCATCGAGGGGCATGAACCCACAATCGAGCATAACGTTCCCTCTTGGAGTCACTACCTATTACTCGGCCAAAGCAATAAATAACAACGGAGAACATGCAAGAATTACTTATGAACTAAAATATAAAAGAGGTGAATCAAATATATTACTCAAGATCAAACTAAACATAATCTCATAATCCATCGGATCCCAACAAACTCAACATAGCAACAGCATAAGGATTACATAGGTGCCTCGATCATGTAGGGCAGCTCACGAGGACTAATTAGTGAAGCACAAGAACGGGAGGAGAACATCACATAGCTACTGGTCATGGACTCATGGTCCAAGGGAGACTACTCACGAGTCATCCGGGAGGCGTCCATGGTGGTGGAGAAGCTCCCGGTGGTGATCCTCCCCTCCGGCAGGGTGCCGGGAAGAGTTCTCCTGGTGCTCCCGATCTTGGAAGCGGCGGCGGCGGCGGAACAGAGATGGGATCGCGAAAAGAAGTCCTGTTCTGAGGGTTACGGGGAACTCTTTAAATATATGCCAAAGTAGGGCACCGGGGGAGCCTCGGGGGGCCCAGGCGCCCCCCCCGGCGCGGCCCAGGGGGGGCGCGCCCACAGGGCGCCTGAAGCCCTTGTGCCCCCCCCCCAGGCTGCCCTTCGGACGCAGTGTTGTTTCCGGTTTGCTGATTTTTTATATATTTTTTCTGGATTTTTCTGGGTAGATCTCGAAACGTGAAAACCTGAAATACAAAAACAGCCGAAAACAGAAACTGGCACTGGGGTGCACTGGATTAGTAAGTTAGTCCAAATATGATCAAAAGTGTATGGAAGTGTATGAATATCATAGCAATATCACCCAAAAGTGGCATGGAGCAAGCAGAAATTATAGATACGTTTTGGACGTATCAACATCCCCAAGCTTAATTCCTGCTCGTCCTCGAGTAGGTAAATGATAACAAGAATAATTTCTGTGGTGACATGCTATTAACCATATAGGACTTTCTCATAGTCATATGACAAAAGCTTACTGAGACAATGATTCTAAAGTAATTAAGTTGTCTCAAGAGAAAATCACAAATGACTGAAAGTTTTACAACATGAAACTGAAACATCAAAAAGGTTTGCAATGAACATGATGTGCAAATATGATCAAGTGATATCTAGCTTGCCCCCTTTAGTGATGCAAAACATAAATGCAAGGGCACCTTCAAGGTTTAAGTGATGACTAGATACAATCATTTCAGAATAAACGATATCACAATCATGCAAAAGACAATGCTACTTTGGGACAATGCACATTACACTCAGAATGACAATCATGCTCTCAGTAGTTGGTGCTTGAAGTGCTAGAGCTTTTTATTTTGAAACATGGAAGCAATTGTTTCAACGGTAGTAGTACTTCATATGTGTCATGTATAAAACATCCTATAAGTTGCAAGCCTCATGCATCGAATACTAATAGTGCTCGCTCCTTGTCCTAATTAGCTCGGATCCCCATGGGTTATCATTGCATTGCATATGTTTTAACCAAGTGTCACAAAGGGGTACCTCTATGCCACCTGTACAAAGGTCCAAGGAGATAGATCGCATTTGATTTCTCGTTTTTGATAGATCTCAACTTGAGGACATCCATACCGGGACAACATAGAAAATAGATAATGGACTCCTCTTTAATGCATAAGCATATTCTCATAAGAGATTGAGGATTAAGGTCCAAGCTAAAACTTCCAACATGATGCATGGCTTTGGTTGGCGGCCCAATGTTCTTCTCTAACAATATGCATAGTTATTCAACCCACGGTAAATCACCCTTACTTCAGACAAGACGAACATGCATAGCAACTCACATGATATTCAACAAAAGTGTGACAGTTGATGGCGTCCCCAGAAACATGGTTACCGCTCAGCAAGCAACTCATAAGAAATAAGATACATAGGCAACATATTCTTTACCACAATAGTTTTTAGGCTACTTTCCCATGAGCTATGTATTGCATGGTTAATTTGCTTAGTGCAGGTGTAGGTTAGCAAAAGACTGGGAGCGACCAACTAAGAGAGCAATGACGGTCATAATCATGCAGAGCGACAAAGCAATATTGAATCAGGCATGGTAGTTATATCGCTACTTAGAAACAAAAGATCACCAAGGCTTGACAGACTTTCTTTACAGTCTTGAATATGCGTGAGCATACGCCAAGTCAATCAAAATAAATTCTCGAAGGAAGATATTACTAAACCATACCACATCATAGGCAAACAAACCAAGTTGGTACTCCAATGACACATTGGGAACCCCCCAGCTATTTGAGATTAACCATAAGAAAACCTGAACTACTAAGCACCATCATGAAAGTAGCATCTTTATCATAGACACATTAACCAATGCAACGGAAGCAAACTCTCTTAATAAGGTGAGCATGGTAATTAAAGAGAGTTCAAGCAACCAACTAAATAAAAGCTCTTGAAGAGATAAGCATGAATACTAAGAGCAAAGCACGATAATAGCTATTTAAAAGACAAAGAACACACACAGCATAGATAGACATGAAAATTCTATGTAATGTTCTAGGTAGAGGTGGAGCGTGTTTCTCTCCCACATAAAGGAATGCTGGGTTCCGACTCGTTATGAAAAACTAAAAAGAAAACTAAAAGCAGGACGCTCCAAGCATAGCACATAACACATGAAGTGATAAAAATATAGCGGAACGAAAGACGAACTGATAATGTTGATGGAGAAGGGGATGCACGGGGCATCCCCAAGCTTAGAAGCTTGAGTCTCCTTGAATATTTATTGGGGGTGCACGGGGGCATCCCCAAGCTTGAGCGCTTGACACTCCTGAATCTTTTTATCATCTTCCCTCGCACACTTGAAAACTCCCTTCATACACAACTCATCATAATCTGATTAGCGAGGTTAGTACCCTTAATAAAATAATTATACCTTGCTGGAAATAAGGATATTCTTGAATTTCTACTGTTTCTCAAGATTGCCAAAAGGTTTTTGCAAAGAAAAAGCAAGTTCTTAATTTGCAAAGTGAAGGTAAGGCAAAACAGGACAGAATCTGTGAAAAACAGAACAGCAGGCAGTAATTGACCTGTTCGGGATACTTCTGCAACTCAAATCAAAAAACTCAGAACTGACGCACGAAAGACAATTATATAGAGAACGTTGTCGAAAAAATTCAGACCAAAAAGACGATCTGGTGATTTTATACGAATTTTTCTATCCAAGGACAGAATCTGTTTCCTGGACAGCACCTCACAACTTTTGAACTTTCTAGCAATCAGAGGCTATACTTGGCACAAATATGAAAAGTAAAGATACAATGATGATGCTACAGCAGTAAACAACATCAAGACACAACAAAAGCAAAAAAATTATTCATGTGGGCTGCCTCCCAAAAACGCTTTCTTTTATGCCTTTAAGCTAGGCATAATGCAAAGATCAAGTTTTATCAAGAGTAAAAGAATAGCTAGCCCGTACAACGGACTCAAAAGGTAACTTGACCTTCTTACGAGGGAAGTGTTCCATCCCTTTCTTGAGAGGAAACTGAAATTTTATATTACCCTCTTTCATGTCAATGACAGCACCAACGGTGCGCAAAAAGGGACGTCCCAAAATAATTGGACACGAAGGATCACATTCAATATCCATAATAGTGAAATCAACGGGCACATAATTATCATTGACAACAATAAGAACATCATCGATCCTCCCCAAAGGTTTCTTTATGGAAGAATCAACGAGACGAACACCAAAAGAACAAGAATCATAAGGTTTCAATTTAAGCATATCATATATTCTTTTGGGCATAACAGAGGTACTAGCACCAACATCACATAATGCATAACAAGAGAAGTCATTCAAATTAATTTTTATCATAGGATCCCAACCATCCTCTAGCTTTCTAGGTATGGAGGCTTCTACTCTAAGTTTCTCCTCCCTAGCTTTGATGAGAGCATTAGTGATATGCTCCGTGAAGGCAAGGTTTAGCGTGCTAGTGCGGGGATCTCTAGACATTTTGTGAAGGAAATCAATAACTTCTGTAAGAGTGCAATTATCAAAATCAAGGTCACGAGCATCAAGTAAAGTGGTAGTGGTGTCCTTAAGGTTCACTTGTTTGGTAGTTTCTATAGCATCACCATTAATAGGTCCATTGGGACCAGGAGTACATTGGGTGCTAAGAGTGTGAACATCCTCAATAACTTGGATAGTAGCAACAGTGTGGTGGGTAGGAAGGCTCTTAATTCTTTCCTCTTCCTCCCTTTCTCTAGCCCATCTTTCTTTAAGCTTGGCCATCATCCTAATATTTTCATTAATTTGTAATTGAGTAGCATTAATAGGGATGACTTCCCTCTCCTTAAGTGGAGAAGTTTCAATTTTTAGCAATTTTACCTCATTGGCTAAGTGGTCTACCTTAAAAGAAAGATCATCTAGTTTATGTAGTTTCTCTTCTACATTCTTATTAAAGGCTTTTTGGGTAGTGATGAAATCTCTAAGCATGGTCTCTAGTTCAGTATTGGAGTTCTTGGTACTAGGATAAGCATTGTTGTTCCCATAAGAGTTAGAGGGGAACGGTCTAGGATTGTTACCAAAGTTACTCCTATAAGCATTGTTGTTAAAATTGTTTCTAGAGATAAAGTTCACATCTACTTGTTCTTGAGCAATCAAAGAATTTAAAGGAACATCACGAGGATCAACAGTAGATTGCTTCGAAAGTAGAGACATGATCAAGTCAACTTTTTCATTGAGGGAGGAAATCTCCTCGACAGAGTTTACCTTCCTACCTGTTGGAGCGCGTTCGGTGTGCCATTGGGAATAGTTGGTCATCATCTCATCGAGAAGCTTTGTGGCAGCACCAAGTGTAGTTGACATAAAAGTTCCTCCCGCGGCCGAGTCTAACAAGTTCCGCGAGGTAAAGTTCAAGCCTGCATAAAAAGTTTGGATAACCATCCAAGTAGTCAAACCGTGAGTAGGGCAGTTCTTGATAAGAGATTTCATACGTTCCCAAGCTTGGGCAACGTGTTCATTATCCAATTGTTTAAAATTCATAATGTTACTTCTAAGTTGGATAATCTTAGCAAGTGGATAGTATTTTCCGATAAAAGCATCTTTGCACTTGTCCCATGAATCTATGATATTTCTAGGCAAAGACTGAAACCAAATTTTAGCTCCTCCTCTCAAAGAGAAAGGAAAAAGCTTAAGCTTAAAAATATTACCATCTATTTCTTGGTACTACTGCATATCACAAAGTTCTACAAAGTTGTTCAAGTGTAAAGCAGCATCATCTCCAGCACCGGAGAATTGTTCTCTCATGACTAAGTTAAGTAAAGCAGGTTTAATTTCATATGAAGGTGCTGAAGTGGCAGGTGTAGTGATAGGTGTGCTGATAAAGTCATCGTTGTTGTGACTAGTGAAGTCACACAACTTGGTGTTCTCGGTGGAACCCATAGTAGCAAGCAAGCAAGATAACTATTTTTATGATTTTCGATAAAAGGAACTAAAGCAATAATGAAAGGTAAACTAACAAGACTAAAAAGCAAAGGTAAAATATAGCATGCAACTCCCCTATCCTGAAGAGTGGAGTCCCCGGCAACGGCGCCAGAAAATACTCCTTGATGGGCCTCGAACCCCTCGTTGGTTACCCCAAGTGGAAGGTGTAAGATGCAGTAAGTAGAAGTGTTTTCCCTTAGCAAGATGCCAAGGATCGAATCCCCAGAGACTCCTAGGTTCAACAGGTAGGTGTCAACTGCTAACGGCGCAATTAGCAATCAACGTTGACCTGCACACAGATACAAATAACTTTGCTCCCAACGAGTACAGAGAGGTTGTCAATCTCTCCGGCCTTGTAGTTCACAAAGGGTTAAAAGCAATATGATAGTAGTGATAGATAGTTTTTGCAATAGTAAGTAAATAGCGGAAAGTAAATAGTGTATGTGATCAATGATGGTAATATGGACCGGAGTCTCATGATGTTCACTAGTGATGTCTCTCTCCCAAAAGACGATAAAACAGCTATGTGAGGTAACAAATTATAGCTGGGCAATTGACAGGACCACGAACGCAAACCAATGCTGACTACATTGCAAGAAAGGTTGAGGTTCAAAGCATGGGCGGTACGCCAAAGTAAGTAGACCGAAATCCATCAATATCTACTACTAATCATCCACCTTGAGATATCTATCCAGAACATCTCGCTGGTATTAAGTTGCGAGTCCCACCCATAGTGTAAACTCAATGCAACAGACAACTGCATTAAAAGAACTTTGCGTAAAGTAAACAATCCTTGCACCCGCGGGCACAAGCACCGTTGTTTTTCCCCTTGTGGCAACAGCACATCCCCTAGACTCATGTTTCTGTCACTCAAGCTAGTCATCGAGGGGCATGAACCCACAATC
>LR738713.1:543982378-544066732 GCA_902687465.1 Secale cereale
GTTCCCTCTTGGAGTCACTACCTATTACTCGGCCAAAGCAATAAATAACAACGGAGAACATGCAAGAATTACTTATGAACTAAAATATAAAAGAGGTGAATCAAATATATTACTCAAGATCAATCTGAACATAATCTCATAATCTATCGGATCCCAGCAAACTCAACATAGCAACAGCATAAGGATTACATAGGTGCCTCGATCATGTAGGGCAGCTCACGAGGACTAATTAGTGAAGCACAAGAACGGGAGGAGAACATCACATAGCTACTGGTCATGGACTCATGGTCCAAGGGAGACTACTCACGAGTCATCCGGGAGGCGTCCATGGTGGTGGAGAAGCTCCCGGTGGTGATCCTCCCCTCCGGCAGGGTGCCGGGAAGAGTTCTCCTGGTGCTCCCAATCTTGGAAGCGGCGGCGGCGGCGGAACAGAGATGGGATCGCGAAAAGAAGTCATGTTATGAGGGTTACGGGGAACCCTTTAAATATATGCCAAAGTAGGGCACCGGGGGAGCCTCGGGGGGCCCAGGCACCCCCCCGGCGCGGCCCAGGGGGGGCGCGCCCACAGGGCGCCTGGAGCCCCTGTGCCCCCCCCCCCAAGCTGCCCTTCGGACGCAGTGTTGTTTCCGGTTCGCTGATTTTTTATATAATTTTTCTGGATTTTTCTGGATTTTTCTGGGCAGTTCTCGAAACGTGAAAACCTGAAATACAAAAACAGCCGAAAACATAAACTGGCACTGGGGTGCACTGGATTAGTAAGTTAGTCCAAATATGATCAAAAGTGTATGGAAGTGTATGAATATCATAGCAATATCACCCAAAAGTGGCATGGAGCAAGCAGAAATTATAGATACGTTTTGGACGTATCACGCGCCCAGGGGGCACGCCCCCCGCCCTCGTGGACAGCCCCTGGACCTTCTGGTGCTCCTCCGGTACTATGTGGTCTTCTTCTGGTCCAAAAATGTCCTCTGTTGAGTTTCAGGTCAATTGGGCTCCGTTTGATATTCCTTTTCTACGATACTCTAAAACAGGAGAAAAACAGAAACTGGCACTGGGCTCTGGGTTAATAGGTTAGTCCCAAAAATCATATAAAAGTGTATATAAAAGCCCATAAAACATCCTAGAAGGATAATATAATAGCATGGAACAATCAAAAATTATAGATACGTTGGAGACGTACCAAGCATCCCCAAGCTTAATTCCTGCTCGTCCTCGAGTAGGTAAATGATAAAAACAGAATTTTTGATGTGGAATGCTACCTAACATAATTCTCAATGTAATTCTCTTTATTGTGGCATGAATGTTCAGATCCGAAAGATTCAAGACAAAAGTCTAATATTGACATAAGAATAATAATACTTCAAGCATACTAACAAAGCAATCATGTCTTCTCAAAATAACATGGCTAAAGTAAGTTCATCCCTAAAAAATCATATAGTTAGGCTATGCTCCATCTTCGTCACATAAATATTCCAGTCATGCACAACCCCGGTTTCAGCCAAGCACGTGTTTCATACTTAAATTTTTTCAAACCCTTTCAACTTTCACGCAATATATGAGCATGATCCATGGACATAGCACTATGTGGAATAGAGTGGTGGTTGTGGAGAAGACAAAAGGGGAAGATGGTCTCACATCAACTAGGTGTATCAATGGGCTATGGATATGCCCATCAATAGATATCAATGTGAGTGAGTAGGGATTGCCATGCAACGGATGCACTAGAGCTATCAATGTATGAAAGCTCAACAAAGGAAACTAAGTGGGTGTGCATCCAACTTGCTTGCTCATGAAGACCCTAGGGCATTTGAGGAAGCCCATCGTTGGAATATACAAGCCAAGTTCTATAATAAAAATTCCCGCTAGTATATGAAAGTGACAAAACAAGAGACTCTCTATCATAGATCATGGTGCTACTTTGAAGCACAAGTGTGGAAAAAGATAGTAGTATTGTCCCTTTTCTTTTTTTCTTTTTCTTTCCTTTTTTTGGGCCTTTCTTTTTTCTTTGGCTTTTTTTCTTTTTCCTTTATTTTATTTTATTTTATTTGGGACAATGCTCTAATAATGATGATCATCACACTTCTATTTACAACTCAAAGATTACAACTCGATACTAGAACAAAGTATGACTCTATATGAATGCCTCCAACGAAGTACCGGGATGTGCAATGAATCAAGAGTGACATGTATGAAAAATTATGCATGGTGGCCTTGCCACAAATACGATGTCAACTACATGATCATGCATGGAAATATGACAATAATGAAGCGTGTCATAATAAACGGAATGGTGGAAAGTTGCATAGCAATATATCTCGGAATGGCTATGGAAATGCCATGATAGGTAGGTATGGTGGCTGTTTTGAGGAAGGTATATGGTCGGTGTATGGTACCGGCGAAAGTTGCGCGGTACAAGAGAGGCTAGCAATGGTGAAAGGGTGAGAGTGCGTATAATCCATGGACTCAACATTAGTCATAAAGAACTCACATACTTATTGCAAAAATCTACAAGTCATCAAAACAAAGTACTGCACGCATGCTCCTAGGGGAAGGGTTGGTAGGAGTTAACCATCGCGCGATCCCGACCCCCACACAAAGGATGACACTCAATGAAATACCTCATGCTTCAAATTTGTCACACAACGGTTACCATACGTGCATGCTATGGGACTTGCAAACCATAACACAAGTCTTTATCAAATTCACAACTACTCTACTAGCATGACTCTAATATTACCATCCTCGTATCTCAAAACAATCATCAAGTATCAAACTTCTCATAATATTCAATGCACTTTATGAAAGTTTTTACTATACCCCTCTTGGATGCCTATCATATTAGGAGTAGTTTTATAACCAAAGCACATTACCATGCTGTTCTAAAAGACTCTCAAAATAATATAAGTGAAGCATGAGAGTTCATCTATTTCTTCAAAATAAAACCACCGCCGTGCTCTATAAGATATAAGTGAAGCACTAGAGCAAATAACAAACCACTCCAAAAGATATAAGTGAAGATCAATGAGTAGTTGAATAACTATGTAACTATGTGAAGACTCTCTAACATTTAATAATTTCATATCTTGGGATATTATTCAAACAGCAAGCGAAACAAAATAAAACAAAATGATGCTCCAAGCAAAACACATATCATGTGGTGAATAAAAATATAGCCTTAAGTAAAGTTACCGATAGACGAAGACGAAAGAGGGGATGCCTTCCCAGGGCATCCCCAAGCTTAGTCTTTTGGTTGTCCTTGAATATTACCTTGGGGTGCCTTGGGCATCCCCAAGCTTAGGCTCTTTCCACTCCTTATTCCATAGTCCATCGAATCTTTACCCCAAACTTGAAAATTCACAACACAAAATTCAACAGAAAACTTGTAAGCTCTGTTAGTATAAGAAAATAAAACCACCACTTAGGTACTGTTGTGAACTAATTCTAAATTAATATTGGTGTAATATCTTCTGTATTCCAACTTCTCTATGGTTCATACCCTCCGATACTACTCATAGATTCATCAAAATAAGCAAACAACACATAGAAAACAGAATCTATCAAAAACAGAACAGTCTGTAGTAATTTGTAACTTTAGAATACTTCTGTAAATCTAAAAATTCTGAAATAAATTGATGGACATGAGTAATTTTTCTATTAATCATCTGAAAAAAGAATCAACTAAAAACCACTCTCCAGTAAAAAATGGTAGCTAATCTCGTCAGCGCTAAAGTTTCTGTTTTTTACAGCATGATCGCATAAACTTCACACAAGTCTTCCCAAATGTTCTACTTGGCACAAACACTAATTAAAACACAAAACCACATCTAAACAGAAGCTAGATGCAATATTTATTCCGAAACAGAAGTAAAAGCAAATAAAATAAAATTGGGTTGCCTCCCAACAAGCGCTATCGTTTAACGCCCCTAGCTAGGCACAATGATTTCAATGATGCTCGCATAAAAGATAAGAATTGAAACATAAAGGGAGCATCATGAAGAATATGACTAGCACATTTAAGTCTAACCCACTTCCTATGCATAGGGATTCTGTGAGCAAACAACTTATGGGAACAATAATCAATTAGCATAGGAAAGCAAAACAAGCATAGCTTCAAGATTTTAAGCACATAGAGAGGAAACTTGATATTATTGCAATGTGTAGAAGCATATGATCCTCTCTCATAATAATTTTCAGTAGCATCAATAATTAATTCAACAATATAACCAGCACATAAAGCATTCTTTTCATGATATACTTGCATAGAAATTTTACTACTCTCCACATAAGCAAATTTATTCTCATCGATAATAGCGGGAGCAAACTCAACAAAATAACTATCATGTGAAGCATAATCCAATTGAAAATTAAAATCATGATGACAAGTTTCATGGTTATCTTTATTCTTTATAGCATATGTGTCATCACAATAATCATCATAAATATGAGGCATGCTTTCATCATAATAAATTTGCTCATCAAAACTTGGGGGACTAAACATATCATCTTCATCAAACATAGCATCCCCGAGCTTGTGGATTTGCATATCATTAGCATCGTGGGTATTCAAAGAATTCATACTAATAACATTGCAATCATGCTCATCATGCACATATTTTATGCCAAGCATTCTAAGTAATTCTTCTTCTAGTACTTGAGCACAATTTTACTTCCCATCATTTTCACGAAAGATATTAAAAAGATGAAGCATATGAGGTAACCTTAATTCCATTTTTTAGTTTTCTTTTATAAACCAAACTAGTGATAAAACAAGAAACTAAAAGATTCGACTGCAAGATCTAAAGATATACCTTCAACCACTCACCTCCCCGGCAACAACGCCAGAAAAGAGCTTGATGTCTACTACGCAACCTTCTTCTTGTAGACGTTGTTGGGCCTCCAAGTGCAGAGGTCTGTAGGACATTAGCAAATTTCCCTCAAGTGGATGACCTAAGGTTTATCAATCCGTGGGAGGCGTAGGATGAAGATGGTCTCTCTCAAACAACCCTGCAACCAAATAACAAAGAGTATCTTGTGTCCCCAACACACCCAATACAATGGTAAATTGTATAGGTGCACTAGTTCGGCGAAGAGATGGTGATACAAGTGCAATATGGATGGTAGATATAGGTTTTTGTAATAAGAAAATATAAAAACAGCAAGGTAGCAAGTGGTAAACATGAGCATAAACGGTGTTGCAATGGTAGGAAACAAGGCCTAGGGTTCATACTTTCACTAGTGCAAGTTCTCTCAACAATAATAACATAACTGGATCATATAACTATCCCTCAACACGCAACAAAGAGTCACTCCAAAGTAACTAATAGCGGAGAATAAACGAAGATATTATGGTAGGGTACGAAACCACCTCAAATTTATTGTTTCTGATCGATCTATTCAAGAGTTCGTAGTAAAATAACACGAAGCTATTCTTTCCGTTCGATCTATCATAGAGTTCGTACTAGAATAACACCTTAAGACACAAATCAACCAAAACCCTAATGTCACCTAGATACTCCATCGTCACCTCAAGTATCCGTGGGCATGATTATATGATATGCATCACACAATCTCATATTCATCTATTCAACCAACACAAAGAACTTCAAAGAGTGCCCCAAAGTTTCTACCGGAGAGTCAAGATGAAAACGTGTGCCAACCCCTATGCATAGATTCCCAAGGTCACGGAACCCGCAAGTTGATCACCAAAACATACATCAAGTAGATCATGTGATATCCCATTGTCACCACAGATAAGCACATGCAAGACATACATCAAGTGTTCTCAAATCCTTATAGACTCAATCCGATAAGATAACTTCAAAGGGAAAACGCAATCCATTACAAGAGAGTAGAGGGGGAGAAGCATCATAAGATCCAACTATAATAGCAAAGCTCGCGATACATCAAGATCGTGCCATCTCAAGCACACGAGAGAGAGAGAGAGAGAGAGAGAGAGAGAGAGAGAGAGAGAGAGAGAGAGAGATCAAACACATAGCTACTGGTACATACCCTCAGCCCCAAGGGTGAACTACTCCCCCCTCATCATGGAGAGCGCCGGGATGATGAAGATGGCGGATTCCCCCCTCCGGCACGGTGCCGGAACGGGTCTAGATTGGTTTTCAGTGGCAATAGAGGCTTTCGGCGGCAGAACTCCCGATCTAGGTTATTTTCCAGAGGTTTCAGTATTTATAGGAGGTGTTGGTGTCGGGGAGAAGTAAAGGGGGTCTCCGGGATGTCCACGAGGCAGGGGGTGCCCCCCACCCTCGTGGGAAGCCCGTGGACCTTCTGGTCCTCCTCCGGTACTCTTTGGTCTTCTTCTGGTCCAAAAACGTCCTCCGTTGAGTTTGAGGTCAATTGGGCTCTGTTTGATATTCCTTTTCTGCGATACTCTAAAACAGGAGAAAAACAGAAACTGGCACTAGGCTCTGGGTTAATAGGTTAGTCCCAAAAAATCATATAAAAGTGTATATAAAAGCCCATAAAACATCCGAGAAGGATAATATAATAGCATGGAACAATCAAAAATTATAGATACGTTGGAGACGTATCAGACGACCACGACGCAGCATTGGATATCAAGGTGTCGAGCCGGTGACGATGGAGATCATGACAATGCTTTGGAGATGGAGATCAAAAGCACAAGATGATGATGGCCATATCATGTGAGATATTTTGATTGAATGTGATGTTTAACCTTTATGCATCTTATTTTGCTTAGAACAGCGGTAGCATTAGAAGATGATCCCTTCACTAAATTTCAAGATAGTAGTGTTCTCCCCGAGTATGCACCGTTGCTAAAATTCATCATTTCGAGACACCACGTGATGATCGGGTGTGATAGACTCTACGTTCATATACAATGGGTGTAAGACAGTTTTACACACGCATAATACTTGGGTTAAACTTGACGAGCCTAGCATGTGCAGACATGGCCTCGGAACACTAGATACCGAAAGGTCGAACATTAGTCATATAGTAGATATGATAAACATAGAGATGTTCACCATTGATGACTACTCCATCTCACGTGATGATCGGACATGGTTTAGTTGATTTGGATCATGTATCACTTAGATAACCTGAGGGGTGTTATTTTAAGTGGGAGTTCTTTAGTAATTTGATTAATTGAACTTACTTTATCATAAACTTAGTCCTCATAGTATTTGCATATCTTTGTTGTAGATCAATGGCACGTGCTACCGTTCCCTTGAATTTTAATGTGTTTCTATAGAAAGCTAAGTTGAAAGATGATGGTAGCAACTACACGGACTGGGTCCGTAACTTGAGGATTATCCTCATTGCTGCATAGAAGAATTATGTCCTTGATGCACCGCTAGGTGACGCACCTGCTGCAGGAGCTGAAGCAGATGTTTTGAACGTTTGGCAAGCTCGATCTGATGACTACTCTATAGTTCAGTGTGCCATGCTTTACGGCTTAGAACCGGTACTTCAAAGACGTTTTGAACGTCATGGAGGATATGAGATGTTCCAGGAGCTGAAGTTGATATTTCAAGCTAACGCCAGGGTTAAGAGATATGAAGTCTCCAACAAAGTTCTATAGCTGCAAGATGGAGGAGAATAGTTCTGTCAGTGAACACATACTCAAAATGTGTGGGTATCATAACCACTTGACTTAGTTGGGAATTTCCCTTCCACCTGAGAGTGTTATTGACAGATTTCTTCAATCATTGCCACCAAGCTACAAGGGCTTCATGATGAACATTAATATGCAAGGGATGGATAAGACAATTCTCGAGCTCTTCGCGATGCTGAAATCGGTGGAGCTAGAAATCAAAGTGGAGTATCAAGTGTTGATGGTTAACAAGACCACTAGTTTCAAGAAAAAGGGCAAAGGAAAGTAACGGAACTTCAAGAAGAACGGCAAATAGGTTGCTGCTCCCACGAAGAAACCCAAAGCTGCTCCTAAGCCTGAAAATGAGTGCTTCTACTTCAAAGGGAGTGGTCACTGGAAGCGGAACTGCCCCAAGTATTTGGCAGATAAGAAGGATGGCAAAGTGAACAAAGATATATTTGATATACATGCTATTGATGTGTTCCTTACTAGTGCTCGTAGGAGCTCCTAAGTATTTGATACTGGTTCGGTTGCTCATATTTGTAACTCGAAATAGGAGCTACGGATTAAACGAAGATTGGCTGAGGACGAGGTGATGATGCGCGCCGGGAATGGTTCCAAGGTCGATGTGATTGCCGTCGGCACGCCACCTCTACATCTACCTTCGGGATTAGTTTTAGACCTAAATAATTGTTATTTGGTGCCTGCGTTTAGCATCAACGTTATATCTGGATGTTGTTTGATGCGAGACGGTTATTCATTTAAGTCAGAGAATAAAAGTTGTTCTATTTATATGAGTAATATATTTTATGGTCATGCACCCTTGAGAAATGGTCTAGTCTTATTGATTCTCGATCGTGGTAATACACATATTCATAATATTGTTGCCAAAAGATGCAAAGTTGATAATGATAGTGCAACATACTTGTGGCACTGCAGTTTATGTCATATTGGTGTAAAGCACATGAAGAAACTCCATGCTGATGCACTTTCAAAATCACTTGATTATGAATCATTTGATACTTGTGAACCATGCCTCATGGGCAAGATGACTAAAACTCCGTTCCCCGGAACAATGGAGCGAGCTAATGACTTATTGGAAATAATACATACCGATGTATGCGGTCCGATGAGTGTTGAAGCACGCGGCGGGTATCGTTATTTTCTTACCTTCACAGATGATTTGAGTAGATATGGGTATATCTACTTGATGAAACACAAGTCTGGAACATTTGAAAAGTTCAAAGAATTTCATAGTGAAGTAGACAATCATCGTAACAAGAAGATAAAGTTTCTACAATCTAATCGCGGAGGCGAATATTTGAGTTACGAGTTTGGTCTTCATTTGAAACAATGTGGAATAGTTTCATAGCTCACGCCACCAGGAACACCATAGCGTAATGGTGTGTCCGAATGTCGTAACCGTACTCTATTGGATATGTTGCGTTCTATGATGTCCCTTACCGATTTTCCTTTATCGTTTTGGGGTTTTGCATTAGAGACAGTTGCATTCACGTTAAATAGGGCACCATCTAAATTCGTTGAGACAACACCATACGAACTATGGTTTGGCAAGAAACCAAAGCTGTCATTTCTTAAAGTTTGGGGCTGAGATGCTTATGTGAAAAAGATTCAGCCTGATAAGCTCGAACACAAATCGGAGAAGTGTGTCTTCATAGGATACCCAAAAGAAACTATTGGGTACACCTTCTACCACAGATCCGAAGGGAAGATCTTTGTTGCTAAGAATGGATCATTTCTAGAGAAGGAGTTCCTCTTGAAAGAAGTGAGTGGGACGAAGGTAGAACTTGATGAGGTAATTGTACCTTCGCTCGAATTGGAAAGTAGATCATCAGAGAAAACCGTTCTCGTGATGCCTAAACCAACTAGAGAAGAAGCTAATGATAATGATAATGAAACTTCGGATCAAGTTACTACCGAACCTCGAAGGTCGACCAGAACAAGTACCACACCAGAGTGGTACGGTAACCCTGTCCTGGAAGTCATATTGTTAGACAACGGCGAACCTTCGAACTATGAAGAAGCTATTATGAGCCCAGATTTCGGTAATTGGCTTGAGGCCATGAAATCTGAGATAGGATCCATATATGAGAACAAAGTGTGGACTTTGGTGGACTTGCCCGATGATCGGCAAGCCATTGAGAATAAATGGATCTTCAAGAAAGACAGATGCTGATGGTAATATCACTGTCTACAAAGCTCAACTTATTGCGAAAGGTTTTTGACAAGTTCAAGGAGTTGACTATGTTGAGACTTTCTCACCCGTAGCAATGCTTAAGTCTGTCCGAATCATGTTAGCAATTGCAGCATTTTATGATTATGAATTTGGAAAATGGATGTCAAAATTGCATTCCTTCATGGATTTCTGAAAGAAGAGTTGTATATGATGCAACTAGAAGGTTTTGTCGATCCTAACGGTGCTAACAAAGTGTGCAAGCTTCAGCGATCCATCTATGGACTAGTGCAAGCATCTCAGAGTTGGAATATACGCTTTGATGAGGTGATCAAAGCATGTGGTTTTATACAGACTTACGGTGAAGCCTGTATTTACAAGAAAGTGAGTGGGAGCTCTGTAGCATTTCTGATATTATATGTGGATGACATATTATTGATTGGAAATGATGTAGAATTTCTCGATAGCATACAAGGATACTTGAATGAGAATTTTTCAATGAAGGACCTCGGTGAAGTTGCTTACATATTAGGCATCAAGATCTATAGAGATAGATCAAGACGCTTAATAGGACTTTCACAAAGCACATACCTTGACAAAGTTTTGAGAAAGTTCAAAATGGATTAGTCAAAGAAAGGGTTCTTGCATGTATTACAAGGTGTGAAATTGAGTCAGACTCAATGCCTGGCCACTACAGAAGATAGAGAGAAAATGAAAGTCACTCCCTATGCCTCAGCCATAGGTTCTATCATGTATGATATGTCGTGTACCAGACCTGATGTGTGCCTTGCCATAAGTTTGGCAGGGAGGTACCAAAGTAATCCAGTAGTGGATCACTGGACAACAGTCAAGAACATCCTGAAGTACCTGAAAAGGACAAAGGATATGTTTCTCGTTTATGGAGGTGACAAAGAGCTCGTCGTAAAGGGTTACATCGATGCTAGCTTCGACACAGATCGGGATGACCCTAAGTCACAGACCGGATACATATTTATTTTGAATGGTGGAGCTATCAGTTGGTGCAGTTCTATGCAGAGCGTCGTGGCGTGATCTACGTGTGAAGCGGAGTACATAACTGCTTCAGAAGCAGCACATGAAGAAGTCTGGATGAAAGAGTTCATGTCCGATCAAGGTGTAATACCTAGTGCATCGGGTCCAATGACAATCTTTTGTGACAACACTGGTGCAATTGCTTTGGCGAAGGAATCCAGATTTCACAAGAGACCAAAACATATCAAGAGACGCTTCAACTCCATTCGTGAATTGGCAAAGGATGGAGACATAAAAATTTGCAAAGTACATACGGATCTGACTGTTGCAGACCTGTTGACTAAGCCTCTTCCGCGGGCAACTCTACGGGTACGACTAATAGGCCTATAGTCGACGATGCTCTCTGACCCCCCCTCCTTTGAAAGGAGTACCACATTTGCAGAGTTGTGCCATTGGAGATTGGCCTCATGAAGATGGTGAAAGCTTTGAATTACACACATTAAGTCCTCCCTTGATAACGTCCCATCACTTCTTGAAGAAGGCACAGGTTAACCCGTCCAGACCGGGAGCTTTATCACTTAGCATTTTACTAATAGCTTCTTTACGTCATCATAGGAAGGAGTATCAAGCTCATACAAATCATGAATGTCCAAGTTAAGCTCATCCCGTTGAAATCCTTAGATTTTGCTTGGTCTTTTACCGTGACATTGCAGATGTGATTATGGATGATATTCTCCTTTTGGCTGTGCTCAATGGCCCAACTGTTGTTTGTTGGTCTATGCAATTCTTCCTTCTTGTAGCATTATGCGAACATGATTTTTTTTGTATTAGCATCCCCTTCTTTCAAGTTGTCAATGTGGGTGCAGTGCTTTTTATGTGACGTCTAGATAATGGTCGAACTAACCACCCTTCTTTTTAGGCATGTAGAGCTCAAGCTCGTCATTTGAAAAATGTTGATTCTCTGGAGCCATGTCAAGGTGAAGGATGACAAGTAGAGTGGCATGAAGGTGGATCTTGGCTTTGGCAAATAAACCTCTATTCCATTATGAGATCATCAGACCAGTTTGCTTAAACTTGTGGAACAAGATTTGGTCGGGCACAATGTGCATTGTGTGCTCATTCCAAGATTTGAGCACCACATCATTGAAGGCCACGACGGACGTCCAAAAGTTTTCAAATTTGAACGTACAGGGCCTCTGAGGGCAACTATCATCGGCATGCATCAGTGGAAAATGACCGAAGAGGGAAGATGATAGTGCATAGAGCACATGGGAGTGGAAATGAATGCCACATTCGACATTGCAGAAAATGGAGCCGAGCTTGGAGAAGTTGGGATCGCACACTCATTGCAGCAAGTCAAGTGACGGGTCTCGAGATGAATCTCCTTCAGTTTACAAGTTTGGAGGGCTGCGCGGAAACAATTTAGAGAAAAGTATACTTTTCGTCCCTTAATTCTTGGCGAAGTCTAGATTTGGTCCCTCAACTCCCAAACCGGACAACTTGCACCATTAACTGTTGAAACCGGACAAGATTCATCCCTAGTCATAGTTGTGACCGGTTTTGGTGTTTTCTCACCCCGGTTTTGACCGCGTCGACTCAAATTTGCGTACTGTTTCCAAGTCCGCTTAATGTTTTCAAATTCGAGCACTTTTTTCAAATACGTGTACTTTTTAAAAATTTGAAAAAATTACGCGAACTTCAAAAGGTACACGGATTTGAATTTCTTTTACGCAAATTAGAAAAAAAAATATGTGGACTTGAAAAAATATGTCAACTTGAAACAAGTACGTGAATTCAAACAAAGTTCATGGATTGGAAAAGGAACACGGATTTGAAAAAATACATGAACTTTAAAAAGTATGTGGATTTGAAACAAGTACGCGAATTTCAAGAACACTTCATGGATTTGATAAAATTAAACGAGCTTGGAAAAAAATATGCTGATTTGAAAAAAGTGCGCAATTTTTTTTAAAAAAATCATGGATTTGGAAAAAGTATACAATCACGGATTTGAAA
This sequence comes from Secale cereale, assembly GCA_902687465.1. Taxonomy (NCBI): domain Eukaryota; kingdom Viridiplantae; phylum Streptophyta; class Magnoliopsida; order Poales; family Poaceae; genus Secale; species Secale cereale. The sequence continues at coordinate 543,995,152 of LR738713.1, forward strand.
AAAAGTATACAATCAGCACCAAAACCGGTCAAAATCGAGACCAGGGACGAACCTTGTCTGGTTTCGGTAATTGGGGATGCAAGTTGCCCGGTTTCGGTGTTGAGGGACCAAATCTAGACTTCACCAAAAGTCGAGGGACGAAAAGTATATTTTTTCTCAACAATTTATCTAGCTCCTATCCATGTTTCGCTTGCTTTGTCGTGGGCACAGTATATTTGTTTAAAATCACACATAGCAACCCACATCATCCCATCAAAAGGCTTTTTGTGCGATGAGCTCGGCCAAAAAGCCACATTTTCTTGCAAAAGAGGTTCACTCATACGTCGTGGCGAACTTGAAGCTTATGTCGGTCTCCTAACATGCACCGTTGCCGAAAGACAAAACTCATGGATTATGACCGCAAAACTTTGCGCAACGACCGAACAATGGCGCCCGTGGGGGCATCCTGCTGCTTTGGGATGGCCCCCAATTGCCATTGTGAACACAAAGAGGGAAGTTTCTAACCATGTACTCCCTCTGTTTCTAAATATAAGTCTTTATATTATAACATGGGGAGCAAAATAAGTGAATTTACACTTTAAAATGTGTCTTTAACATCCGTATATAATTTGTAATGAAAGCTCTAAAAAAACTTATATTTAGGAATAGAGGGGGCATTTTTTTACTTTTAATTCCCAAGTATTTTTTTAATATTTTGTGGGGTAATTCCCAAGTATTTTTTTTTTTGTCTGCAAAGGGCATTATGTGGATAGAGATTACACCTGACTAATTGACATGAGAAAATAGAGGAGTTTGCCTAATATAAGGAAATGTAATCAAATCCCTATAAGAAATAGGATCCAAACGAGTGGTGCAACGCAATAAACCTTATATTTTGGATTTTTTCTAAAAAAATCTATGCACCTTATATTGTCACGATCCTTTGAATGCTCTCAGTAAACAGCATGCTGCAATTACTCGGCTCCGCTCCAACACCAAAGAAAAACATGAAAACAGTAGCAATCGTAGAAACCCTCCCACGTCTGACGATTGGCCAAAACAACCAGCAGTACCACAGACCGCAGGCGTGTGCGATGCGGGTCGTCGTCGTCGTCACGCTTGCAGGTTGTGGAAGCCGCTGAGGGCTTCTTGCAAGTGCACGACGGCGCTGCTGTAGTTGACGAAGCCCATCAACCAGAACTCGTGGTTCTCCACCGACACGAGCTGGATGAACTTCTCCGCCGGCTTGAGCTTGCTGGCCGACGGGATCGCCGCCCTCAGCCGGTGCAGAGGAATCGCCACCTGCATCACCGCCGTTCAGTTCATCCACGATTAAACTTGTCAGAAAACAACATCTTAGTAATAACCAGAGTAAAAACCGGAGTGTACGTACCTTGTAGTAGGTCCATTCCGTGTTGTCGCCGGCGTGCCCGTGGGCCTCGTAGGAGAGCGGGGCGTCGCTGCAGAAGGCGACCCGGGCGGTGGAGAGGTACATGACCCCCATGACCGGGCCGGCGGACGTGGAGAGGTAGCAGGCGTAGGACTTGCGGAGCTGCTCGTCCGGCGGGGCGCTGAAGGCCTGCCGGAAGATCCTGTCGTGGCCGCCCTCCGCCAGCACCTTGGTCCCCTGCGCGATCCTCCCCACGGCCGCCTCCGTCATGCTAGGCGCCGTCCGAACTGCAGCAGATCAGGCACACTTGTATTAATCCAAGAACATAAATTCATTCGGGTGATTACTAACTAGTTTGGCACTCACGGTGCTGCCATGTGTTGCGCGACAGGTCCTCGGCCTTCCTGCCCGCCTCCCCGACCTTCCGCCCCCACAGCGACAGCGCGTTCTTCACCGTCTCCTTGGCACTCTTCTGCGCCGGCGCCGGCATCGCGTATGGGTTGGCCTCCGTCGCCATCGGCGACCACGTTCGCTCGGCAGGGGCCTGCATCGCCGGATCTGCAGCAGAACGCCTCGAGATTATTCTTCTTCTTCTTCTTCTTCTTCTTCTTCTTCTTCTTCTTCTTCTTCTTCTTCTTCTTCTTCTTCGAGCCTGGAACTCGGAATGTTCCGCCTCGTGACCGCCGCTGCCGGCTATGTACTCTCGGGAGTGTCGAAACGGGTCGGCTGCTTCCGCCCGATGGCTGGGGTAGCTAGCTACGGTGGAAGCTCACATGGCACGCATCTGCCATGATATAATCTACCGAACCGGGAATACGGGGTGATGATGATGACCGAGTCACCTACCTGCCGTCTTCGTGACGTTTCGGTTGCACCGACTCCTGTGGTGATTGATTATTACGGTCAGGGTGCGGTGGTGCCGTGGTGGGAGGAGCAGATGGCACTGTACCACTATCGAGGAGTGGTTTGTGGCTGGTCGCGTCTGTCCGGCGAGTCCCCGTCCGTCCGTGCCGTGGCGGGCGGAGCGGGGCTTGCCGTGGACGGAGACTTCGGAGGGGAGGAGTCCGGGGCCGAGCGGTACGTTTTGTTTCCACGTGACGGGCGCCGCTGCGCCGGACCGGACCGGACCGGCCGGCCTGCTGGTTTTTAAAAGATTGACGCCGGCTGAGGGGGATCCGCGAATGACAAGAACCCGCCCATGTTTTGTTTTTTCTGGGTTGAGATTTGCTGGAAATATCGTGACTGCCGCGCGTCAATTCTGTCCAAAAAAAAAAAAAACAGCCGCGCCTCAATGCGCTCGGTCACGCTACTGGCTACCACGGCCTACTGTAAACTTCAAACTAGGAGTATATTGTCAGATGTTTTAGCCTTTTTTTATTGTCAGATGTTTTATAGTCGCCGCGAGGATAAAAATGTCTTATCGTTGTGACAATATATATGCATGCACTTTTGTCTTCCATTGATGTGCACTCACAATGGAGCCCCTTCGTATGGGAGAGGTTGCATGCACACATAAATTTTACATATCATTGTGAAATCATCTACATGAATTGCTAAATTTACAATTTCAAAAATTATTCATCTCACAAAGCTATTAATCGCATTAGTGATTCGTCTTGTCCAAGATTCAATTTTTTTTATAGTTGTTATATTCCGACGAAATTTTGTATCAGCACCAGCTCCAAACAAAGTGTTCCTAGTATCATCTTAGCAATTTCCCCGCAAAAAAATGACCTTAGCAATTACCATGATTAAACCTAGACACGGAGAGCCTAGTACGACGGCCCAAGCCCGAAGATCGAGCCATGCTGGGCCTCCAATTTTTGCCCGAAAACTCAACCCAAAAAGCTCCCAAAATCATCAAATTTAGTACTCCCTCCATTTTTGTATACAAGGCCACAAACTCATATTACAGGTATCAAGGTAAAAATCAATGCATGTTTAAGTCAATGTTGCAAGCTTGTTTATCACCTTGTTTGTCGTGCTAATTAATGTGGTTTTTCTCTCACACACACAACAAGCCAACCCTCTTACTCCTCATTGGTTAATTAATGTTGGGATGCAAGCCAACTTTCTCACTCCCGCATGCATGCAATGGATATTAATGTCCTCGGGTGCTAGTACGAGGCAAACGCCATCAAGTTTGCCTAGATTAATGTTAGTGGCCTTGTATAATTGCAAATTGTATTTTTGATAGTGGCCTTGTATACAAAAATGGAGGGAGTATTTAAACTGATTTGTTTTTAAAGATTGACCTAGGTCCAGACTTGGAACTTTTAGGTCAACGTTTTTTAAAAACTCATACCAGGAAATGACTACACCTAACCATGGTAATAACTTTTTTTTGCGGGGAACCATGGTAATAATTTGTGGTTATTGGATTATAATGTACTCCCTCCGTCCCATAAGGCTGGTTGTAATGGGGGTATCATAAGTAGTATCATGCATGTCAACTAGGCAAATTTGATGATGTGGCATACAATTAAATGAAGAAAGAGAGGGTTGAATATCATATCATGATACAGTATCATATTAAATGTTGTGCTACTATGTGTCATGCATGTCAATAAATGAAGTCATCTATGATACTAACATATGATACTATGCACTACGGATGTAGTATCATACACTAGTATCATATGCATGATACTAGTACATGATACTCGCCATTACGAGCAGCCTAATGTAAGATGTTTTTTGACACTACACTAGTGTCAAAAAATGTCTTATATTATGAGACGGAGTAGTATCTGTTATTATAATATTGTCCACAAACTAGGTAGTAGTGAGTATTAATTACAAGTCATACATGCATAGAGAGTTAGAGCATGGTTAATAATACATCCAACCGCTGGCTATAAGATGTTGCCATATCATCTATAGCCAACACATATAGACACTCATACAATAAGGTTGGCTATAAGGTTGGCTATAAGATTAGTACTTTTTCTCATCTTCTCTCTATCTCTTTCCTCGCATTTATTGCATTTGTCTTGGAGCACGCATATAGTTAGGCTGTTGCATTAGAGCCCACCCCCCTTACTTTTTCATGTCTCTCTCTTCCACATAGAAAAAATTGCCATGTAATAAACCCACTATTGTACTTGCTCTTAGAGACCGACTCGGAAAAGAAAGGACCCACATTAAATAACCTGGTAAGCAACCTAGTACTCCCTCCGTCCGGAAATACTTGTCATCAAAATAAATAAAAGGGGATGTATCTAGATGTATTTTAGTTCTAGATACATCCTTTTTTGTCTATTTTGATGACAAGTATTTTCGGACGGAGGGAGTAACAAAATGGCTATAATTTCATAACTACTAGAAAAAAAATCCGGCATGAGATCCAGTCTCAAAGACCTTGTCACGACAAAAAAGAATGTTAAAAGGGTTCATCAATCGAGTAAACAAAAAAGGAGATGTCTTTTTGAATCAAAACAAATATCAAAAGTTCAAAACGATCAGCAAAAACTAACAGAACATTTTATACGTCATACTCCCTCCGTTCCTAAATGTAAGTCTTTTTAGAAATTTCACTATAGACTACATACAGAGCAAAATGAGTGAATGTACACTCTAAAATATGTCTATATACATCCGTATGTAGTTTGTAGTGGAATCTCTAAAAAGACTTACATTTAGAAACGGAGGGAGTAGTTCATACGTACATGCAGTGGTACTGGTATCTTGATTTTGCATGCATGCACGTACAAGAAAGGAGGAGACGTGGCTTATTGGAAGACCAAATTAAGGTGGCCACTATCTAATGGAATGTTCTATTCATCGCTCGTAGCCAAGGATACTGCTGTATCGGTACGAATGACACACTTAATCAGTGCTATGGGACAGCCCATCTAGGCCAACTTTCATTTGGTTGGTCGTTATTTTATTTTTTATTTTGCGAGAAAACATCTGATCTATTCATAACTGTCAAGATAGAATAGCAGAAGTAAAAATTACATTCAGATCCGTAGACCATCTAGCATCGACTACTAGCATTGGGCGAGCCCATCTATTCAACAATTTTGATTTTGTTGGTCTATCGACCCAGGTTTCAGGCGCATTTTTCTCTCGTTGGTTTTTCTGTAGGAACTTATTTTTCGGCAGTGTTCTTCGGTGGTTTTCCTAGTTTTTTCTTTTCCCTTTTACGTTTTATTTTTTAATCTAATTTTCTTTTACTTTTTAAATTTCACAAAGATTTTTGAACTCATGGATTTTGTAAAATTTGTGAACATTTTAGTTTTTAAAAATCATTTTATACAAATCCTCCATCTCATAAAGAATCATGATGTTTTAAAACCCATGTAAATTTTAAAATTTAAAGTTATTTTTGTAAAATTGATTTTTTTTAATTGTGTGCTCTTATAAACCCATGAATATTTTCTGAATTCAATTTTTTTGAAAATATTCAAAAACTAACCTGTTTCTCGAACCAGAATATGTCACGCTTTTTCTGCTTGATGATGTTGTTCCGGTGATGCTTCTTGGTGTCGCCTATGAGGCATGTGGAGGGTGGTGCAGTCCTGGTATGTTTATATGGATCGGGTTTATTGTGTGTGTAGGTCTGTCTTGGTGGTGCCGGCCCAAGGCTCCAATTTCAATCGGCAAAGGCTGGACAATCATTTTTTTAATGAAGCATGTGAGGTTTGTGTTCCACGAATTCGTCTTACGGGATTTGGGGGTGAGATACGTGCCTCTTCGGCGTTTTCTTCTTTGGGGTGTCGATTTGCTCCGCACACCATGACCATCGACGTCTCTAGTCTACATTGACAACTTGTCAATGTTTGCTTCTACAAGATTGTAGGTTTCTACCATTTTGCATCAAGTGTTGTCGATGGCTCGCCGATGGTGGATGCAGAGGAAGAAAACTTTGGCACTCCCAAGCATTTGGATGTATTTGTAGTTAATGTGAGAGTTTGCTCTAGTTAATATATGACCTTTGGCCTTTCCACGCAAAAAATTAAAATAATCCGGTGTTTATTTTTAAAATAAAAATTTGACCCGCAACAATAAAAAGGAAACTCCTCTATGAAACATAACTTAAGTTGAGCTTTTGATATGGCATGTGATAACCATCATCGCTATATTCTCTTCTTTCGAGAGTTCCAAACTATATTTGGTTTTGGGTTCTCATGGAATGGTACATATATTTCATATTTATTATGTATTTTCTAATATTTTTCTTGAGAATATTAACTATGTAAAAATCATTATTGGGTGCACCGGTTCGCTGGATACATTCCGGTAGGCGGATTGTAGACAAGCGAGTTGTTACCAAACAATGCAATGATGCTACGACACAACAACAATTAAGATGGGCTCCTGGATATTTGTTGTATTATTGGGCAAACCGAAAAATGGAGCATCTAAAGCTAGTACAGAACTTTTTTTTAGACAAGCTAGTACAGAACTGGCGGGCTAGGCTGTGTTTGGTCTGAAGGATATGTTATGGTGGTTATGGGTATCCCAACCACCTGGATAGGAATAACCACCTTTTGTGTTTGGTTGCATAGGATGATAAGTGGTTAGACATATCCATTTTTATGTTTGGTTAGAAGGATCAAGAAAGGATAGGTTGTTGTGCATGCAATTTGAGCAATAAAATTCTAACAAGCATTATGTATTAGATTAGATCTTATCTAAACATGAACTAGTGCAGAGCCAGTTAAATTGACTATGGGCCAAATAATCTCAGATTCGTGGACAAAAATCCAACGATTGGAAGCACGACATGGAGGAACAACAATCAATGTACGCAAGGCCGGTCGGAGTCCAGCGCACGCACCGGCACAACGGACGCACAACCGTCGGAGCCCAACAAGCACACTCGTATAGCGCACGCACAGCCACCGGATCCTACCAAGCATTCTACGCACGCACACCACAGCGGTCCGCCAGACCGGACGCAAGCCACGCACCACGGGCAGCGGCGACCCACGAGCAACACAAGTACATTAGTTCCTGATTCAGATCTGCCGCAGGCGCCCTCGAGTAGCAGCTCTCCATAGCGTCTGCTTCCGCTCGGCAGCGCCAACTGCCTGGATTCCTTCCATCGCCTTCATGCTCCCAAAACCAGGCTGGGGAAGAGAGGGATATGGGAGTCAGTCACGTTCGGCCGGAGCCACCGCAAAACCGCGAGAGATGCAGGTGTTCTGTTTTGCCTGCGGAGGGGTGAGAAGGAGCGGAAAACGATTCGAGTGGTGAGGCGAGCAGATTGGCTGCTCATATCCGCGAGTTTTCGGCGACTCCGCTCAGCCAGTTTTCCAGCGAATATTCCGCGGATCAGGCTATCCCCACCCAGGCAAAGCTATAAACCAAACACCTCGCAGCAGACTAAAAAGCGGCTATCCCTAGCCACATGAGGGATAGCCATCAAACCAAACGCATCCCTAGAGATACTGAGCAGGCTGGATCCTATGGCAGGCTGGATCCTATGGCTGCTATATGCGGGCAAAGGCTCACAGCGTGCTAACTAAGCCAGCCACAGTCACGGCCCAATAAGATATGTTTTCTTTTATAAATTCAGAATATCCTCTTAAAAATATTCTTGAAAGATTTTCATATTGAAAAATATGATGATTTTTTTAGAATGCATATAAAAAAATATCATGTGTTTGCAAAAAAAAAAAATCGTGTTTTTTTAAAGATGTTGAGTGTGTCTTTTTCAAATGTGCATCATGTATTTAGAAAAAAATACAGCGTGTTTTCAAAAATGGTCATTGCTTATATAAAAAAACTTGTATTTGTATAATGTTCATCGTGCATTCTTTTTAAAGATCATTAATTTGCAAAAGTATATAAATAAAAAGCTGATGACCAGAAATGGTAGTAGAAAGAGTAAGAGCAACTCTAGCAGACCCCGCATCGTCCCGGCCCGCAAAACGTGTTTGCAGTTCGCGCAAAAACGCTTTTGCGGATCGGCGCGTACGGCCGCAGTTGCAGACCCCGCATAATGGACCCGTAAAAAAGGATATTCTCGGAATATGCTTTTTTACGGTTCCATTATGCGGGGTCTGATCTGGCGCAGCTCCTCCCGGCCCGCAAAACTGAAACTTGCACCTTAATTTGATCTAGCATGTTGCATTTCTTTGCTTTTTCAACAACAGTGGATACAAAAGACATTACCAAATCTTTGCTAGAATAGCAAGCCCAAAGAAACCAAGAACCACAAGTATGCATTTTAGAAGATTTCCAACTTCCATAACTCCTCCCACTAGTTGAACTAATATCTTCTGCATGCATTCGTTGTTGATCTGTGGATTCTTGATTTTGCATTCTTCTTTCTTCATCTTTGGTTCGAAAGAAGTAGACATTGCTTCCCCTCTAGTTGCACATGCATCCGCATCATTGCCTTTGATTCTACTAAGGAGTGCATCAACATCTATTATGTTTCTTTCTATCAATAAATCAATGTATTGGCCTTCCCAAAACCAAAATGAGCATCCATCGTCCTACACAAAAGAATGAGCAAGCTCGAAGTGAGCTACCGTAATTGAATTAAAGAATGAGCTATCAAACGAGCTACCGCAAGTGCACGTACCCCGTCGTTTTCGCATTTGAAGAACACCCATCTGGGGTGCTTCGGCATGCCCGAAGTGAGCCGCAACACTTTCCGCGTGCAGTCGTCGCACTGTATGAGCGGCATCGGCAAGCCATAAAGACGCTGCGCGAGCGCCGAGCCTAGTGGACGGCCGGACGAATCCATGCCCGCAAACCTTCGGCGGCGGCGGGCGGATGAACTCGTACCTGTATGCTGCGATGCATCCTTCCATGGGCTGCGGGAGAGGCTCCCAGACCACTCCATCGCTTGGGGCAGTGGCCGGCGGCCGGAAGAAGCAAAATCCGGCGGAAATCCGGCAGCCCGCATTGAAGTGCCACAGATCCGCAAATCCGGCGGCCCGCCGACGTAGGGGGGAGGGAGGGGAGGCCTCGTGCGTGTGGCGGCCATTCAGCGTGCTCCTGCCGGCTGCTTTCGCCGGAACCTTGGGCGGCGGCCGGCGCGAGGGGGGGAGGAGAGGTGGTTGGTGGGAAAGCGCGGGATGAAATGTCCCCCCACCAACCGCTTCTGCTTATATGCAGGGCACCGCAGTCGCGAGGGGGAAACCCGCGTTTACCCGGGTTGGGGGAGGGATTTCGCTGTGCCCCCCAAAAATTTTTGCGGGCCGGGACGGGATGCGGGACCTGATCGGGCATGTTTTTCCGCCCCAACCCGCATTTTGACGGTTATTTTGCGGGTCAGGGCGGGATGCGGGGTCTGCTAGAGTTGCTCTAACTAAGGAAGACCAATTCACACACACACGCACGCACGCACGTGGGGCCTCGCACAACCCGTATTACACCACACATATCAACTCGAGTTAACTGTATTTTGTGATTTTATTGGTAGATTGTGTGTACCATTTCAAAAGTTTACTTCAAGGTAAATTATTTTAGAAATTAGCCTAGACATTTTGGTTATTTTATCCGCGGTAAACCGGCTGACCCATGGGTCCGACCCTGAAGGACTGAACCAGTGGTGGAGATGCTGATGTCCTTCCATGTTTTCACCAAAATTACCCCGATTTCGCGGTTTTTGTGGTCCACATACAGCTCCATAGTCAGTCCCCGATGACCCAAAACCATCTGTATCGGAGCTCGGGTGTCAAGTTGCAACGTCGCATGGAACGGGCGAATGGTACAAATATTTCATATTTATTATGTAATTTTTCATATATATATTTAAATAACTATGTAAAATTATTATTCGGTGCACCGGGTTCGCTGGATACATTTCGGTCGCGGATTGTAGACAAGCAAGGTGTTACTATCAGCCGATCTAGAATTTTCTTTTTCTTTTTGGAAATGAAACACTCGTATACCATTTAAACATGACATGATCGCCGGTCACCACACTAAGTACATCAGTAGGATAGCTAGAGAACCACTCTCTGTGCTCACCATCCGCTAAACCCAAACCCATATGAGCCGGCACATGTGCAGGCTTATTAGAGGCGGATCTAGGATTTGATAATGTGGGGCAACAATGAACAATATTACAATGGCTAGAAAAATATATGAACTAGTAATACTGCACTACACCAAATGTAGTATATTTTTTCGAAACGAAGGCAAAAGATTTGCCTCATCGATTAATTAAGAAGTAAAAAAATGGCCAGTTAATTAACAAAAACCAGGCGAAAACCGATACATATAGACCACATGTGGACTACTCGCTAAAAAATAAACTCCATGACGCCACGGACAACCCAACAAACATACATAACATGCAACAACCACAAACCCTCGCAGAATGCCGTCGAAACGAAACCCTTAACGAAACCACCGAACGCCACCAAATCCATGAGTCAATCGAAGATGGAGGACGAAAAGACGGCTGATAGCCTTCTTCATCTTCTTCATTTTGCCCGTAGAAACCTTCTTTGCTAGGAGGCAAGCAATCGTCTTGGTAGACCTAGAACAAGCTGCATCCAAGCCAGTGAGCAAGTGGCCAAGCTTTTTCGCAAAGACCACCTCGTCAATACGTGCCAACATAGCGCCACGGTCAAAGATGGGAGACCGGACGGGCTTCGGCGCCTTAGAAACAGGTGCCAAATCACCTACCACAGCACCAGCAGACGCCATCGGGCTAACAACCTCAGGTGAGAGAGCAGCAACAGTCGCCAAACCTCCAAGGTCCACAAAGGCGAGAACCTGACTCGGCTCCAATGAAGACGATGAGGTCGCTGTCGTCATCGCCAAGTCCCCTCTAAGAGACCCCGTCTCCTCAAGAAGCACCATCGAAAATAGGCGAAGTGGGCTCCCCACAGAGCTTCTGAAGCTCAGGCATAATCTGTAGCACAGGAGCCACGACCTCAACAAAGACTTTACTCTCGGAAGCAATCGGCACGACAGGCAGCGGCAACTGACATGCTGTAACACGAGGGGAGAGATCTCCATACATGCCAGCTTCCCCATCGACAGAGCCAATTTGGATCTCGGGCAACACAGACACATAAGGCACAACCTCAATCTGAAGCTCAGGCAGCAAAGACACATCCGGCACCACCTCTAGTTTGGATAGAGCGGCCTCCACCCTCCCCAAAACATTGCCGGCACGCGCAAGGCAGTCGCGAAGCTCAGTGCGCAACATCTCAGTCTCCTCCACCAACCCGACTTGCTCAGCCAAGACAGATCGGAACTGCACATCTATCATGGAGACATCACCGGTGGATGAAGGCGATGGAGCATGACATTGGGGCGGCGAAGCTTGGTGGACAGGCTTCTTAGCACGACAGAAGCGAGCGATGTGACCAGATCGAAGGCAGTCGGAGCATCGGATTGGATCCCTACAGGAGTGTGCGCAATGACCTCAACAGAGACACCGGAAACACCTGTCTCTCAGCCACGCCACAGGGGAACGCCGCACATTGATGGAAGGGCGACGAAAAGCTGTAGGAGGCAACGAGCGGTGCCCCTTCGAGACAGTCTGCCATCCCCCAAGCTCACACTCAAGAACAACAGATGCCTCATCATGATGGAAGCATCCACGCCAATCCCCCAACCCGGGCGCACGGACGAGACGAACAGATCGCCTCCAGCAACATCGCGTGGCGCTGGAGCAATGAGTGCGGGAGGTTGGCCGCTGGGCAGGCAAGGGCGTCCAGCAGGCGACGAAGCAAAGGGATCCATGCCCTCCTCGGAGAGCCTTCCGCCCTCCTATGGCCGGGTCCGACCCGTGGCAAGCAAGTGCAGCCGCGGCTAGTGTAGCGGTGGCGAACGACGGCGCCGGAGGGGCCACAGGCGCTGGCTGGAGGGGAGCGAGCTCGGTGGTGATGTACGCGAGCTCCGGGACGCGGTCGGTTGGAGGAGGGACGGAGCCGCCACGGGGATGAGGATGTCGACAGTAGCAGCCGCCGACGGCGTATCGGGGCAGGCACCAGCTATCGCGGGTATGGGTGGCGTCGACGTCGCGGTGGCCGGCGTCGGAGCTGGGCAGCTGCCGGTAGCCGCGGGCATGGGGAGCTTCGGTGACCCCGGTGCTACGAGCTCGCACGGAGGCATCATCGGCACCGCCATGAGCACGACACGAAGCTGGGTGAGCAGGTCTGGTGTCGTCGACGACGGGGGCGGAAGCAGGAGGTCCTGATCCAGATCTGACCGGGAAGACGACATGGATGACGGCGGGACGACAACCGGCTTGAGGCCCACGAGCAGCGAGGGGGGAGGCGGCGGTAACATGGTGGCTGGGCTGCGGGCCAGCGGTGGGGTGGCCGACAGGGCTGGAGTGGCCGCTGCCGGTGCGTGCTAGTAGGAGAGCTCGGGGTCGAGTCGCTTTCCTATGATGATGACAGTCGAATTTACACCAAAAGTAGTATGATAGACAAGCATTGCACTAGTTAAACAGACTTTGTAATTTGTGTATGGGGGCAATGGCCCCATGACTTCACCTTTAGATCCGCCAACGATTATTACCAAGCAATCGTTGTACTATCATGATTGAAGATGAATAGATCGAAAGTTTATCTAAAAGAAAATGCAATGATGCTACGACACAAAAATAACAACGATGGGCTCCTGGATACTTGTTGTATTGTTGGGCAAACAGAAAAATGGAGCAGTGAGTTGCATGGTCAATTTCCTTTTTCTTGAGAAACTAGTTGCATGATCAATTGTGTCTGAACTTCCATTGGACTCGGCTGAAGTATTGATATAGACTTCCACATATTTTTTCCTATTTGAGAAAACACCCGTAACTTTATTCATACTCCAACGCAAAAAAAAACTTTATTCGTACTCATAAGAATTTCATGTACAATGATTTTGACCTAAATTCAAGAAAATACAAAGTAATTCCTATGACTAAAAATTACAATGAAATATGTTGAAAACATCTTCTTCACGGTATCAATCTCTGCTCAAAGAAATACTCCAAAGACTTCCACATCAAAAGTTAGTACAGAACTGGCGGGCTAGAAATACTGAGCAGGCTCGATCCTAGGGCTGCAATATGCGGGCAAAGGCCCACAAAGTGCTAATTGGACCAGCCACACTCACGGCGCAATAAGATCTATTTTGTGTTATATATGTAATTTAACTTCAAATTCAGATTATCCTCTTAAAAATATTCTTGAAACAAATGAATATTGGAAAATGTGATGAATTTTTTAAAATGTATCTGAAAAATATTCATCATGTGTTTTCACAAATTGTATATCGTGTTTTTTAAAAGATGTTTAACATATCATTTTCAAATGTACATCATGTATTTAGAAAAAAAATGCAGCATGTTCGTAAAAAATGTTCAATGATTCTTTTAAAGAAATTGAATAACGTTCATTGCGGATTTTTTTAATAAAATGGCCATTAATTTGCAAAAAGTGTCTAAATAGAAAACCGATGACCAGAAAAGGTAGTAGAAAGAGTAACTAAGGGAAGCCAAGTCAGCCTGGACACACAAAAAAATTGGCTCTAATCCAAACATAAGTTGAAATACTCGTTCAACGAGGAGTCCCAACACACGCATACGCACACGCAGCCCACATTACACCGCACGTATTAACTCGACTTGCTATATTTTGTGATTTATTGATAGATTGTGTGTACCACTTCGAAAGATTACTTCAAGGTAAATTATTTTTTAAATTAGCCTAGACATTTCGGTTATTTTGTCCGCGGCAAACCGGCTGACCCATGGGTCCGACCCTGAAGGCTTGAACCAGTGATGGAGGGACTAAGCTTCAGTGCCTTAACTGCACCTGCAGTTGAGTCAGTGATATGTGGGCCTAACAGACAGCTGGCCCACATGTCATTGACCGAACTGCAGGTGCAGTTACGGTACCGAAGCAGGGTCCGTGATGGAGATGCAGATGCTGATGTCCCTCCATGTTTTCACCAAAATCACCCCAATTTTTCAAGGTTTTCGTGGTCCACGTACAGCCCAAAGTCGGTCCCCGATGAGCGATGACCCAAAACCATCTGTATCGGAGCTCACGCGTCAAGTTGCAACGCCCCATGGCGACCAAACAAACACTCGTTTGACCGCGCTGGCGACATGCAAATCCGCGCCGTACGCCGCGCTTGGACACAACCCCGATGCAATCCACATACGTACAGTACATTCTTCGCGAGACCGGATCAGCCGCTGCTTAGCCTAGCCCGCTCGCCCGGAGACCCACAGTAACACCAGCTGCTTGCTCGCCTGTGCCGTGGCGTGGCGGGGACGACGCGTCCAAGACCGAGACGACGACTAGTCTCGGCCGGCGCGCGATCCCATCTCGCCCTGCTGCGTTCTACTACGCTTTTTACTGGCGCGTCCTTGGCCGGGCATGGCCGCCCCGGCTAAACTATACTCCAGTCCAGTGTCACTGCGCTGCCACCACCAAAGAGAGAGGTGAAACGCAATTAATTACAGTTGGGGCCGGCGTGCGATTATTCCCTCGCCGGCAGGCGGAATGTTAAACCCGCCCGTCGACCGGCAACTTGGCTCGACGCCCTCTCCGATCAGCCAGCACCGCGATGTGGCGTGCACGTCGTATGCCCCTGTTCCTTTTGCCGCCCCCTCCTGAATTTACCGGCAAAGCTGGACCGACGCACTGTCGCAGTTGGTGCGCATCTCGAGCCGTATGAGCTGAGGGAATAACTTTGAGGCCGGTCCATGCCCATGCATGCACGCGCCTCTCGTGCCCGTGGGGCATACGTGCGCCTACGGAGGCATCATGCAAAGTAATGGCGCCATGCCATGCCATCCACCATCTTCGTTCTAGTTGGATCTACGTACTACGCTACGCAGGTACTAGTATTGCACCCGTGAAAGAAATAAATCAATAACGATCTTGTCCCCGCGTGACTTGTCTTCCGAACCGGCAGATGATTCGGACACCGTACTTCGGATACAAAAACTTATCGGCAGCAGCGGCAGCCTGAGGCGCCAGGTTTATGTATTCGTCCAAGGCTTGACCAGGGGTTAGGTGACGCGAGCTGGAGAGTGGATCGATCGATCAAAACCTTATAGAATGCCGACCAAGGCCATAAATACACGCATGTGACGGCCTCTAACTCTGGCTGGATCTTGATGAAGCTTACTTAGATTAGCCTCGCACGCGCGACACAAGCTCAAAGATCGAATCTCGTGCAGACATGCTGTTTTCGCCACGACCACGAGCGAGTCATGTGATCGCCAAGCGATTTTCAGCAACTTCAGCAAATTACACAAGACTCTGCATGCATGCTCCGGATATGGCACGGTGCAGCGCCCGCGCTTCAAGTGGGCACGGGACCGCATATCTAGTGTTGTTTAAGGAAAAAGTCCAAAACAAACCTTCAAGTTATAGATGAAAGTTAAACCAAACCCCGAACTCTCAATCCATGAAATCAGCACACCAAACTCTCTAATCCCGGTCTATTTTAAACCTTGAGAGGACTTCGCTAGTATTTTCTGAATTGGGCCAGCCCAGTAGCGCAGTCGCTCTCACGCGCGCACTAATTTGTTTTTTCTTATTTTTTTCTTTTATGTTTTCATTTCATTTTTCATTTTTACACATGTCTAATTTTTTCTCAGTACCCAAAATACATTTTTAACGCACACATAAATATTTGATAAACTTTTGATATTTTCAAATAAATTATGGACATTTATAAATAAAATGTTTTTAAAAACTTTTCTGAATACATGGTAATATTTTTCCAAATACAGTACATGTTTTACATTTTCTGAATGAAAATAAACATTCTATAAAACTACACGAGCACTCTTTTACATGGTTCAACATTTTTTAATTTGCATACACTTTTTGCAAACACATGTCACGTATATTCTGTTAAGGTTATGTCACATTTTTTTACAACACGCAAACATTTTTTTACATTGTACAAAAAGTGTTCGCACTTTAAACTTTTGTTCAGATTTAAAAAAAAAATCAAAAAGTTTTTGCACTTTAAATTTTGTGCAGGTTTAAAAAAATTGTTTATGTTTCAAAAAGTGTTCTCCTTTTGAAAGTTGTTGGTTTATTAAAAGTATCTAAATTTTCAAAAACGGACTTTATAAAATGTTCAAAGATTTCAGCAATAAATACAAAATGCGAAAAGTTTTTAAAAATGCGAATAGAATTTCAGAATTCCAAAATAATTTTAAAAGAAACAGAAAATGAATTGAATTCGTGCCAGAAATATAAAACAGGAACATGTTTTCACTTCCAAACAATTTTATAAATGTGCGAACATTTTTTAAGCTTCACGATTCTTGTTGTGTTATAGTGGGCCGGCCCAAATTCATGCCCGTGAGAGTCGCTGGTTATCCCGGCCGGGATTGTAGTATTCCCGGTGTGCCAAACAGATGTAGGGTCCAAAATAGACCGGGATTATAAGTTCAGAGTGCCAATTTCCGGGATTCAAAATTCAGGGTTAGATTTAGCTTTCATCCACAACTTCAAGGTTTATTTTGGACTTTTTCCGTTGTTTAACGATGGTGCTCTCCTTGGAGGTATTGAGTTATCAGTTGTTAGCTGTTTCTTGTTTGGAACATAATGACAAGGAGCGTAGAATCAACATAGCAATGGGTCACCTGAAAAGAAACCTAATCAACCTATAACGGGATCGCTTTGCTATGGGGAGGGGAAGGAGAGTTGATGGAAAGCGAAGCAACGGGAACATCACATGATAACCAAAGCTTCACTCAGATATCATTTGTGTGCTCATAGGGATCGATATGGATATCCACGGTCCTGTCGATCATTGAGCGAAGGGGTTTCGTTCATGTCTATGAGTTACCGAACCTACAATGCCGGTGTCAAAACCGGCAGACCTCGGATAGGGGGCCCGAACTATGAGATCGGATCGATGGGTAACAGGAGGCCGTGGACATAGGTTCGGGCCCTCTTGAGGAGGTAAACCCTATGTCCTGCTCTTGCTTATATTATGGGTGTATCAAAGTACAAAGTTGATCTACCTCGATATCCTAAATTGTGGACTAAACCCTAAGGCTAATGCTGACGATAATAAATGTACCTCAACCGGCTAAACTCTCCGGTTTATATAGACACCGGAGGTATCTAGGGTTACACATGGTCGGTTTCCATCTAGGGGTTACATGCCGAACTTAATGGATATCCTTGGAGTTCACGCCAATCCTAGGTAGAGTCCAATATGATTACGACACAGGTTTGTGGCCTCTGAAGTCCTTCCTAATCAATGGGCTGCCAATCCATCCTATGGACTAGACCAGCCAGGCAGGGACCCCCTAGTAGAGGACACCGTCAGTAGCCCCCGAACTGGTCTTCGATGCCGGAGGCGACAATCTTCTTCAGATGTCTGGCTTCGGCTTGGAGTCTTCGGCTTGACAGGCGAGTTCTCATAAGTAATCTGAATTCGGTGTTCGAGCATGGACTACCTCTTCGGCCACTTCGGGACGAGATTGCAATCATTGGAGGCTTCTCGGTATTCTCAACCTCAGGCCCACCATGCTTTGTTTTAATAACCTTCCCTTGATCGTTGTGCTATGTGGGGAACGGGCCGTTTTATGGCGAGGCATTGGGACGCCGCCCCTTCAGCTTTATTTAATGGGTACCTAGTCCAAGGTTACATCAAAACACATCTTGACTTTCCTCTTTTGCCGCCGAACACCAAATCCTTCCCCTAAGTCTACCTTCAAGAGCTTCAGTATTGGTGATCGATGCGGGCTCCACCAAACGCCCCCACGGTCCCCTCAAAGGCGACTGGGAAGTTGTTCCGTCACCCATCTCCAACTAGACCGACTCGCCACCCAGGGCTACTTGCCAGATTAGGATCTAACATCCACTCGCCATGGCTTGATGTCCGTGGACGGACAAGCGCATGCCGACAGCCATCCCATGCCTAACGAGATAAGCGAGTATGTTTTGTCCCCTTCCTCCTATGTGGTCTAGGGTTTCCAATTCATCCCTTCCCGTGGGGTTTGCTTGAGTTCTATGGAATCCAACTCCACCACCTCACGCCCAATTCCATCTTACACATTGCGAGCTTCGTCGCCCTCTATGAGATGTACCTCTAATGGTACGGTAATCATGTTCTGGAGGTCATGTTACTAGACCACCTACAAACTATGAAGAAACTATTATGAGCCCAGATTCCGATAAAAGGCTTGAGGCCATGAAATCTGAGATAGGATCCATGTATGAGAACAAAGTGTGGACTTTGGTGGACTTGCCCGATGATCGGAGAGCCATAGAGAATAAATGGATCTTCAAGAAGAAGACTGACGCTGATGGTAATGTTACTGTCTACAAAGCTCGACTTGTCGCAAAAGGTTTTCGACAAGTTCAAGGAGTTGACTCTGATGAAACTTTCTCGCCTGGAGCGATGCTTAAGTTTGTTCGAATCATGTTAGCAATTGCCGCATTTTATGATTATGAAATCTAGCAAATGGACGTCAAAACAGTATTCCTCAATGGTTTTCTTACAAAAGAGTTGTATATGATGAAATAGAAGGTTTTTTCGATCCTAAAGGTGCTAACAAAGTGTGCAAGCCCCAGTAATCCATCTATGGACTGGTGTAAGCATCTCGGAGTTGGAATATACGCTTTGATGAGGTGATCAAAGCATATGGTTTTATACAAACTTTTGGATAAGCTTGTATTTACAAGAAAGTGAGTGGGACTCTGTAGCATTTCTGATATTATATGTGGATGGCATATTGTTGATTGGAAATGATGTAGAGTTTCTGGATAGCATAAAATGATACTTGAATAAGAATTTTTCAATGAAAGACCTCGGTGAAGCTGCTTATATATTGGGCATCAAGATCTATAGAGATAGATCAAGGCGTTTGATAGGACTTTCACAAAGCACATACCTTAATAAAGTTTTGAAGAAGTTCAAAATGAATCAGTCAAAGAAAAGGTTCTTGCATGTGTTACAAGGTGTGAAGTTGAGTCAGACTCAATGCCCGACCACTGCAGAAGATAGAGAGAAAATGTGAGTCATTCCCTATGCCTCGGCAATAGGTTCTATCATGTATGCAATGATGTGTACCAGACCTGATGTGTGTCTTGCTATAAGTCTAGCAGGGAGGTACCAAAGTAATCCAGGAGTGGATCACTGGACAGCGGTCAAGAACATCCTGAAGTACATGAAAAGGACCAATGATATATTTCTCGTTTATGGTGGTGACAAAGAGCTCGTCGTAAATGGTTACGTCGATGCTAGCTTTGACACTGATCTGGATGACTCTAAGTCACAAACCGGATACGTATTTTTATTGAATGGTGGAGCTGTTAGTTGGTGCAGTTCCAAGCAAACCGTCGTGGCGGGATCTACGTATGAAGCAGAGTACATAGTTGCTTCGGAAGCAGCAAATTAAGGAGTATGGATGAAGGAGTTCATATCCGATCTAGGTGTAATACCTAGTGCATCGGGTGTTGGAAATATGCCCTAGAGGCAATAATAAAAGTATTATTATTATATTTCCTTGTTCATGATAATTGTTTGTTATTCATGCTTGAATTGTATTGTACGGAAACAACGATACATGTGTGAATACATAGACCACAATGAGTCCCTGGTAGGCCTCTAGTTACCAGTTCGTTGATCAACAGATGGTCACGGTTTCCTGACCATGGACATAGGATGTCAGTGATAACGGAATCACATCATTAGGAGAATGATGTGATGGACAAGACCCAATCCTGAGCATAGCACGAGATCGTGTAGTTCGTAATGCATAAGCTTTTCGGTGTCAAGTATTTATTACTTAGACCATGAGGTTGTACAACTCCCGGATGCCGTAGGAATACTTTGGGTGTGCCAAACGTCACAACGTAACTGGGTGGCTATAAAGGTACGCATCGGGTATCTCCGAAAGTGTCTGTTGAGTTGGTACAAACCGAGAGTGGGATGTTGTCACTCCGTATGACGGAGAGGTACCTCTGGGCCCACTCGGTAATACATCATCATAATGAGCTCAATGTGACTAAGTAGTTAGTCACGGGATGATGGATTACGGATCGAGTAAAGAGACTTGCCATGACGAGATTGAACAAGGTATCGGGGATACCGACGATCGAATCTCGGGCAAGTACCGTACCGATGGACAAAGGGAATAACGTACGGGATTGAGTGAATCCTTGACACGGTGGTTCATCCGATGAAGATCATCGAGGAACACGTGGGAACCAACATGGGTATCCAGATCCCGCTGTTGGTTATTGACCGGAGAGTGGTCTCGGTCATGTCTACGTGTCTCCCGAACCCGTAGGGTCTACACACTTAAGGTTCGGTAACGCTAGGGTCGTAGAGATAAATGCACGTGGAAACCCGAAAGTTGTTCGGAGTCCCGGATGAGATCCCGGACGTCACGAGGAGTTCCGGAATGGTCCGGAGGTAAAGATTGATATATAGGAAGTCCAGTTTCGGCCATCGGGTGATCTCCGGGGGTCACCGGGAGCGTCCCGGGACCACCGGAGGGGCCCCGGGGGTCCACCGGGTGGGGCCACCCATCCCGGTGGGGCCCCTAGGCCGCGAGGGGAAGTGTACAGCCCTAATGGGCTGGCGCACCATTAGGGGCCCACCTCCCCATGCGCCTAGGGTTGAAACCCTAGGGGGGAGGGGGCGCCCCACTAGCCTTGGGGGGCAAGGAACCCCCCTTGGCCGCCGCCCCCCTGCAGATTGGATCTGCAGGGGCCCTGGCGCACCCCCTGGCCCCCTATATATATGTGGGAGGGGAGAGGGCAGCCGCACCCTTGTCCTGGCGCCTCTCCCCCTCCCGTCACACCTCCATACTCCCACGCAGGGCGCCCGGCGAAGCCCTGCTGCGATCTCCACTGCATCCGTCATCACGCCGTCGTGCTGCCGGATCTCTGACGACTTCTCCTCCCCCTTGCTGGATCAAGAAGGAGGTGACGTTGCTGCACCGTACGTGTGTTGAACGCGGAGGTGCCGTCCGTTCGGCGCTAGATCATCGGTGACGAAGAACGCGAAGAGTACGACTACTTCATCCACGCTTCTTCGAAAGCTTCCGCTCGCGATCTACATAACGGTATGTAGATGCACTCTTACTTGCTCGTTGCTAGATGTCTCCATAGTTGGTTCTTGGTGAAAGCGTAGAAATTTTTTGAATTATGCTACGTTCCCCAACAGTGGCATCTGAGCTAGGTTTTATGCGTAGCATCTTGCACGAGTAGAACACAAAGCAGTTGTGGGCATTTGGTTTTGTTCAACTTTCTTACCGTTACTAGTCAATCTTGATTCGGCGGTATTGTGGGATGAAGCAGCCCGGACCGACTTTACACGTACGCTTACGTGAGACTGGTTCCACCGACAGACATGCACTAGATGCATAAGGTGGCTGGCAGGTGTCTGTCTCTCCTACTTTAGTCGGATCGGATTCGATGAAAAGGGTCCTTATGAAGGGTAAATAGAAGTTGACAAATCACGTTGTGGTTTTGGCGTAGGTAAGAAACGTTCTTGCTAGAAATCCTATAGAAGCCACGTAAAACTTGCAACAACAATTAGAGGACGTCTAACTTGTTTTTGCAGCATGTGCTATGTGACGTGGTATGGCCAAAACGAAGATGTGATGAATTATATATATGTGATGTATGAGATTGATCATGTTTTGTAATAGGGAATCACGACTTGCATGTCGATGAACTTGACAACCGGCAGGAGCCATAGGAGTTGTCTTAATTATTGTATGACCTGCATGTCACTGAATAACGCCATGTAATTACTTTACTTCATTGCTAAACGTTAGCTGTAGTAGTAGAAGTAATAGTTGGCGTGACGACTTCTTCAAGACACGATGATGGAGATCATGATGATGAAGATCATGGTGTCGAGCCGGTGACAAGATGATCATGGTGCCCCGAAGATGGAGATCCAAGGAGCAAGATGATATTGGCCATATCATGTCACTTTAATTGATTGCATGTGATGTTTATCATGTTTATGCATCTTGTTTACTTAGAACGACGGTAGTAAATAAGATGATCTCTCACTAAAATTTCAAGTATTGTGTTTCCCCTAACTGTGCACCGTTGCTAAAGTTCGTTGCTCCGAAGCACCACGTGATGATCGGGTGTGATAGGTTCTAACGTTCGCATACAACGGGTGTAAGACAAATTTACACACGCGATACACTTAGGGTTCACTTGACGAGCCTAGCATGTACAGACATGGCCTCGGAACACGGAAGACCGAAAGGTCGAACACGAGTCGTATAGGAGATACGACCAACATGAAGATGTTCACCGTTGATGACTAGTCCGTCTCACGTGATGATCGGACACGGGCTGGTCGATTCGGATCGTGTATCACTTAGATGACTAGAGAGATGTCATTCTGAGTGGGAGTTCATTAAAATTTGATTAAGATGAACTTAATTATCATGAACTTAGTCTAAATTCTTTACAATATCTCTTGTAGATCAAATGGCCCACGCTCAGGTTTCCCTCAACTTCAACGCGTTCCTAGAGAAAACCAAGCTGAAAGACGATGGTAGCAACTATACGGATTGGGTCCGTAACCTGAGGATTATCCTCATAGCTGCCAAGAGAACTTATGTCCTAGAAGCACCGCTAGGTGATGCACCCGTTCTCCCAGCGACCCAAGACGTTATGAACGCCTGGCAGTCGCGTAGTGATGATTACTCCCTAGTTCAGTGCGGCATGCTTTACAGCTTAGAGTCGGGGCTCCAAAAATGTTTTGAGCACCACGGAGCATATGAGATGTTCGAAGAGCTGAAAATGGTTTTCCAAGCTCATGTCTGTGTCGAGAGATATGATGTCTCCGACGCATTCTATAGCTGTAAGATGGAGGAGAACAGTTCTGTCAGTGAGCACATCCTCAAGATTTTAGGATTGCACAACCGCTTGTCTCAGCTGGGAATGAATCTCCCAGATGAAGCGGTCGTTGACAGAATCCTCCAGTCGCTCCCACCAAGCTTCAAGAGCTTCGTGTTGAACTTCAGTATGCAGGGGATGGAGAAGTCCATTCCCGAGGTGTATTCGATGCTGAAATCGGCGGAGGTGGACATCAAGAAAGAACATCAAGTGTTGATGGTCAATAAAACCACTAAGTTCAAGAAAGGCAAGGGTAAGAAGAACTTCAAGAAGGACGGCAAGGGAGTTGCCGCGCCCAGAAAGCCTGTTGCTGGGAAGAAGCCAAAGTATGGACCCAAGCCTGAGACAGAGTGTTTTTATTGCAAGGGAACGGGTCACTGGAAGCGGAACTGCCCCAAATACTTAGCAGACAAGAAGGCCGGCAACGTCAAAGGTATATATGATATACATGTTATTGATGTGTACCTAACCAGCACTCGTAGTAGCTCCTGGGTATTCGATACCGGTGCAATTGCTCATATTTGTAACTCAAAACAGGAGCTGAGGAATAAACGGAGACTGGCGAAGGATGAGGTGACGATGCGCGTCGGGAATGGTTCCAAGGTCGATGTGATCGCCGTCGGCACGCTACCTCTACATCTACCCTCGGGATTAGTTTTAAACCTCAATAATTGTTATTTAGTACCAGCTTTGAGCATGAACATTGTTTCTGGATCTTGTCTTATGCGAGATGGCTACTCTTTCAAATCGGAGAATAATGGTTGTTCTATTTATTTGAGAGATATGTTTTATGGTCATGCCCCGCTGGTCAATGGTTTATTTTTGATGAATCTCGAACGTAGTGATACACATATTCATAGTGTAGATGCCAAAAGATGTAAAGTTGATAATGATAGTCCCACATACTTGTGGCATTGCCACCTTGGTCATATTGGTGTCAAACGTATGAAGAAGCTCCATTCAGATGGACTTCTAGAGTCTCTTGATTATGAATCATTTGACACATGCGAACCATGCCTCTTGGGCAAGATGACCAAGACTCCGTTCTCCGAAACAATGGAGCGAGCAACCAACTTATTGGAAATCATACATACCGATGTGTGCGGTCCAATGAGTGTTGAGGCTCGCGGAGGCTATCGTTATGTTCTCACCCTCACAGATGACTTGAGTAGATACGGGTATATCTATTTGATGAAACACAAGTCTGAGACCTTTGAAAAGTTCAAGGAATTTCAGAATGAGGTTGAGAATCAACGTGACAGAAAAATAAAGTTCTTACGATCAGATCGTGGGGGTGAATATTTAAGTCATGAATTTGGCACACACCTTAGGAGCTGTGGAATTGTTTCAAAATTGACACCGCCTGGAACACCTCAACGTAACGGTGTGTCCGAACGTCGAAATCGTACTCTGTTGGACATGGTGCGATCTATGATGTCCCTCACTGATTTACCACTATCTTTTTGGGGTTATGCTTTAGAGACTGCCACATTCACTTTAAATAGGGCTCCGTCGAAATCCGTTGAGATGACACCGTATGAACTTTGGTTTGGCAAGAAACCGAAGCTGTCGTTTCTAAAAGTTTGGGGTTGCGATGCTTATGTCAAGAAACTTCAACCTGAAAAGCTCGAACCCAAATCAGAAAAATGCGTCTTCATAGGATACCCAAAGGAAACTATTGGGTACACCTTCTACCACAGATCCGAAGGCAAAGTCTTTGTTGCCAAGAATGGATGCTTTCTGGAGAAAGAGTTTCTCTCGAAAGAAGTGAGTGGGAGGAAAGTAGAACTTGATGAGGTGACAGTCACCCCTCCTGTACCGGAAAGTAGCGCAGCGCAGGAAACTGTTCCTGAGGTGCCTGCACCGACAAGGGAGGAAGATAATGATAATGATCATGAAGAAACGGACCAAGTTACTACTGAACTTCGAAGGTCCACAAGGGCACGTTCCGCACCAGAGTGGTACGGCAACCCTGTCCTGGAAATCATGTTGTTAGACAACGGTGAACCTTCGAACTATGAAGAAGCGATGGCGGGCCCGGATTCCAATAATTGGCTTGGAGCCATGAAATCCGAGATATAATCCATGTATGAAAACAAAGTATGGACTTTGGTGGACTTGCCTGATGACAGGCACGCCATAGAAAACAAATGGATATTTAAGAAGAAGACAGACGCGGATGGTAATGTGACCATCTATAAGGCTCGGCTTGTCGCTAAAGGTTATCGACAAGTTCAAGGGATTGACTACGACGAGACTTTCTCTCCCGTAGCGATGCTGAAGTCAGTCAGAATCATGTTAGCTATTGCCGCATTCTATGATTATGAGATATGGCAAATGGACGTCAAAACAGCATTCCTTAATGGCTTCCTCAAGGAAGAGTTGTATATGATGCAACCGGAAGGTTTTGTCGATCCAGAGAACGCTAACAAGGTATGCAAGCTCCAGCGCTTGATTTACGGGCTGGTGCAAGCATCTCGGAGTTGGAATATTCGCTTTGATGAAGTGATCAAAGCGTTTGGATTTATACAGACTTATGGAGAAGCCTGTATTTACAAGAAAGTGAGTGGGAGCTCTGTGGCATTTCTCATATTATATGTGGATGACATATTGCTGATGGGAAATGATATAGAATTCTTGGAAAATGTAAAGGCCTACTTGAATAAAGTTTTTCAATGAAGGACCTTGGAGAAGCTGCTTACATATTAGGCATCAAAATCTATAGAGATAGATCGAGACGCCTCATTGGTCTTTCACAAAGTACATACCTTGACAAGATATTGAAAAAGTTCAATATCGATCAGTCCAAGAAGGGATTCTTGCCTGTTTTACAAGGTATGAGATTGAGCAAAGCTCAGTCGCCGACCACGGCAGAAGATAGAGAAAAGATGAGTGTCATTCCCTATGCCTCGGCCATAGGTTCTATCATGTATGCCATGCTGTGTACCAGACCTGAGGTGAACCTTGCCATAAGTTTGGTAGGGAGGTACCAAAGTGATCCCGGTACGGAACACTGGACAGCGGTCAAGAACATCCTAAAGTACCTGAAAAGGACTAAGGATATGTTTCTCGTTTATGGAGGTGACGAAGAGCTCGTCGTAAAGGGTTACGTTGATGCTAGCTTCGACACAGATCTGGATGACTCTAAGTCTCAAACCAGATACGTGTATATTTTGAACGGAGGGGCAGTCAGCTGGTGCAGTTGCAAGCAAAGCGTCGTGGCAGCATCTACATGTGAAGCGGAGTACATAGCTGCTTCCGAAGCAGCGCAGGAAGGAGTCTGGATGAAGGAGTTCATCACCAACCTAGGAGTCATTCCAAGCGCGTCAAGCCCGATGACTCTCTTCTGTGACAACACTGGTGCTATTGCCATTACCAAGGAGCCCAGGTTTCACAAGAAGACCAAGCACATCAAGCGCCGTTTCAACTCCATCCGGAATTATGTTCAGGATGGAGATATAGATATTTGTAAAGTGCATACGGATCTGAATGTCGCAGACCCGTTGACTAAACCTCTTTCACGGGCAAAACATGATCAACACCAGAACTCTATGGGTGTTCGATTCATCACAATGTAACTAGATTATTGACTCTAGTGCAAGTGGGAGACTGTTGGAAATATGCCCTAGAGGCAATAATAAAAGTATTATTATTATATTTCCTTGTTCATGATAATTGTCTGTTATTCATGCTTGAATTGTATTGTACGGAAACAGCGATACATGTGTGAGTACATAGACCACAATGAGTCCCTGGTAGGCCTCTAGTTACCAGTTCGTTGATCAACAGATGGTCACGGTTTCCTGACCATGGACATAGGATGTCAGTGATAACGGAATCACATCATTCGGAGAATGATGTGATGGACAAGACCCAATCCTGAGCATAGCACGAGATCGTGTAGTTCGTAATGCATAAGCTTTTCGGTGTCAAGTATTTATTCCTTAGACCATGAGGTTGTACAACTACCGGATGCCGTAGGAATACTTTGGGTGTGCCAAACGTCACAACGTAACTGGGTGGCTATAAAGGTACGCATCGGGTATCTCCGAAAGTGTCTGTTGAGTTGGTACGAACCGAGACTGGGATGTTGTCACTCCGTATGACGGAGAGGTACCTCTGGGCCCACTCGGTAATACATCATCATAATGAGCTCAATGTGACTAAGTAGTTAGTCACGGGATGATGGATTACGGATCGAGTAAAGAGACTTGCCATGACGAGATTGAACAAGGTATCGGGGATACCGATGATCGAATCTCGGGCAAGTACCGTACCGATGGACAAAGGGAATAACGTACGGGATTGAGTGAATCCTTGACACGGTGGTTCATCCGATGAAGATCATCGAGGAACACGTGGGAACCAACATGGGTATCCAGATCCCGCTGTTGGTTATTGACCGGAGAGTGGTCTCGGTCATGTCTACGTGTCTCCCGAACCCGTAGGGTCTACACACTTAAGGTTCGGTAACGCTAGGGTCGTAGAGATAAATGCACGTGGAAACCTGAAAGTTGTTCGGAGTCCCGGATGAGATCCCGGACGTCACGAGGAGTTCCGAAATGGTCCGGAGGTAAAGATTGATATATAGGAAGTCCAGTTTCGGCCATCGGGTGATCTCCGGGGGTCACCGGGAGCGTCCCGGGACCACCGGAGGGGCCCCGGGGGTCCACCGGGTGGGGCCACCCATCCCGGTGGGGCCCCTAGGCCGCGAGGGGAAGTGTACAGCCCTAATGGGCTGGCGCACCATTAGGGGCCCACCTCCCCATGCGCCTAGGGTTGAAACCCTAGGGGGGAGGGGGCGCCCCACTAGCCTTGGGGGGCAAGGAACCCCCCTTGGCCGCCGCCCCCCTGCAGATTGGATCTGCAGGGGCCCTGGCGCACCCCCTGGCCCCCTATATATATGTGGGAGGGGAGAGGGCAGCCGCACCCTTGCCCTGGCGCCTCTCCCCCTCCCGTCACACCTCCATACTCCCACGCAGGGCGCCCGGCGAAGCCCTGCTGCGATCTCCACTGCATCCGTCATCACGCCGTCGTGCTGCCGGATCTCTGACGACTTCTCCTCCCCCTTGCTGGATCAAGAAGGAGGTGGCGTTGCTGCACCGTACGTGTGTTGAACGCGGAGGTGCCATCCGTTCGGCGCTAGATCATCGGTGACGAAGAACGCGAAGAGTACGACTACTTCATCCACGCTTCTTCGAAAGCTTCCGCTCGCGATCTACATAACGGTATGTAGATGCACTCTTACTTGCTCGTTGCTAGATGTCTCCATAGTTGGATCTTGGTGAAAGCGTAGAATTTTTTTGAATTCTGCTATGTTCCCCAACATCGGGTCCAATAAAAATCTTTTGTGACAACACTGGAGCAATTGCCTTGGCGAAGGAATCCAGGTTTCACAAGAGAACCAAACACATCAAGAGACGCTTCAACTCCATCCGCGATCAAGTCAAGGAGGGAGCAGACCCGTTGACTAAGTCTCTTCCACGAGCAAAACATGATCAACACTAAGACTCCATGGGTGTTAGAATCATTACTATGTAATCTAGATTATTGACTCTAGTGCAAGTGGGAGACTGAAGGAAATATGCCCTAGAGGCAATAATAAAGTTTTTATTTTATATTTCCTTATATCATGATAAATGTTTATTATTCATACTAAAATTGTATTAATCGGAACTTGACACATGTGTGGACACATAGACGAAACACCATGTCCCTAGTAAGCCTCTACTAGACTAGCTCGTTAATCAAAGATGGTTAAGTTTCTTGACCATAGACATGTGTTGTCATTTGATGAACGGGATCACATTATTAGGAGAATGATGTGATGGACAAGACCCATCCGTTAGCTTAGCATATTGATCGTTCAGTTTTATTGCTATTGCTTTCTTCATGTCAAATACATGTTCCTCCGACTATGAGATTATGGAACTCCCGAATACCGGAGGAATACCTTGTGTGCTATCAAACGTCAGAACGTAACTGGGTGATTATAAAGATGCTCTACAGGTATCTCTGAAGATGTTTGTTGGGTTGGCATAGATCAAGATTAGGATTTGTCACTCCGAGTATCAGAGAGGTATCTCTGGGCCCTCTGAAAGGATCAATATGGTTGACTAGAAGGGGGGGGGTGAATAGGCAACTAACATTTTTTAGCTTTTCTTGACCAAATTAAACTTAGCAACAATATAGGTTGTCTAGATATGCAACTAGGTGGACAACCTATATGATGCAACAATAATAAGCACACAAGCAAGCAAGCTATGATACACAAAGAAAGCTTGCACAAGTAAAGGTAAGAGATAACCACAAGTGGAGCCGGTGAAGACGAGGATGTGTTACCGAAGTTCCTTCCCTTTGAGAGGAAGTATGTCTCCGTTGGAGCGGTGTGGAGGCACAATGCTACCCAAGAAGCCACTAGGGCCATCGTATTCTCCTCACGCCCTCACACAATGCAAGGTGATGTGATTCCACTAGTGGTGCCCTTTAAGGCGGTGACTAAACCTTTACAAACAAGGTTGGGGCTATCTCCACAACCGAATTGGAGGCTCCCAACGACACCACCAAGCTTCACCACAATGTACTATGGCTCTGCGGTGACCTCAACCGTCTAGGGTGCTCAAACACCCAAGAGTAACAAGATCTGCAAGGGATTAGTGGGGGGAATCAAATTTCACTTGGTGGAAGTGTAGATCGATGCCTTCTCAACAAATCCCTAGGAACTCAACAAGTTTGGTTGGCTAGGGTGAGAGATAGGGCGAAAATAGAGCTTTGAGCAATAATGGAGCTTGGGAGGAAGAGGTGAGTCTTCTTGGAGAAGAAGACTCCCCTTATATAGTGGAAGAACAAATCCAACCGTTATCCACTAACTCTGCCCGCGACATGCGGTACTACCGCACGGCCTTGCGGTACTACCGCACGGGGTGCGGTACTATCGCTGGCGCGGCATGAGCCAGATCTAGCCCTGTTGCGTATAGCAACGGGTGGTAGTACTGCCGGAGCGGTACTACTGCAAGGCAGGGTTCAGACTGGTCGGGGAAGAGCGCGGACTAATAGAATTACATCTGCAGCTACTTCCGCAGAGTTTCGATCGATGCAAAAACCCGGCACGGTACTACCGCTCACCCGAAACGGTACTACCGCGTAAGACGCGGAAGTAAAAAATTACTTCCGCTCCTACTTCCACACTAGCCACGACGCTGGGGCAGGGCTCACGGTACTACCACGCCCTTGGCACGGTACTACCATGGTGTGCGGTACTACCGTGGACCTTGCGGTACTACTGCTCCCTTGAGCGGTACTACCGCATGCCTCATAGTAGTAGTAGTAGAAAGCCTCTGTTTTCGTAAAGACAAAGAAAACAGCCGATGCTCCAATGATGCGAAGGAAAGGTGGTGCAAATGAATATATGTGTACGTGTTGATTCCACCCTAACCTTTCCGAAGTGGACCCCTTCTTAATAGTACGGCTTTCCTATGACTCAATTCCACCGAAAAGAAACAAAAGGAAACGCCGTCTTCGATAGGTTCTGAGGGGCACTTAATCGTCTTGTGCCTAGACATAAGATATCTGAAATGCTCAATGCACACAATTAGTCCGTAAAAGCATTTTCATCAATCACCAAAACCACTTAGGGAGAAATATGCCCTTACAATCTCCCCCTTTTTGGTGGATTGATTACAATACAGGATTTGCACATAGATGCGAATAAGATCATAAGCAAACTCAACATGTATATAAAATATAGGCAAGCTCCCCCTAGATGTGTGCATTCTTAGGAAGATGCTTTGGACTGCACAGCGCACATACTAGGATCAATACTCCCCCTATATTTTATAGACAACACAATCCTTGTAACTAATAATATGGCACTACGCATGGATGCAAGGAGAAGATCGTGAACATAGAGTAACAAGGAAAAATAAAGCATAAGCTCACAACCTACTAAATAGCTTGGACATAATGAAGATAGGAAGGGGTAGAGTGCAAATGTCTCACACCATATGATAGCTGATAGGTCTCACACACACGACGCAAACCAACACAAAGCAAACGAGGTCCAACAGAAGAAAGCAACCAAAGCAAATAACACGGCACAAGACCACGCAAATCCTACACTCTCCCCCCCTTTGGCATCGAGACACCAAAAGGGCAGAGAGGACACCTACGGCATAAGTGGCAGCTCAGGCGGAAGCGATCAGTCGCCACGCTCCTCGTCAGTCTCCTCCTACTCATCCTCAGAATCAGTCCACTTGTACCCCTGCTTTGCAATCCACTCAGCCTCTAGAGTAATGACCTTCTCAGATCCACTAGACACATCCTCGCCGAAAGTCCTCAAGATCTTCTTGTCGCGTCGGCGAACTTGCTTCTAAGCAACATGTGACTTGTATTGCCCCTTGGCCTGCATACAGAACAGAGCCTTCATCTTGTTCTTCGGCTTTTTAGCCCACGAGGGCTCAGAAGAGGATGGAGTATATCCACCAGAACTGTCCTCACCAGCTGCCTCCTCCTCAATCTCATCCTCATCCACATACATCTGAGCTGTTGCAGCCTCAGCATGGGTAGTGGTGTTAGCCCACTGGCTCTTGATGCGGAGCTTGACAGGCTCATGACGAATCCAGTGGGGAGCCTCAAACTCATCATCAGGGTAAAGTTTCTCCCAAGTCTTGGTGATCAAAAGAAACAAATAAGGTCCATAGATGTGCACCTTACGGTTGAACACGGCAAAATGTAGCTCACACCACATGATATGTGAGACATCAAGTGGTTGCATCTGAGCATGACGTGCCTCTTCACAAATGAGCATCATATCCACGAGAAATGCATGTACCTTACCCTTATCACCAATGCGGGGAAACAGAGAGTTGCGGAAGATCCGATGCATAATATCCAGAAAGGGGTTCAAAACCCATGTCTTCTTGCGACTTGCAAGCGTCTTCTCAACATAGTAGGGCTGAAGCTTGTTCTTGTTGGCTGACTCGTGATTGGCATGAGGGGGAACTCCAACAGGTGTGTGGAGCCCCTCATCAGCAACCTGAAGCCAATCCATGAAGTCCTTCCAAGTAGCAGTCGTCTCTTATCCATTGGTCATCCAAGTCATGTTGCGTTCCTCCTTAGGATGGAAGTGGACCGAAGCAAAGAACTGGGCCACAATCTCAAGGCCAAAGTCCATATGAAAGGACATCAAGTGCTCAATGCCAAACTGCTCCACGAGGTCCAGAGCCTCAGCAAAGTAGGCACAGTGCTCCTCCTTCCTCATATGAGCCATGTCAATCCAGTGTGCATACACATATATGTTGTGCTTGCCCTTGATCACCTCCGTAAAGATAAGATATTGCTGCTTGGTCCCGAACAGATCATCCCCTCTGAACTGTGCACGGGGATTCACATAGGGATTGATCTTCCTTCCTCCTAGAGACAAACTCAGCCGGCGGAATCTCATCCATACCCATTGTTGGCTCCTTGTGCTTGGTGGCCGTGGTCTTGGTTCTGGGTTGGGGGGCATTGGAGCCCTCAGGAACATCTTCTGGGTTGCGCAGACGCTTCAACCCTGTGTCACGGCTGGGATTCGAGCGATGGACATTTGAACCGGAGCCACCACCTATGACACAAACACAAGAACACGCAAGAGAAGCAAAGGGGACCAATGCAAAGGCCATAGCAAAGCACGAGAAACACGTAGAAATGATAATAAGTAGGGGCTACGAAGAAGGTGTGAAGTTAGCGGTAGTACTGCTCTAAGTTGTGTACTAAAATTTTAGTGCCGCTCTAGTTGCGGTAGAACCGCGCCGGAATGGCACGGTAGTACCGCGCCTGGAGCGGTACTAATATTTACTGTGGCACCGAGCGCGGTAGTACCGCTCCAGAGGAGCGGTAGTACCGTACGCGACAAATGCGCCAGAGCGGTAGTACCACACGCGACCTGCGGTAGTACCGCTCGGGGTCAGATCCGAACGCGGATCCGATCTATGAACGCATGAGACAAAAGAGCGGTACTACGGTTGATCACAACTCCTGAGTAGCAACATACTAACTAGCATCTCTACTGCACAACTACTCTCCTACACCCTATTCTTGCATGGATAAGGCCTAAAAGATCTCAAGAACAACATGCATCTCCCCAAAACCTAGAGACAAACCACATGTCAAAAGAAGAAGGATTAGGGGAGAAACCTTGTTCCGTGGCAAGAGGGCGAGGTGGGGAATGATCCCACTGGTCGGAATGCGAGGAGAGTGGCCGGAGACGAAGATCCAGCGAGGTCCTCCGGCGCCGTTCTTGGGCGAGAGAGAGAGACGACGTGGGGGAAACGAGTTGAATGGGTATGGGGGAGTTAGAACTCCCCCTGCCCGCTTAGAACCCCCACCCACTCATAACGGCTCGGTAGTACCACGTATCATTGCGGTAGTACCGCGCATAGGGCGGTAGTACCGCGCACAGGGCGGTAGTACTGCTCTCCAGCGGCAGTAAAAAATTACTGTCGTGCTGGTTGCGGAAGTACCGTGCAGATCTCTTGCGGTAGTACCGTGGCATGCCGCGGTAGTACCGTTCCCCCAAGAAAGTGAAAATTTCAGAAAACGGCTTATGCAAAGCAACTTCCAAACTAAAGAACACACTAACAAGCTAATACACACGAGGTAACCTACACACAGACACGTCACCAAGAACGAAAGACAAAAGACAACTAGAACCAAACACGAGACACCCCTCTCCAAAAGAGGGAGGTGGCCGAAGCCACCTATGTTTGAGTAACTTGGTAGGGCACCACGAAAAATTATCCTTGGGCCCATGACCAACACTCGTCTTGAAGCACTAGTACCATCTGAAATGGCAAACATGAGAGACTTGATCGATTTATGCATAATGGGGGGAGGAAGAGTTCATTGAGAGAACACTACTCCCCCTATGTCCATGCCTACATATAGACAAGATAATCATGATGAGTGGGAGGAGCTGTGCATGGTTTCAATCCACATTTCTCAAATCTATGATATTTAGCTCATGCCTTAACTCGTGAAATCTTGCTTCATTCAATGACTTCGTGAAGATGTCTGCAAGGTTATCATGTGTGTTGACATAATGAAGATCAATTTCTCCTCGTCGAATATTGAAAGAACATGCGGTGCCCCCATGTTTGGTTTTGGTAATCGATGACAATCTCTATCGACTAATGGTTGCCTTGAGTTATATTTGAAGGGTTTGCCCATTGGCTTTTCTTGGAGTTCATTTGTTGGTTTCAAGGAGAGTTTGTGATGACCAAGGTGCTATTAAGGAATTATCCAAAGATTGGTCTTGTGGGTGTTGAGCTTATTGCAAGCATGTCTTGAAGAAGAAGAGTTTGTGGGCATTCATGTTTACCTTCAAGACATCATCCAAATGAAGAGAGTTGGAAAGATTCAAGGTTGATCAAAACTAAGTCAAAGAATGAATCAAGTTGATCAACACACAAAGTGTAGAAGATGTACCGAGAGGGATCAAGCAATCCCATGGTATGGTAAGCATTGTCAATCACGCTTTGTGTACTAACCCATGTTCTTCGTGAGAGTTCTTTGTGGGGTTAGGTTGTGGTGTGCAAGTTCAAGTGGAGCATCACGAAGAAATCAAGTGCTTGAAGCTTGCCGTCCATTGTCGTGACAATGGACTTGTGAAGATATGCCGAAGAGTGGCTCACCCATAGAGGAGTACTGGGGAGCAATCTACTAGTCTTCATCGAGACAACGCAATCAAGAAAGATGGTCCAACTTGAGGAAGTCAAGATCGTCTACATCTAGCTCAAGTGGACTTTGTGCAAAGCAAAGGTTTGCCCTTGATAGGTTTTCTATTTTACCGGTCTCGTGTTGGTAGTTGGAAGACCGGGTTATAGGATCGTTTGCCGTACTATCAAGGGGGGCTCTCAAGTTGGTAGCTTGATCGTATCGTTAGTAGAGAGCTCAAACCATTGCATCCTTGCATCATGTTTCTTGGTTCTTGTTTGGTTCTCTTTGCGAGTCTTAGAGCTTATGGTCATCTTGATGACAAGCTTGAGTTCATCGAAAATGGAGTTCACATGCGTCTTCTATGATGTTTTCGGTGTTGGATGTTTTACCGGTCTTATCCGAGGAAGGGTTCTCACCATTTTCTTTTGGGACTTTTCTAATTTGCTTCTTATTGATATTTATATCCAGATTGTGTTAGCCCTTGTCGCTAGCTTTCCAACAAACTTGGTTTCATCGAATTCGGAGTCCGTATGCAAAAGTTGTGGTCGTTTTGGTGTTCTGAAAAGGCTGCAGCGGTACTACCGCGGGTAGGAGCGGAAGTAATTTTTTACTACCGCTTTCGGGAGCGGTACTACCGCTTTCGGGAGCGGTACTACCGCTTGGAGCAGTACTACCGCGGCTACTTCCGTGGCTACTTCCGCTCGGGACCAAAAACTCGTCACAAGTCCAACGGTGGTAGGCACGGATGTAATTTTTTAGTACCGCTCGCAAGCAGTAGTACCGCTACCCTTAGCAGTACTACCGCTACCCCTAGCGGTAGTACCATGAGGTCAAGCGGTACTACCGCTCCGACGGTTTTTCTGGCCTTTTTGCCTCCTCGCTGTTGTTTTCCAAAGGGGCACTACCGCCCTAGCGGTAGTACCGCTCTGTGCGGGCTGTGAGCATAACGGTTGGATTTTTCCCCACCTATAAAAGGGGGTCTTCTTCCCCAATGGACCTTATCCTTTGAGCTCGTGTTCTTCCCCCATTGTTGACCTTCTTCGAGCTTGCTATCTCTCAATCCCTCCATGGATTCTTGCTAGTTTTGGGGGGAAAAGAGAGAGGAGATCTAGATCCACATTTCCACCAATCACTTTCTCCTCTAGGTGAGGGGAACCCCTTGGATCTTGATCTTTGAGTTCTTGGTGTTCTCCTTCTTGTTCTTCCTCTCATTTCCCTCCCTAGCATTAGTTGCTTTGGTGGGATTTGGGAGAGAAGGACTTGGGCACTCCATGTGCCCTTGCCATTGCATTTGGTGCATCGATTTGTGTTCTCCATGGTGATACGTGGAAATTACAAGTTGAGAATCTTATTACTCTTGGGTGCTTGGTACCCTTGAGCTTGTTCCTCTTGGGTGCTTGGGTGCCCTAGACGGTTGTGGTCACCTCAAAGCCATATTCCATTGTGGTGAAGCTTCGTGGTGTCGTTGGGGAGATAGCCCCAACCTTGTGGTGTTCGGAGCTCAATCATTGTGGTGCAAAGCTCCGGGCAAGCGTCGGGGTCTCCAATTAGGTTGTGGAGATCGCCCCGAGCATTTTGTACGGGTTCGGTGACCGCCCCCAAGGGTTGCCATTTGTATGGGTTCGGTGACCGCCCTCAAGGGTCCCTTAGTGGAATCACGGCATCTTGCATTGTGCGAGGGCGTGAGGAGATTACGGTGGCCCTAGTGGCTTCTTGGGGAGCATTGTGCCTCCACACCGCTCCAAACGGAGATTAGCATCCGAAAGGGTGTGAACTTCGGGATACATCGTCGTCTCCGCGTGCCTTGGTTATCTCTTACCCGAGCCCTTTACTTATGCACTTTACTTTCTGATAGCCATATTGTTTCTTGTCATATATCTTGCTATCACCTAGTTCTTTATCTTGCTTAGCATAAGTTGTTGGTGCACATTGGTGAGCCTAGTTGTTGTAGGTTTTGTGCTTGACAAATTAACCTCTAGGTTTATTCCGCATTTGTTCAAGCCTAAACCGTAATTATTTTAAAGCGCCTATTCACCCCCCCTCTAGGCGACATCTATGATCTTTCAATTGGTATCAGAGCCTCGTCTCTCTTTATAGGTCTTAACCGCCTAGAGAGTAAGGATGTCGACTAGGGGCTTAGGATTCTCTGACCCTCTTAGTTTCGATGGCACAAATTTTGATGTTTGGGTAATTCGCATGCCTAATCTCTTTAGGGTCATGGACCCAAATTTAGAGCGAATTGTAGATATGGGTTTTTCTTCTCCAAAGGATCCCCAAAGATTATCTTTAGAGGATGAGAAAAACTCTTATCTCAATGCTCAAGCTTCTAATGTGCTTTTCGATGCTTTGAGCAATATAGTTATATTTCAACTCATGCCATTCCGGGATGCTCATGAGTTGTGGACAAAGCTTCAAGATAAATATGGTGTGTCCAAGAATTGTGGGAATGATTGTTCTCCATCCACCTCCGGCCGTGTTGTCTTCTCAACTTCCTCTACTTCACCTACATGTGGTTTGCCACAAGGTAATGATATGGTGAGTAGTGTTGGTCATTGCAATGATGATAGTATGCTTATTGTGGATGATCCTTCATCACTATCTTATTGCAATGCATCTTCTTTGGACTTTAACACTTCGAGCACCCAACATGTTTCACATGCTTGTGTTGATAGTCCTTGCATATCATGTAGAAATTGTTTGACTAAAACTCATGATGATATGCTTGCTATGTCTTGTTGCCATGATAAAAATGCATCTATTTCCTCGAATTGTTGTGCTAACAATGTAGTGGAAACCCAACAACCCATGGAACAAGATGTAGTCTTGAATGGTGCTTCAAGGGATCCTACATCATCATCTATTGCGTTTTGCCTTATGGCCAAGGCTTCAAAGGTATCTCCCACTTTGAACCCCAATATATCTTGTGATGATAGTGATGATGATAATGATGATGATGTAGAAAATGATGAAGAGAATGATAATGTTGCCTCCTTAAAAATTAAGGGGGAAATGATTTTTAAAGCTCTTCTTAAGAATAAATTAGCTCGTTCCAACTTTATGGAAATCATGTCTATTGCCATTGAGGGCAAGAAATATATTGATGAGTTGGAATCTCATCTAGAGGAGCATGAGGTCACCATTGAGAAAATGGAAGGTCATGAGCGTGACTACGCTAATGAGATCGCCGACCTTTCGCAAGCTCTTGAACTTGAACAAACCACCAAGGAATCTCTTGAGGAGACCTTTGCTCTAGAACTATCTAGAATAAAGGAATCCCGTGATAGAGCTCCCGAGGTGGCTAATGATTTTGAAACTAAAAATGAGAAGCTTGAAGTTGCACATGCTAAACTCCTTGAGGATTTTGAGCACCTCAAAAATGGCTCAAGGGTCATTAAGGGTGAGCTCATAAAACTCCTTGGGGACACAAGAGACTTCTTGTATCTTAGTTGCAGGGTTGCTTGAGAGAGACCATCTTCAACCTGTACTTCCCTGAGTTCGATAAACCTTAGGTCATCCACTTGAGGGAAATTGCTGCTGTCCTACAAACCTCTGCGCTTGGAGGCCCAACATAGTCTACAAGAATAGAAGCGTGTGTAGACATCAAGCACCACCCTCTTGTGGTTGATCTTGCACTTGGCCTTGTTCATCGGGTTGAGGGCCGCCTTGTTCATCGGGTTGAGGGCCTTCACTTTGTTCTTCGGAAGCGTGTGGGTCTTGGGTTGGTGATGGTTCCACTTGAGTGGAACATTGTCCTTCTCCTTCGTACACAAGGGGTTCCTCAATGGGTAGGATATGTCCTACACCCATTCTTCTTATGGCTTGAGGAGGAATTTCATCACCTACATCACAAGTACCACTTTGCTCCACTTGCGAGCCGTTATTTTCGTCAAACTCCATGTTACATGTCTCCTCAATGAGTCCATTGGACTTGTTTAGGACACGGTAAGCATGAGAGTTTGTAGCATAACCAACAAATATGCCCTCATGAGCTCTAGCCTCAAATTTAGACAAACGAACACCTTTCTTGAGTATGAAACACTTACAAACGAACACCCGAAAGTACTTGAGATTGGGCTTGTTACCGGTAAGTATCTCATATGGAGTCTTGTTCAAGCCTTTGCGGAGATAGAGCCAATTGGATGCATGACAAGCGGTGTTGATGGCTTCGGCCCAAAAGTTGTATGGAGACTTGAACTCCGCCATCATGGTCCTCGCCGCGTCCATCAAAGTCCGGTTCTTTCTCTCTGCCACACCATTTTTTTGAGGGGTATACGATGCGGCATATTGATGCTTGATCCCCTCGTCACTAAGAAACTCATCCAAGGTATAATTCTTGAACTCGGTGCCGTTGTCGCTCTGAACCGTCAAGATCTTCGCATCATGTTCTCGTTGAGCTTCATTTGCAAAGTTGATGATGGTTTGTTGGGTCTCACTCTTCCTCTTGAAGAAGTATACCCAAGTGTATCTTGAATAATCATCTACAATCACCAAGCAATAATTTCTACCCCCAAGACTATCAAAGGATGGAGGCCCAAAGAGATCTATCTGGAGGAGCTCTAACGGTCTTTTTGAGTAGATGATAGTCGTGGGAGGGTGAGCCTTCTCATGTAACTTTCCTTAAATACAAGCACTCCAAGCACGATCGTTGGCAAAACTAACATTTGTTAGTCCAAGTACATGGTCCCCCTTGAGGAGACTTTTCAAAGATCTCATATTGACATGGGCTAACCAGCGATGCCAAAGCCAACCCACATCAACTTTAGCCATTAGGCAAGTCGCGGTCTTAGTGGGTCGCTCCGAGAAGTTAACCATATAGAGACCGTTCTCGACATGCCCAACAAAGGATACTTTTAGAGTCTTGCTCCACAAGAGGGCCACGGTATCGATATCAAAGAATGTGGCAAAGCCCATGAGTGCAAGTGGACAAACAGAAAGTAAATTGTATGCAATGGACTCAACAAGCATGACTTTCTCGATCGTGAGATCAAGAGAAACAACAACCTTGCCAAGCCCCAGTACCTTAGAAGATGAAGCATCATCCCATTCGACGTTGGTGGCCATAGATGAACCTTGGTGCACGTCCACCACCAAGTTTTTGCTTCCGGTCATATGATTTGTGGCTCCATTATCGAGCAACACTACAAGAAATATGTCAACTAGTGACCTTCTCTTAGTGACCCCAGTTGAATTGGTCATAAATCCACGGCCATTTCGCTTGGAAGGGCTCAAACCCTGAAATTGCCTTACACCAAATGGTCATAAAGTAGAAAAGAGTTGTCTATGACCTTATTTCTACCTGATTACGACCAATATAAATGGTCATGAGGTTGTGAACGTGGATGCATTGGTACTTATTGCTATGAGTAGGCGCCACCTCATCAGTTTTGCCTATGTCTCATGTCCATGTGTCAATTTTTGCCCTAGGTTGTGAAGCAACCTATATTTTTGTTATTCCCAAAATTCCCAAAAAAAATATCTCATAAATTCTTTGGATCATATCTTCGTCAAATATGTCAAAAAAACTTCCTCACCTAGTTCAAATATAATTCAACAATATTCATTT
Source organism: Secale cereale (assembly GCA_902687465.1). Classification (NCBI taxonomy): domain Eukaryota; kingdom Viridiplantae; phylum Streptophyta; class Magnoliopsida; order Poales; family Poaceae; genus Secale; species Secale cereale. The sequence goes on from LR738713.1 coordinate 544,035,566, forward strand.
TCCTATTCTGTTCAGAACAACACTTTGTGAAGGAAGTGCTATTTCTATATATTTGATTGGCCTCAAACTTTTTGGGCACTCTTTCCTATCCAAATCATTGTCTCATGACAAAATTCAGCTCCATTTGCCTAGTAAATGTTCCTCCGCAAATTTCCAAAGTTTTTGTTCAGTTAGAAGCTTTGTGAAGGAAGTAACATTTTTATATATCCAAATGACATGAAATTTACACAGTTCCTTAATATGCCCAAATTATCACCCTCCTCCAAATTGCAGCTCAGTCAAATCATCTATGTGAGCCCAGGTTCAATTTATATTTTATGGCCAGATTGGCACGTTGCAAAGCAAGTGTTATCTAGACCCCTCATATTACCCTCAAACTTTTTGGCCACTCTTCCATACCCAAATCATTGCCACGTGATAATATTAAGCTCCATTTTCGTGGTAATTTTTTCTCACAAAATTTCCAAAGTTTCGATCTCGAGAGAAGCTTTGTGAAGTAAGTACTAGCTAGGCTTACCCAAATGATCTGAAAATTTACCAGGGCATGACCATACCTATGTAACCTACCTACACCAAATTTGAGCTCATTTCATTTATCCAATTTCTCTCACTATTTTCCCAAGTTTCTGTCCAAAGAAGAGCATTGTGAAGGAAGTACCACTTTGGCATGTCCAAATGGTATCAATTTTCTACAGTGCTTTCCTATGCCCAAATAACCATCCTCCACCAAATTTCAGCTCAATTCATTCATTAGTTTGAGCCCAGCTTCAACATCCATATTTCTGCCCGATGTGGTACATTGCAAAGCAAGTGCCATCCAAACTCCTCCATTTGAGCTGAAAATTGGCCAATACAGTCTCCCTAGTAGATTATCATACTCAGCCAAAACTCAGGCCCATTGGCCTTGTGAATTTCCCGTACCGCTAATCAAACACTTGGCTGCTAATTCATGTTTGAGCATAGTTCGGCGTTCTCGTGAGATTCTTCTATTGTTATTTTCTTTCCAGCATCTACCTGGGGAGTGCCCAACCTACTAGACATGCCTAGGCTGCCCATAACGCAAAGCAATGCCACAGTCACGCGGTGACCACGCGGCGGGCATGCGAGTCTGCGCGCTTTGGAGTTGGGGCCCTGGGCCACCATTGAAACATCGACGTATCACCACCAAACCATGTATTTATGATTAAATAGATACTTATGTAATTAGAAATGATTTTTGGAAAAAATAAAGAGCAAAATATAAGGCAGATGCAGTTCAAATTTGACCCGATTCGTACTGAATCGATGGAAATTTGTCTTTTTCACGAGAGGTGGATAAAAACCTTTTGAAACCCAGCCACACTGTCAATTTTTCATTAAATATGTCCTAGTATTTTATAAAATTGATTTGGTGCAAATTTGCAACAAATATATGGTAGGTCCTTCACAAAAAAACTCATTTTGGGCACTCGAAAATTGGAAAATTGATTTTTCGTCCAAATAAAATGAAAACTTCCTTAAGCAACATTGTTTTTCATTCCAATATGCACCCTTGTGCACAATATGAGATCATTTGAACAAACTATGCCATGAATATGGCCATAAGATTGAGCATTTTGGTTGAAAGCCATGAATCTTCACACATGATAGCTCATTTCTGATAACATTTTTTTAAAATAATTGCCGTATTGCAAGTTTATTATTTTTCCTAGTAACTTAGTCACATATAATGACACAATGCGAAGGTTTTCTAATTTTATGAATTTTTTGAATTTTTTATACCCGTTTCAAAATGCGATCAAAACGGCGGGAATGACCGTTCATAGCTAGTGGTTGAATCTTGGATTTTTTTGGTGTTTCTCTGATTAAATAGATACTTAAGTACCTAGAAATGATTTTTAGAAAAAATAAAGAGGAAACTACGAGGTAGCTGCAGTTCAAATTTGACTCGCTTCATGCTAAATCGGCGGAAATTTGTCTTTTACACAAGAGGTGGATCAAAACCTTTTGACACCCTACCATTTGGTCAATTGTGCATTAAATATGGCCTAGTATTTAAGAAAATTTATTTGGTCCAATTTTGCAACAACTATTTGCTAGGTCCTTCACAAAAAACTCGATTATTGGCACTCCGAAAATTGAAAAATGATTTTTTATGCAAAGAAATAAAACCCCCATCCCAATACACACACATGTGCACAATATTGGATCATTTTCACAAAATATGATCCAATTTTCCATCAAAGATTTCATATGTTCTCAAAAAAACTATTTTTGCACTCAGAAAATAAACTTAAATTCTCATTGGTTGAAAGATGTGTGCCACGGATCGATGACATGGCACACATCCATCCATCCATCCATCCATTGATCCCACACCACGGAGACCTCCTCCCTCCGCTCCTTCCTCACAAACCCTAACTCCCACTCCCCGGATTCAGATCGTATCGATGGCGACGCCGCACTCCCTCCCTTCTGTCGCCGCCACTCTGCTCCCGATCCAGATCCCCCTTGTAACCGCCTCCTTCTCCGCCACCCACCTCTCCCCTCGCTGCCGCCTCCCTCTCCGCCACCCACCTCTCCCCTCGTCGTCGATCTGCCACATCCGGTAACGTCGAGGCCAGCGGGCGCTTGATCCAGCGCCGGCGTGGCCCCTCCATCAGCAACTCGAACAGGGGGGCGGCGGCGCCATGGCTTCCCGCAACCTCACGGCATGGGCCTGAGCCACCCGCTGGCCTTGGCTGGGTCCCGGATGAGCAGTCGTGCGGGATATGATGCTGATGGCACTGTGGACACGGCCCCCGACCATCCCGCCGGTGCTGCGGGCCCCGCGGGAGGGAAGGAGGATGGGAATGGCGAGGCGAGGCAAAGGAGGCGGCGGGGCTGGCGTGGGGGACGCTGCGCGGGAGGCGTGGCATAGGGGGCCAGCGCAGCCGCGCCTCCTGGTCGTCTCCGCCATGGCCTGGGCGCTGCTTCTCCTCGCCTTCCACCTCTGGTCCTGCGCCTCTCCCTCCGCCTACTTCCTCTCAGGTCACTCCCTCGCCCCCTCCTCTCCTGCCCACCGCGCCCGACCGATGAGTGGCGGTGTCGCTTGTGCTTCCTGCTTCTAGTTTGCTCTTAGTCCATCGACTGATTAGTCGATCTATGATGCTTGCTACCCAGTCCACGCGCATTGACCTGCTGGGATGAGAGAATCCAGTGCGAGATTTTAATCATAGTGCATCAATCTCGCATGTACAGAACAGGGATGGGGTTGCCTTATTGAGCGACCATGGCGACGAACCTGTGCGTCTCACTAGCATGTGCATCGGTGGCTTTGGCTTATCGATTGCAAGTTTCAGGGGATTTTAGACTCTTGACTAAAACTTGCAGCTAATTAACTAACTGATGCATCTCCTTGGCAATTGGCATGCTGCGCATTAGCTTCTTCAGTACGATGCCATGCTACTAGAGCTTCTGCTCGTCTTGTTTATCTCGTGCCGCATTCCGGAGTTAAATGTACCTTGTGTGCGTCTCCGTTGGGACTGCTCGTGACTTGACAATTATGTGTTATGGGCCGTTGAATTAGTTTCCTACCTAGTTCAATGTAGATTCTGATTCTAGCTCCTAGACTTGTGTTCAAGTGTCTTTCATTTAACATATGAGTGCAAAGAAGGCCACTAGATCCGCTAGAAATCGTTCGAGTTGCAAGGTTTTGCTTGCTCGCTTGCTTACTTTGCTGCCTGTCTGTAACCTGGTCGATTTTGTTTTCTGCTACCATTCTCAGTGTCGTGAAAATGGAGATGCACATATAACTGCTTCACATGCTTAATCTAATTTAATGTGTAAAATGGCAGGCAAATGTTGCTGCAAAGATATTAGTGGTATATGTGCATGCATTTGACAATATGATTTCACATGTGTGTTTGAACATTAACCATACATATTATGGTACTGTTAATTTGGTGCAGTTAAATGAGTGCTTGGTGTTGATAATTTGTTAAATGAGCATTATTTTGTCTTATAATAGATTGATTTGCACTGTTTTGGTTATTCATAGTCCCACAACTGTATGTGATTTAATTGACTGAGATGTTGCAGTAGACTTTGTTGCTAGCTATTCAAGATCACTTAAGATATTACATAAACATCATGTTGTGATAGTGGTGGTCATCGTGTGCATGCAATTAACCAGTACGATGAGTGCGACGACGAGTCCGACCAGGGCGCGCTGGCGGAGGAGGCCTAGGAGCTCGCCGCCCTGATGGCGAGGGCGCGCCCGACTTGGATGGTGGCCGCCAAGGCCAATGCCAGTGAGTACGTCGTCCCGGAGTTCGTTGGGGACCTCATCCCATTTGACAAGGCGCGTTCCACTACAAGTGTGTCCCCGTGGACGGCACAAGGTAATGTATCCTAGTACCTTGTTCGTCTCGGATCGATTTGTCTCCTCTCTGTGTAGCTGAATGTTGTTCATGTGACTGTGTCTTGGCAGAAATAGTGAGGATGAAGAGGTGAATGGTGTTGATTGTTGAACTAAAAGCTTGATTTGGTCAGGTGGAGGTTGGCTTTGTGCAGGATGGTGAGGTGGGAGAAGAAGAACTCTGAAGGTAAACAATCTAACACTGCTGCTCACAATCTGAGGCTTATTTATTTCTGCACTGAACTGAAGCTTGTGTTTACAAGTCAGGCTTTTTTGTGTCATCCAGGGGCACAATGCAGGAGCTGGTAGGCAAGCTAGCACCCATGGATACGTGAATTGGCTTGGATGTGCACTTGGTTGCCAGGGTTGGATGAGGACGATGGCAACAAGGTGAGACCATCGTGATCCAGCCTCCCACTTCCTTCTCGTGATTCCCTAACTGCTCAACATGTTGATCTGTTCTGAACATCTGAAACTTGTTGTGTGCAGGGTGACTAGTGATATTCAGTTTTTTGTGTGTGTTTTCTACACACACACGCACACACACACACACACACATGGTCCTTCCTTTTAAATCTCCTCTGTTGCTTACTAACAGAGTACTATGCACATACAGTAGTTGAGTAGTAGTGTGTAGGGACTCTCGAGGAAAGTTTACGTACTTCAACATTATGCTTAAAAATAAGAAGTTGTAGTTCCCTTGTAGTAGTATGTTTATGAATGGTTGCATGAAATGATTGTCTAGTACTTCAAATATTTGAATCGGTGTTAATGTACTCACTTACTACATCCTGTTTGATTGAACGGAGATGCTAATAGGAAAGCAAAGCAAATAGGAAAAGCATGTGGTGCTGCTTTTGCTTATCCTCCGCACACAAGTAAAGCAAATCATCCTATTTTGATTTCTTCATTCATGATGCATAAATTTCTGGTATTGTGTTCATATAGCTAATTTGCTGCTGTTGTGTATAAAATTCCAGTATCTTTGCATGTAAGTTCTGGCTGTAGTGTGCTCTCACGTTGTACATGCCCCTATATTTAGTAAGATTAAATTGCTACTATTAATGATGAATGGTTGAGTTTTAAAACTTGAAGCAGCACCTACTTTCTGGTCCTGTAGTGTTTAAAACTTATAATTATGATGCATTGGTCGGCCATATGGCCTTGTTTTTTAATGCATCCCTGGTGTGTAGGTAACTTGTCATTTTTATTGGCAATCCTTTAATGAATTTATTAGAATTTTGCTCCTATTGCCGTGTACAGTATGAAGCAAAAAAAGGTCTATATTACTAAGGATGTATAATGTAGAAGTATAGAAACCATAAATTCAAGCTTGTGATGTAGCCTGCTCAATATATATTGTTATAGAATAGTGTTCTACAAAAGGCTGAAACACCAGTCTCAAATTTGAATAACTTTGACATAGTTGCTCTGTTATCTTGCACTGGGTTGATACTTAACGGTTGCCCTTACTATGTTATCTGCATGGTTTCTTATTATGAGAATGTTATCTGCATGGTTTCTTATTAGATATCAAATTCTGCAGCTATTTTTCATTGTTATTAGGAAAATGTTATATGCACGGCTTCACTTGATTATATTTCTAACTTTTCTGATTTATAACCCGCAGCTGCTGGCCTTTATTTGTCCAAAGTTGGTGTACAGAAACTCCAGGAGAAGAATCCCAAAGAAAACATGCACCCAGCAATGTGTTGTAGCTCACTGGAGCATCGTTGTAAAGTACCTAATTTATGGTTGAGTACCTGATTTATGGTTGAGTACCTGATTTGTATTGTGCATTATTGTGAAGTACTTTGTTTGGCTGTTGTATGATAATATTATGTGTTTTTGACTCTTTTTTACTCAAATTATTTGTTATTACACAAACAGTGAACTGATGTGTGGGGCCTACAAAACTCACCTGTTAATTGGGACCCATTTGAATTGTGTGTCCTTTAAAATGGGAAAGGACAAAAGAAAATGGACAAATGGGACCTAATTGAATGACCTCACTAGTTGGACCTCCTCCTAACTGGACTATAAAAAGGCTAAGGCCCAAGCAAGAAATCTGCTCTAATATGGACTTGAAAAAGGCTAAGGCCCAAACAAGAAATGGACTGTAGAAAGGCCAATGGCGGCAGAATTGTTGGGCATGGTCCATGTGCCTGATCAAAATTAATAGGAAAAAATATATAAAAAGGCTGAATTGTTGGGCTTGGCCCATGTAAAACAACGAACTGGATCGGGCTGATTCTTATCCACGTCAGCTTGCCACGCTGGATCCTACGTGGTCCGGGGAGGGTGCTAGTGACCAAAAATTTGGTCGTGGAACCAACGACCTTTTACATATCACAAAGAAGGTCGTTAATTTTAGTTTACGACGGCCAGCTTTTGACCATCTGTTTTTGGTCACAAAAAGGTCACAAATGGAAAATAATGACCATTCAGTGACCAATAGTCAAGGTCACAAGTTGGCATATTTCTTGTAGTGCAACCATGATCCCCCACCGGAAGCAAACTCCTACAAGAGCTCAATGCTTGGATTTAGGTACCCATTTTGTAATGGGTCCTTTGAGGTTGGTAACAAGGGTCTTAGGAACCCAAATAGACCATTCAATGTACTCACAAGAAGAACCAACAAATTTAGCAAAAATATGTCCATCACTAGCACGACATAGAACATAAGAAGGGTTAAAGTCGCCAGCTTTGTTGGATGGCGTGGCAGTGTTTTTCTTGAATCCACCACTCTTCACAATGTTCTTCTTCTTAGGAGCACCCTCTCTCTCTTTTACAAAGGTTTGCTTGACAAAAGGAGGTTGCTTGGTCTTCTCGTTCTTCTTCTTCTTGGGCTTGGGAGCAAACCCGATTCCTTCCTTCGCCACAACTTCCTTTTGATTGCTCAAAAGATTGTTGAGGTTCTTCTCACCTTGTATACAAGACACAAAGCCTTTCTCAAGTTGCTTATTCAACTTGACATTCTCTTCAACAAGATGCACATGCTCGCAACATGGGTTAGTAGCATTTGCATTATCAATTAAAACCATGCAAGGAAAGGTAGCTTTCTCCTTGGTTAGCGAAACTTGAAGTTGATCATGAGACTCTTTGAGGCTAGTATGTACACTCTTCAAGACCTTGTGAGCCTTGTCAAGCGTAACAAACTCCTCCTTGAGTCTAGCATGGTCAACCACAAGCTTTGCCTTCTCGAAATTGAGCACGCGAGAGACAACTAAAGCATGATCAAGATATTTCTTTAATTTAGAATGATCATCGTTGTGTGACTCCTCAAGAGCCAAACGAAGACCACGCTCTTCCTCAAGAGCATTAGAGAGATCCGATATCTCATCGGCATAGTCTCGACTATGACCCTCCATTTTAGAAATGGTCTCAACGTGAGCCTCGATCATGTCATTGGCTTCACCGAGTTGTTCCAAGAGAGCAACGAAGTGCTTCTTGGGTTTGCCCTTGAGTTTACTCATAAATAACTCAAATTCATTTTCCTCCTCCTCTGCCCCCTCACTCTCATATATACAATCCATCAATGAAGGATTAGAAGTGATGGCAGAATTGATGTTGGGGGTTACCTTGTTGGTGGCCTTAGCCATGAGGCACTTGGCGGTGATGTTCTCATTTGGTGAGTCAAAGAGGGATGATCGTGGAGTTGTTGCAATAGAAATGGTGGCCATAGTGACCATCACATCATCTTCTTCTTCATCATCATCCTCAACATATTATTCTTGGGCCACCAATCCTTTGGGAGGAGTCTTCTTGTTGAAGTTGTTCTTGTTGGGATAAGAATTGGCCTTGTCCTTTCGGATAAGCTTGCCTCCATTGTCTTCTCTTTTCTCATATGGGCAATCTACAACGAAGTGACTCACATTGACACAATTGTAGCACGTCCTCACTCGTTGCTTGCCCTTGAGGCCACTTGAATTGTTCTTGTTGAAGTTGGGCCTTGAGTTCTTCTTGTTGCCCCAAAATTGCCGTGAGGCAAGAGCCATGTGCTCATGATAGGCATATTTGATGTCTTCTGGGCAACACTCATCTTCATCCTCTTCATCCTCCTCTTCCACACAAGCTTTGGCCTTCAAAGCAAGATTGGGATTCTTTGATCGTTGAGCTTGCAACACCGCATTGTCGGCGGTCATATACAAGATCCTCATGGCAACGGACTCATCCAACACTTCACTTGAGGACAAAGTGTGGAAGTCCGGTCTTTGGCGGATGACGGAGGACATGGCCTTGTGATAAGGCATCATGGCCTTGAGAAATTTGCGCTTGATCCAATTGTCATTCATATCCTTGCTCCCATGATCTCGAAGTGAAACCGCAAGAGTGGTTAATCTCCGGTAAAGTTCACGGGGATCTTCATGTTCGATCATGGCAAACTCATCGGCTTCATCTTGCACAACTTCATAGTTTGAGCGTTGAATGCTTGCGCTTCCCTTGTACAAGGAACCAACATGCTCCCATGCTTCGTTGGCCACGGAGAAGGGTCAAGATGTGCAATGTCTTTGGGAGGGATAACCTCTTGAAGAATGCAAAGAACGGACTCGTTGAATTGATGATCCGCAGTTTCTCTTGGAGTTAAGTTGTAAGGATCATGCGGGTAGAAACCTTGCTCAATGATTCTCCGAATATTAGTAGAACAATGATTTAAATGACGTTTAAAACGAAACGTCCAAGTAGCAAAATCAAAATTTTTTATAAACTTAGGAGGAGGACCAACCAAATTTAAATGCGGAGTAGGAACGGGTGATCCATAATTGATGGGAGGAGCGGAGTGAGCAAAAATGCCACTCCCATTCTTAGTCACCGGGACTTGCTCACTACTAGCTTCTCCCTTGTCGGGAATAGCATCCGACACGTTGGTAGCGGGATGAACCACTTCCAATGGTGTGTTGGGTAATTTAAGTCCCTCGATAAATTCTTTGAACATGCCTTTGACCTCAGTCGCCAGTGAGTCTTTCAATGTGTCCATAGCAACATTGAACTCCTCACGAGAGACCGAGGTTCCCCCATCGGACGTAGGCAAGGACGGAGTTCCATCGAAGTGTCCCTCCGTCTCGACTACGTTGTCACGCATACTCTTTGAACGGTAAAGTCCTTAATAAATAGACGAGGCTCTGATACCAATTGAAAGGATCGATATGGTTGACTGGATGGGGGTGAATAGGCAACTAACAATTTTTTGCTTTTCTTGACCAAATAAACTTAGCAACAATATAGGTTGACTAGATATGCAACTAGGTGGATAACCTATATGATGCAACAATGATAAGCACACAAGCAAGCAAGCTATGATACGCAACGAAATCTTGCACAAGTAAAGGTAAGAGATAAGCACAAGTGGAACCGGTGAAGACGAGGATGTGTTACCGAAGTTCCTTCCCTTTGAGAGGAAGTACGTCTTCGTTGGAGCGGTGTGGAGGCACAATGCTCCCCAAGAAGCCACTAGGGCCACCGTATTCTCCTCACGCCCTCACACAATGCAAGGTGTCCTAATTCCACTAGTGGTGCCCTTGAAGGCGGCGACCAAACCTTTACAAACAAGGTTGGGGCTATCTCCACAACCAAATTGGAGGCTCACAACGACACCACGAAGCTTCACCAAAATGGAGTATGGCTCCGCGGTGACCTCAACCGTCTAGGGTGCTCAAACACCCAAGAGTAACAAGATCCGCAAGGGATTAGTGGGGGAATCAAATTTCTCTTGGTGGAAGTGTAGAACGATGCCTTCTCAACCAATCCCTAGGAAATCAACAAGTTTGATTGGCTAGGGATGAGATATAGGGCGGAAATGGAGCTTTGAGCAACAATGGAGCTTGGGAGGAAGAGGTGAGTCTTTTTGGAGAAGAAGACTCCCCTTATATAGTGGAAGAACAAATCCAACCGTTATCCACCAACTCTGCCCGCCACATGCGGTACTACCGCACCTGACTTGTGGTACTACCGCACGGCCTTGTGGTACTACCGCACGGGGTGCGGTACTACCGCTGGCGTGGCATGAGCCAGATCTAGCCATGTTGCGTATAGCAACGGGCGGTAGTACTGTCGGAGCGGTACTACCGCACGCCCTTGCAGTACTACCTCAAGGCAGGGTTCAGACTGGTGGGAAAAGAGCGCGGACTTATAAATTTACATCCGCGGCTACTTCCGCAGAGTTTCGATCGATGCAAAAACCCGGCACGGTGCTACCGCTCGCCCGGAACGGTACTACCGCGTAAGACGCGGAAGTAAAAAATTACTTTCGCTCCTACTTTCGCACTAGCCACGACGCTGCGGCAGGGCTCACGGTACTACCGCGCCCTTGGCACGGTACTACCATGGTGTGTGGTACTACCATAGCCACGAAGCGGTACTACCGTTGGACCCTGCGGTACTACCGCTCCCTTGAGCGGTACTACCACATGCCTCATAGTAGTAGTAGTAGAAAGCCTCTGTTTTTGTAAAGACAAAGTAAACAGCCGATGCTCCAATGATGTGAAGGAAAGGTGGTGCAAATGTATAGATGTGTACGTGTTGATTCCACCCTAACCTTTCCGAAGCAGACCCCCTCTTAATAGTACGGCTTTCCTATGACTCAATTCCACCGAAAAGAAACAAAAGGAAACGCCGTCTTCGATAGGTTCCGAAGGGCACTTAATCGTCTTGTGCCTAGACATAAGATATCTGAAATTCTCAATGCACACGATCCGCAAAAGCATTGTCATCAATCACCAAAACCACTTAGGGAGAAATATGCCCTTACACCCTCTCAGTAATGCACATCATAAGAAGCCTTGCAAGCAATGCGACTAATAAGTTAGTTGCGAGATGATGCATTACGGAACGAGTAAAGAGACTTCCCGGTAACGAGATTGAACTAGGTATGAAGATACCAACGATCGAATCTCGGGCAAGTAACATACCGATGACAAAGGGAATATCGTATGTTGACATTACAGTACGATCGATAAAGATCTTCGTAGAATATGTGGGAACTAATATGAGCATCTAGGTTCCGCTGTTGGTTATTGATCGGAGAGGTGTCTCGGTCATGTCTACATAGTTCTCGAACCCGTAGGGTCCGCACGCCTAACGATCGATGACAATTCTGTATTATATGAGTTATGTGATTTGGTGACCGAATGTTGTTCGAAAACCCGGATGAGATCACGGACATGACGAGGAATCTCGAAATGGCCGAGAGGTAAAGATTGATATATAGGACGAAAGTGTTCCGAGTGGTACCGGGTACATATCGGAGTACCCGGGGGTTATCGAAACCCCGGGGAGAAGTTATGGGCCACATGGGCCTTGAGAGGGGAGCACACCAGCCCACAAGGGTTGGCGCGCCCCCCATTTGGTAAGAGGCCGAGTGGGAGTAGGGAAGAGGGGCGGCGCCCCCTCCTTCCTTCTCTTCTTCCTTCTTCCCTTATCTCTCCAATGGAAAACATGGTAAGGGGGCGAATTGGACTAGGGGCCCAAGTAGGATTCCTCCTACTTGGTGCGCCATATGGCTGCTCCCCTTCCCCTCCCACCTATATATATGTGGGGAGGGGGCACCTAGAACACACACCAACAATTGTTAGCCGTGTGCGGCGCCCCCTCCATAGTTCACACCTCCGGTCATATTCTCGTAGTGCTTAGGCGAAGCCCTGCGCGGATCACTTCACCATCACCGTCACCACACTATCATGCTGATGGAACTCATCTACTTCCTCGACACCTTGCTGGATCAAAGGAACGAGGGACGTCATTGACCTGAACGTGTGCAGAACTCGGAGGTGTCGTACGTTCAGTGCTTGATCGGTCGTAACGGGAAGAAGTTCGACTACATCAACCGCATTGTCAAACGCTTCCGCTTTCGGTCTACGAGGGTACATGGACGCACTCTTCCCCTCTCGTTGCTATGTATCTCCTAGATAGATCTTGCGTGAGCGTAGGGATTTTTTTGAAATTGCATGCAACGTTCCCCAACACTAGCCTAGTTAGGGGCCCCGCTTTTCGAATGCGTCAAGCATGGCTTATGTGGAGTAGCCGACAATCTTCACAATCCTTGGCGTTAAACATGGAAGCATCGGTCAACAGCACGGGGGCGCGGACGTGAGGCCGGGAAAGACACGGGCCACACGACGCATTCATTAAAGCCCTGTATCATACTCCACTTTTTCTTTTTTTTCTTACATACTCTCTGTATTCGGTTATGGTTCCTCCATGTAAACAGCTCAGCTTACATCATGAATGATAAAACAGACCTTTTACGGTCCTTGCACACCCTTTAGTGTCGTTTTTCTTCTTTCGCTCTTGCCTAGTAGCAATATAGGCCCTGTTTGGTTCATAAGTCTTAGGACTTTTTCTAGTCCCAACTAAAAAGTCTCTAGTCCCTAAAAAGTCACTCCCTATTTGTTTCCAGGGACTAAAAAGTCCCTAGTCCCTCCCTGGAGGTTATTAAATGGCATGTAAAAGACCATGTTACCCCTATTAAACAACACCATGGGGCGGCGGGCAATGGGTGCTGGGAGGGGCGTTGTTGGGAAAGTCCTAAAAAGTCCCCAAAAAAGACTCTCCTTGAGAGTCTTCTTCGTTTAGTCCCAAAAAGCAACTTTTAGTCCCTAGTAGTCCCTTCTGTTTGGTTAAAAAGTCTCTAAGAGGGACTTTTTCTAGTCCCTACACCAAAAAGTCCCTGGAAACAAACACCCCCATAGCAACCACTCGAACTACACAGATGACCTCAGGTTTCAACCAGGGGCTCGGATTTCGAACAAATGAGTTCCGCCACACGACCCGTCCATTAAAACCCTGTATCATACTCTACTTTTTTCTTTTCTTTCTTACATACTCTCCGTATTTGGTTAAGGTTCCTCCATGTAAATAGATCTGGTCAAGCGCATCCTTCGGTACATTCACGGCACACTGACTTGCGGTCTTCGACCATGTGCCCCCGCCTCCACTGAGTTGTTTGCATACAGGGATGCGGATTGGGCCGGCAGCCCGGATACATGAAGATCCACGTCCAGCTACTGTGTCTTCTTCGATGACTCGCACATCTCATGGTCCTCTAAGCGGCAGCCCACCGTATCCCGCTCGAGTGCCAAAGTTGAGTACCTTGCGGTGGCCAATGTTGTAGGTGAGACATGTTGGCTGCGTCATCTCCTTGGTGAGCTTCAGGTTCCAATTCCCAAGGCCACAGTGGTTTTCTGCGACAATATTTCGGCCACCTATCTCATTGCAAATTTGGTGCAGCATAAGCGCACCAAACACAATGAGCTGAATGTTCACTTCGTGCGCGAGAAGGTACAATTGGGTGAGCTCTGTGTACTTCACGTGCCAACTCAAGAGTTCCCCGACATTATGACCAACAAGTTGCCAACTGCTGCATTTCAGAAGTTCGTTCCAGTCTTTGCATCGCCGATGCCGACAATTCGACTATGGGGAGGGGGGTGTTGGACGTGACATATCTGTGCATAGCCCCAATTGATATCTCTCTTATCTCTAGCCTTGTATAGCCTAACTACTAGAGATTTGTTAGGGATTGTTGGCTTGTCACGCAAGATATCTCATGTATATATTGTACCGACTCCAATGAATACAATTGAGTTGCATCCAATACCTTTTCTACATGGAGCATGGCAAATCATGGACATTTGTGGCAATCTCTGGTACGCATGTCAATTTACTATTATGCGGCATAGATAAAACTCTAACAATTTTTCTACTAGTATGACATTAAATTTTTATCAACATGCCAAATCTTTTTGCGATATAGCATGCCAAATGTATTTGTTCTTGTAGCATGGCAATCTTGAGCATCCGTTGGGAGTGGTTTCTTTTTTTTCTTTTTCTTTTTTGAGGGGAACACTTTCTGATGTGGTTGTTCGCTCGCTCGATTGACCCCGAAAAACATCGTCACGTTATTGGGGATATATTTCTAAGAAAATTGAGATCTAACCGCACCCATTATATAACTGCAATTTGGCGAGGAGAAGCTTTAACGAGCCCAAGAGTGGACCATACACTCCAACTAACCTAACTTCGTTAGGCAGATTCTCAACACCCTCTGCACTGTATGGCACCAACCCTATTTTTATGCTTGTGTTCCCGAGGTTCGTCCAGACAGTGTCTCCCCTCTTTATTTCCACGGTCCACGCAGACAAGTGGTCAAACATTATGTGATGGCAACAAGATATACTATAGTGCAAGCGCAAAGCTAAAAAGGAAAAACCGATCATAGATGATGTTGATAGTTCGTAGTAACCCCTAAAGCAAAACCCACTCCCACATCTTATGGGTTTTGTCTTTGTTTTGTTCTTACCAGCTACTCTTGCCTCGTCATGGATCTCAATCATGCCATCATTATTCGACGCCCAAAAATTTGTTTTTGTTTCGCTCTCATTTTTTTTCCTTTTTTCTTTTTCACAAGGGAAATTACAGAGCAGTGCAAACTAAGCAGCAGCGGCCAAAACAGAGCTAGGACAGGCAGTGCCTGCCGCTAGCTCTTGCGTTGCGCTGTTGTCTTTTTATTTTTGGTCGTCCCATCTCATCGCATCCACGGCTCTGTCTTCGCACAAAACCTCTGCTCTTTTGGGAACGACCGCCATTGTCGCTGCCTGCTGCTAGTAGAGTAGTAGTAGTGATTCAGACTTCGGAGCCTGGCCCGTCTTTATTCATCCATCCATCCATGGACGTCTTTGCTCTCTTGTCATGTCGCCTTTGGTCCTTTCAGCTTCCTTTCAGCGGCATCAAAAGCTCCCACAGCCATCGCAGTCGATCCAAACCATTTGACTTGCCCACCGAGAGACGACGATGATGGGCGCGCACAGAAGAGACCTTTAATCAATCTATCAAGATTTTTTTGGGGGGTAGACCGGTAGGGTTGCGGAGCATATCATCGTCCTAATCATCATCATCTGCTCATCTTCCTCCTCTTGCTGCTGACCGGGGAGCTGTCGAAGCCAGAGCTTTCCGGGGGCGACGACGCCATGGTGGTCGTCGTGCTGGCGCCGTCGCTTGTGCAGCTGAGGTAGCCGGCGTCCAGGTCCAGCACCCCGGTGGGGCTCCGGGGAGCAGACATGGCGGGGGAGTAGGCTCTGCCCATCAGGCCTGCGGTTTTAGGTGGCGGCACTGTGGCGCCGGTAGCCTGGATCATGGCTTCATGGCAACTCAGCACCCGCTCCTGCAGAAAGCAACACGCCATTAAGTCGCCATGTCGCAGAGCGTAAATGCGGCTCACGCGTTCCCTGCATGGTGTCTGGACAAGTACGCGCGGCTACAGGGACAGGAGCGAGCGACTGCAATGACTTTTTTTTTTCTGTATGCCTAGCGTACTGCTGCAGCAGGTCCAAAAGGCCAAGAACCACGCTGCGGCGCAGTAAATGAGACGTGGTGCCCGGACAATTAAAAAAAAGAGTTGCGTGCGCGTCTCACCTTATCTACGTGGGTGCAGCAAGCCGGCTTGTGGGCGCCGTGTTCTTCCCCGGCCACGGCGGCGGCCACCGTCGCGGCGATCTCCGACGGCCGGAACTCCAGGCAGCTCGTCCCTGTCATGCGTGAACCCATCCACAGCGTGAGATTTTTCCAAAAAAATGTCTCTAGATATCGATCTGCCAAGTGCCAACCAAAAAGAAAAGATGTTGCGTGCGTGTGTGCGCACCTCTGGATATGCAGAGGATGAGCTCCGTGGCCTCCCGGACGGCGTGCCTCGACGGCGCATTGCCGCCGCTCAGCTGGTGGAGGAAGTAGTCGAGGTAGGAGAAGGGGGTGACAGCCTGCATCCGCCATTTGAGCGTGCTGAGGACCAGCAGCTCCATCCTCTGGATCGTCTTCGCCTCGAACGCGTAGCGCGCGTCGGCGGCCTGCAGGTCGATGGACCGAGGCACGGAGGTCTCCTCCATCTTGGCGGCAAGAGACAGGCACGCCACCGATAGCAGCTGCGTCATCCAGGCCTTGCCCTCCTGTAAACACGAGCGAGGTTCACATGAATGAATCAACGCTGCAATGGCGGGGCGCGCATTAATGGCCGGCCCGTATCTCCTTACCGGTATCTGGTAGAGCGAGAGGAAGCGGTCCATGTAGTTGAGGGCCAAGCAGGCGGTGACAGGGCCGAAGCCGTAGTACGTGTGAACCTGGTGTTAGATGGATGGACACCGATGGTTAATCATCACTGGATGGATGGACACGAACGGGAACGAACCAGAGGAGAGACAGCTCGCGTCAACTAAGGAAAGGAAAGAGAGCGCACCTTCCATATCCAGTCGACGGCGTCCATCCGCACTTGGAGATCCATGCCCCCGGCGCGGAGCCGCTCCGCGTAGTCCTCCCTGGGCATGTGCTCCGCCTCCGTCGCCACCCAGCGGGCCACGCATTCCTCGGACGGCAGCGGGAACTCCACGGCCAGCTCGCCGCCGCCGCCGCCGCAGTACGGCGACCCGCCCGCCCTCGCCCCGGCCGCCGCCGTCTCCTCCTCGCCTTCGCCGTAGCCGAAGATGCTGCTGCTGTCCTCGGCGCAGAGCAGGATGGAGGCGGCCATCTCGTAGCTCGGGGCCATCGGTGTTTCCTTCCTGGTAGATGCTGCGTGATACAGTGATACTAAACGGCGCAGATGGCCTGGGCGCGGCTCGCTCCTCCTCCCCGACGGACCACGCGCAGCTCGTGCTCCGCCACTGGCCTGGAGCGGGTGAGGTGTGCGAGAGGAGGAAGAGGAGGGGCGGGGCGGATGAGCGGAGGGTGGGACGGGTCTTTTGTACGTAGCGGCGTGCGGACAAGGGAGGGGCGTTTTCGTCAATCAAGAGGTAAAAAGACGACGGGCAACGGAAGCGGGAAGCGGGGGCGCGCTGACTCGACCCGAGCAACCAAAATTTCCACCTTTTCTTCCTTTCCGAGTCTGTACTTTGAGGCGCCGCATTGCTTTTCTGCGCCCCATTTTTTTACGACTGTGCTGAATGATTTCCTGCATTACTATTTCTCTCTCTGCGTTCTTCTTTTATCGTGTTTCTTTCCTATTATATTATATCACGTTTACCGTTGTGGTCTGGCGTGTACGTACGCGTAAAAAGAGATACCGTGTGCTGCCGGCGTGAAATGAGTGAGACGAAATATGATGATTGCGGAAGATGATGACGGGTAAATAAAAAAGGAAAGAAACGGACGCATGTGACGAGAGCGACAATGACACCTTGGCCTTGTTTGTCGAGTTAAGCAAGGCGTTAACGGATGACAACTACTAACATATGATCATCGCGGTTCTTCTGTGGAGGGGATTTTCAGCAAAATATACAACTCTAAGATTACGTTATTCTTTTAGTTTATTTTTGGACCCCAATACCCAGGGAACGTCAGATTTTTAGGGCTCCAGGCCAATGCCCTCAAAGCCATCGGATCACGATCAAATGGAAGGCAGTTTCTCTATATGACGTGGCAATTTTCCTGCCTTTTTTGTGCCAAATGGCAACTTTCGCCTCTGATCATGCCAAATCCTACAAAGTTGGCATGACGACTTTAGTTGGCATGGCATTTTTAAGCCTGGGTGTTTGCCAGATAACATCTTTTTTGCACTAGTAAACTTACATTTATTAACATGGTTACATTGATGTAACTTAGATAAGTTGCATATTCACAAAAAACTAGATAAGATGCAACTACGAGAACTTGAAATATGCAGATATCTCAATGATGTAGACGTGCGTACATGATTTTGGCCACATCTAGATCTGAATTCACATATACGTTTCTCCAGTTTTCTCGGGTATCTTGTTCTAAAAGTGGGGGGCTCTTAGCAGAGAACATAATAATTAGTTTTGCATTAATCAAGCAAGCGATAAGCACCTCACCTATAGCAGTTGCGTCATCCCAGCCTTAGGGTCAGTTCTTTTGCTGCCTTCTTGAATAAGCTGGAATAAACTGCCCCTGACCCAGCTTATTCTAAAAGCCCAACCAAATCAATTTTTTTAGAAGCCGACTATTAGGCTTCTAAAAAATTGATTTGGCTGGGCTTCTAGAATAAGCTGGGTAGGGAAAGTCACCAAAAGAACTGGCCCTAAGCCATGCCGAGTTTTTTTTTAGAGCTCGACAAGGCCTATCTGCTATGATGTTAGTGAGTGTTCGCCCATGGAAACTCTTTTTCTCGATCTTGATGCTATTTTGTAGCGTTAAAGATTTGTTTGAACTCCCTCGAGCACCAAGGTTTGTAATTTTCATAACATAAATATGTCAGACCTTTCCAAAATATTTGAAAACTTAAAAAATATTTTGAATACTGATCTCATTAAAATTAACCGAGTTTGAACAAAAAACAATGATCTAATTTAAATTTTATTTGAAATTAGTTTGAACATGGCCTAGAATTTCAACGTTCCAAATATTTTGGGCACTCATTAAAATTACCAAAATTCAAAATGGTATTGAAATCCGACCAGAGTGACAAGAGGTGGTTCTACCATGATTGGCCATGGCCCTCTTCAACATTCGCTTGGGGCACAAAGTCAGTTCCAATGACATCGAGGGCTGCTTGTATGTAGATGATACATACGACGAGTTCCCATACCCGACCAAAGGATAATGTTGTCCGCTTCGCTATTTTGGGTTTGCTAATTAATTTTCAAATTAAATTAAGGGAAATGCCAACTGCTGCACAACTACCACGTAATAACTAGTAAACGATGCGTTTGATTATGTTGCATTTACAATTGCATAAAATGTTTCAATTGCAGCATGTGTTTCAACTGCAAGTTTTCAACGAGATTCAGAAGTGTTTACTAATCGTCAAACAAGTAGTAGTACGTACATGTTTACTGAAGAGTCGCCCCAAAATAAAACAAGATGGTTCGGAAACCATAGTGATTATCGGATAGCGCTTCCATCCTGTGATGTGTTGCACCTTTGGCAGTAGATGAGTTTTTTTTTTTTTTTGGCAGTAGATGAGTTAGTCAGTGGTGGCTTGCAAATTTCATTGATTGAATTGACTTGTCATTTCCACGGAAAATGCAATAACAAGATAGAGCCACATCATCTGAAACACAAGCCTTATCCATAAAATGACGGGAGGTGACATACCCATAAGCCTTACCCATAAAACATCAGGTTAGGGAGTTGCCATTTCTCAATCGATTGTGAAATACTCCCTTCGTCCCAAAATTCTTGTTTTTAATTTGTTTAAATACGGATGTATCTAGTCACGTTTTAGTGTTACATACTTCCCTATCTAGATGAATCTAAGACAAGAATTTTGAAACGGAGGAAGTAACAATCAACTCTTAAACCATTGGATCCTGCGCAGTTAATCGTGCAAATTTTTTCTTGGTTCTTGGTGTACATCTTACGTCGTTTTTTTCATGTTTCTATTTTCTCTGTGCAAGTACAATTGCACGCTCGAGGGCGCAGAGCGCACAGTTTTTCCTATACCGACTGAGATCCAGCCAAACCAAAAAAAAAAAAAATCCCTAGTAAATGCGACGTGATCCAACTCCGCTTTCTAAAGCCGGCTCAGTTCAACTCGGTTTGCAACGAACGGCGAAATAAAATGCACTGTAACTAGTACGCGCATTCGTGCGTATTTGAGAAAAAAAAAATGCACTGTAACTAGTAATTCACTCGGCGTTGGTCATGCCACTCCATGCAACATTTTGTACACACATTATGCCATTGAATTGCAATGCAGAGCCTCAGGCATGCAGCTCTAGTGCCAGGCAGGTCCTACGGCGACCCCTTTGACCGCACGGAAAAGAAGCAGGCGTGCCGGCCCCGGTTCGCGCCACTGTTCGCCTGTGATCAGACCCCTCCCTGCACCGCCACTGCAGCCATGAAATTGTTGTACTATGCACTCCTTGGTTGCCGCTGCTCGCTCCGGCGCGTCGCGAGCAAGCCCTCGGATTCCCGCCCGGCCGACCGCCGCGGCCACGCGCGCGGCCGTGCTCTGCACGCACGCGTCAGCTTTAACCTTTAGCCCATTTCGACGAGCTAGCTACGCAGCCAACCAGCCAGCCAGGAACGATCTTTGAGTATGCTATTGCTCGGGCTCCGCACGGCGCGCCCTCCTATAACGGTTTCTTTCCTCCTGCCGGAACGGATCCTATCTCCGGTGAGTGTGGCCCGTAAAGCACCCCGTTGGATCGGCAACGGCATCGTCCATGCGTACGTACGTACGTGTGTACATACGCATACGACTGTGCGCGGGCATACGGCGCCATCACTGTGGCAGTCACTTTTATCTGCGGCACAGTGTCACGCAGCATTGACGTTGATGTGCGTGTTCTCACTCACAGTGGCCATACGACACGAGACGATCGATCGACCACGTACTGTGGCGGCCCGGGACGCAGCCAAGGCCAAGTCTCCCGCTCACACTCGCTTTGCCCGGCTGCCTGCATGCATGCATGCATGGTCCATGAGACGGGCAGGACGATCGATGACTGCTCCGTCGAGATCCGAGCTCTCGAAATGGCCGCCTGACCATTCGAGGAACGCCTTTCACTGCGTGTTATTTAACGCCCGCCCGGCCTGGGTTGGTGGTGACCACCGCTCCGCCCCGCTCGCGGCAGGCAGCAGCGGCAAGTTAGGCTGGTCACAATTGCCAAGAACATAAGACTAGTCATAGTGGGGAGTAACTTACACTAGTAACATACACGTATTACTAGACTATGTTACTACCTCTATAGTGGGTACTACTACTAGTATGGTCATTTATTAGTCTGGTCATAATAGGCAAGAACATAATGCCCCCACTCGATTTTTTGGCCCACTTACACCTGCCAGCGATATAGAACATTGCCCCCGTTCAGGCCAGAATATTTGCCCCCATTGGCCCAATTCTGTGTTGTTTTAGAAGCCCATCTATCCTTGTGAGAGAAAGCGAGCAACCGGCTAGCCCATCTAAGAGAGAATACAACACGCAGATCCTACGAGCAGGCTGAAATCGCTACATCCTGACTAATCTACTTCTCGCGCGACCGCCCAGCCGAATCCGCCGACGCCTGGCTATAAACTGCGCAGCGCCTACACGCCGCCGGCCGCCCCTCCGATGATGAACCATTCAGCCTTGATCTGTACCGTGCACGCCGGCCGGCCGGACGCGTCGCCGTCCCTAAGGAAAAAAGAAGCGCACCACTCATCAAGCCCTAGGTTCAGTTCTGATCTGTTCCTTTCTATTTTTTCTATTATTAGTCTATTCTGGTTTCATGTTTAAAAAGGTACAAACAGGTAGTTAGGTTAATTGAACCTATTCCTCACGAAGCATGTGGCCGTCGGAGAATAAAATCGATATACTATTGTAATATTGTGCCTTCATGTACGTCAATGTATTTATTGTTTAACTACTCCTATTTGACATTGACAGGAAACCTAACGAATTTTTTTTGTATAATCCACAACAGTTAGTATGCCTGAAATCGATCTGAACATGCTTACTCGGTAATGTGCTCAAGCTTATATTTTTATCTGTCAATGTTTGCATTCTCTCTGTATTTAAACATGTTTTTTTCCTGCGGCTAAGGTTAAAATCAAGGACGTGCCATGAAAAGGGACGACATATTCATATTTCTCAAGTTATTCTGCTTTCAGTGGTTAGTATACTTTCATTTTGGCAAATGAACCTGTCACAGTTACGTGTGTGATGACATTATCTTATATAAGCAAGTATACAGTTTTGCTTCTCACACACTATATTTATGCTTTTGTGGTTGGTTTTTTAAATCATCTACCTATTACCCTGTATATATGTTTTTGAAAAAAAAATCGTATATCTCTTTGCCCCCTCTCGGTTTTTATCCTGGCTCCGCCCCTGTCCACAGTGGGTAGGAACATGTAGGTAGTGTCATGCAACAATGCATTTATTAGCTTATAGACTCATTGTTTCTTGAAGTGTGTGATGTTCCGGTAACTTAGCTAGTTACCACAAGCACCTCACTCTTCATTAAATATGTGCCACATAAGCAACGTTGTATTGAAATATGTGATGTTACTCCTAAGTTCCACGCCACTGTGACCAGCCTTAGGTGCGTCGCAGGGCGTTTATAATAACTGACGGGAGGACGTAGAAGTGTGAGCGTGACTGTGCGTGTCTTTCTGTGTGTGTGTGGGGACACGCACGCAAGGCAGAAGCCCGAAACCAAAACACATGGCGCCATGGCGCCGACCGATGGTGAGTGGTGACCGGTCGAGACGCAGGCCCTGCGATGGTCGACAGTTCACTGCGTGTGCGTCGTACCCTGAACGCTGGGACACACACACACACTCGCTGTTTGTGTCAGTCATTCAGTCCCGCGAGACGTGCTGCAGCTGCAAAAAGTCGGTGCCTCGATTGAGTTTTCTGCAGCCGGAGCGCGTAGCTAGAGTCGCTAGCCACCCCGTGTCTCCATCATGATCGGTCGCCCTACTCGGCCATGGAAATACGGAACCGAATCACTAAAGAATCACGGATGTAGTACGTACGTATGTGATACCCGTAACAGTATCAGTATCGTATTATACGCGTAATGAAGCTGTACTACGTATTAGTCGCCAATCCCTAGTAAAACCAAGACAAGCAGAGGGGGCATGTTCGGCAGCATCGGTTCCCGTAAAGATGTTTGTATACTCCTATGAGCATATGATAAGGCTGGTGCCAACGCGGGCGGTAGTGGGGGCGGTACCGCCCGCGGTCGGGCGATAGCGGGGCGAGACGAGAGCGGCGGGCGGTGGATCCGTCGCCGGGCGAGAGCGGGCGCTATCGCCCCGCTCTCGCCCGCGTTGGCGGCGGCAGGCGGGCGGTAGTGGGGCGGGAGGCGGGGCGGCGCGATGGCGTGGCGGGGCGGTAGTGAGGCGGTAGTGGGGGCGGCAACGTGGCGCGCTCTGATTCGTCCACGTCAGCTAGCCGTTGATGTATCCGTTGGAGCTCCAAAAAATTTGAAAAAAAATCCAAAAAATTCCAAATTTCATCCCCAACCCCTATAAATACCCCCACACCGGATTCACTCATTCCACACCCCATTTCATCTCATTTCTCTCCTCCACTCTCCATTATGTAATTTTTTATTTATTATGTAATTTTTTTATTTATTATGTAATTTTTTTATTTATTATGTAATCAGTACAATTTGTAGTTGAATAAAATTATTTTCTTACATTATTTTGAATGTCTAAAGAAATGCGAGTGAAATAACTAAATCTGAGGAGAGAGAAGATGACGTGGCGGTAGTCTGCCACTACAGACCGTGCACTGGCACCGTGATGTGAGAGTGGGGTGAGAGTGGGGTCAGAGTGAGGGTAAAAGCTGACGTGGCGGGGCGATAGTGGGGCGGTGCGTTGGCACCAGCCTAATGCTACTAGCCCCGTATAGCTGCAGGGATGGATCGGAAGTCAGAAGAGAAGATTACAAGGCAGTAAAAACAAGACAAATGGCAGGCTCACCCACGGAGCTCTGCAGCGCCATTGGCTTTTCTTATTTGACCGGTCTGCCTGCCTAGCTAGCTTCTCCGGACCCGAGGCACCGAGGCAGTGAGTGTCAGCTTACTACACATGAACCGAGGTAAATGCATTGTTGGTCCGAATAATGGAATCGTCGGTACGTTCCTGGTGCCTTTCCTTGACAACATGGAGGTGAGGTTAAGCCTTAAGCCTTGAGCGGGGGAGGCGCTACCGTCCAAGCCTGGAGATGACGGGGTGGTGCTTTTACCTTTGGTTCTTCCGTTTGGGCGCTCTCGTCGTCAGATCATCCGTGACTTGATCAAGCTGAGTTGGTATCACCGTTAACATATTGCATCTGCACTACCACCGTACGTTCACACCACATATGCATGGATCTCTCGGGCAAGTGTGTCATCTCTCGGGCGGGTTCCGACAAGGTTTCTGGGGGCAAATGCAAAATTAACTGGACTTCCGTGTGCCGCCCCATGATCCTCGGTGGCCTTGGTATCCTTCACCTTGCGAAGTTTTCTCGTGCACTTCGCCTAAGGTGGCCATGGCTTGAGTGGATCGCGCCGGAAAGACCTTGTGTGGGCACTGGCAACCCTTGCGACAAGGAGGACATGGATCTTTTTCACGCCCTCACGAAGGTCACGATAGGAGATGGGCGCAAGGCGAGCTTCTGGGAGTCGGCCTGGCTTGATGGGCTTAGACCCAAGCACATTGCACCACTAATTTTTGACATTTCCAGAAGCAAAAGGTGGAGTGTAAGGAAGGCAATTCAGAACGGTGCTTGGGTGGACAAAATTAGATTCTCAAATGGCCTAACGGTGGCGCACATCCAGGAATTCATCTCGCTTTGGACTTTGGTGACCCAGGTGCAATTACAAGACAACTACCCCGACACCATCACTTGGAAGCTCGCCACCTCGGGGCATTATTCGGCGGCCACTGCATACAAGGCGCAGTTTTGTGGCATCATGGCTTCTAGCTTCAAGAGCACGATCTTGAAGAATTGGGCACCGCCAAAATGCAAGTTCTTTGCCTGGTTGATCACTCAGAATCGGGTTTGGACGGCCGACCGACTTGCTAAACGTGGTTGGCCAAATTGTGGCAACTGTCCGTTGTGCAACCAAGTTCCGGAGTCAGCGACACACCTACTCTTCCAATGTAGATTCTCCATAAGGGTGTGGACCATGGTGCGCGACTGGCTTCAGCTCGAAGGGTTACACCCAAATACTTGGCATGGATTCGAAGATGCACAATCTTGGTGGTATGCCATGGTTCACGACGGCTTCGGACGTCGTAAGGCTATGGCTTCTATTACGATGCTTGTGTCTTGGGAGATTTGGAACGAGTGCAACGCGAGGATTTTCAACAAAAAATTCGCCACGTCGACACTAATCATGGCCAAAATCCGGTGCGAAGCAAAGAATTGGGGGTTGGCGGGCGCAACCCATTTGTGTAATCTTATGACAGGCAGGCCCGTTGAGGGGCATGTGCGAACAGTGCGACCGCACAGGGCCCCGCGATTTTGGGGCCCCCGATCGAGGGAGAAAACCAGGAAATCAGGTCCTCATCGAGAGAAACCCGGAGAAAAGGTTAGCGTACAGTTCAATTTTTTTAGCCCCAACACACAGACGAGGTAACGCCTTCTCCACTATCCACGCTGCCATCAGGCATCGGGAGGACAAGGGCGCCTAGGGTTCCAGTTTCCGGTCCTTACATTCCCTCCAGCGGCTAGTCCCGGCCAGCTGTGCCCCATGCCGGACATCCGCCTCCCCTGGTCTTCCTCCGAATTCCCTGACCAGGTAACCTCTCGTGGAGAGACTCTCCACCCTCCTCCCTCCCTCCCTCCTGTGCCTTGATTGATTATGTTATTTCCTTCTTTCTTCTGACTTTTTGTTTCTATAACTGTGCAATTGTTGCATATAGTGAGATTATATTCTTTCATTGCATGTTTTGTTTGAGAATTATGACGGTTTTCTTGCTTTGGTGTGTATATTGCGAGTTTATATGGGGAATACAGTTTGTCTGCAAGGTGTTTGTGCAAATGCGAGTATGAAAAAAAATGTTTTTCTTGTATTCCATAGAAATTGATAGTGGAAATTGGCTCAGTCGCATTACGTGCAACCTGCTGCTCATGCCTGACAATTTATCAACACCAGATGAATGTCCTATATAATCGATCACTGTCGGCATGACGCCGGAAACCGAACACTCCGCGCTTTTAGTTGCCTGCTGTGGATTCAAATGATTTTTTAGTTATATGCTCGAGTTAAATTGATTTTTTTAGTTATATACAATGCTTAAGTTCTAGGGCCTCACTTTTCATTCGGCACCGGGGCCTCAAATTCCTGGAGACGGCCCTGATGACAGGAGAGTAGGCTTTTGTTTTGCAGGCTACTTGCCCTAGG
The DNA here is from genome assembly GCA_902687465.1 of Secale cereale. NCBI lineage: Eukaryota > Viridiplantae > Streptophyta > Magnoliopsida > Poales > Poaceae > Secale > Secale cereale. Next base: position 544,061,714 of record LR738713.1, read on the forward strand.
GCGGCCAAACTTGTTCTAAACTCTCTCTTAATTAATGAATGCGGCAAGTCTTTTGCCCTTTTCAAAAAAAAAAACAAAAAAAAACAAAAACAAAAAATTCTGACGGTCGTCTGCGTACGCATGCATGGAGCGTTCAAATTCGTAGCAGCGGGAGCCTTGGATCTCTCTCGCCCGGTCGTCTGGGTCGTCATCTTTTATGTATACCCTGCAACGCGCGCGCTCGGTTTTACTAACCCGACACACGGTGGGTCGGTGATCAACCGCGTGCCTCGATCAGCTGCATGCACCATTGGACACAGGGAATATGTGTATACAGGAATCAAGATACACGCAACTGGAGTATCTGTGTGCCATACGAACGGCCATATTGTGATATTTGACAGTTGATCCATCCATCGAGGACTAGATCATCGATCGAAGGGTCCCGAGTCTCCGATCTAGGAGCTCAACACCCTCGCACATCGTTGTATGATCAGGGTGGCAGGGTCCCGAGTCTCTGATCGAGGAGTCCAACGCATTTTTTTTTTTTTTGCGATGGGAAAGAAGTTTTATTCCAAAGTGGTAGGGTTACAATCAAGAGGCAAAAGGTCCTCGATACAAGGAGGTCCTCTATCTAGCCATACAGCGGTAGTACTTTCCGTACGACTATACAAGGCCAATCGATCTGCTACCCTATTTTGATCTCGACTAATTTTTGAAGGAATAAAAACTCTTCTCGCCATAAGGTGATGAATTTCCGCTACCAGATGTCCATAAGCCGATCTGTTCAGGTGATCACCTGCTAATGCACCAAGAGCCACAGAGGAGTCGGACTGGACCACGATCGGTAGGTTACAATGCTGGATGGCTAGCGCCATACCCTGCATTAGCGCATGTAGTTCCGCCTCCAGTGCATCATTGCAGTTGAAGATGCAACGATAAGCTGCGAATATAACACTTCCATCGTGCCGGCGCAAGACCATACCCGCAGCCGCCGATCCATCCAGAGGGGAGAAAGCGCCATCGACAGAGAGAGCTGCTTGGTCTTCGGATGGAGGCGGCCATTGCTTACAGGTGTTCCTGCGTACAGCAGGTTGCTCCTGCACTATCACCATCTTCCCTTTGATTATATCCTCCGTTGTATACCTTCTAGATAAGTGTAGTGATTGCATGTAGCTCTGGAGGTATATGGCCGTTGTTTGTACCGATGGCACCTCTTTCCCATGCGCAGCATCATTTCGCAAATTCCATATTCTCCACAGCATCATAATCACCGAGTCCCGCATAGCCTCATTACAGTTTGCAAGCACGTGTAGTAGCCAGTCTCTCCCAGTATCCCGAAGAGTTTCCTGCTCTGGCAATATCCATACGCTGCGCATATGTTCCCACACTTGTTTGGCCTGAATGCAGGTCACCAACGCATGGAAGCTAGTTTCTTTCTCCCTTCCACATATCGGACAGGTATCCCTAGTAGGGATATGTCTATATTTCTTACACACATTGGTTGGGAGAGCCCCTGATGCAGCTTTCCAAGCCATAATCCTCATCTTAAGGGGAACCTTAGCTCCCCATATCGTCTGCCAGATTGTTCTTTGTCCGTTCGGGCTGTTGCTTGAGGCTCCAAGATTGATTGAGGACTCCCGAGCGAAGTGGTATGCAGACCTGACAGTGAACACACCGTTCTTCTCCGGAAACCATGCCAGAAAGTCCTGACCCCCTCTCGGTGATGTTCTTATCTTGATGATCTCACAGACATCTAGGTCCCAGAAGTATTCCCGCAGCCTTTGCACATCCCACGCCCCATGTTCATCAAGGAAGTCCGCCACCCAGTTAAGTCTGCAATTGCCTTTAGGAGTTACTAGACGGAAATCATTCCCTCTTGGGATCCATGGGTCCCGCCATGCCCTCACCAGGGTACCGTCTCCCACTCGCCAGATGACACCTTGCTTCAGTAGCTCCAGACCATGGACTATTCCTCTCCACACCGCGGAAGAGCTCGCGGGGAACACAGTATCAAGTAAATTGCCGTGAGGAAAATACTTCGCTTTTAGTAGACGAGCACATAGGCTGTCCGGCCTCTCCAGCAGCCGCCAAGCTTGCTTGGCTAGCAGGGCTTGGTTAAAGGCTCTCATATCCCTAAACCCCATCCCGCCCATGGACTTGGGTAAGGTCATAGTGTCCCAGCTGAGCCAAGCCATCTTCCTCTTGCCTTTTTCCACTCCCCACCAGTATTGTCTCATCAATCTCGTTAGTTCATCGCATACAGAAGCTGGAAGACGGAACACACTCATCACGTAGGTTGGTATTGCTTGTGCCACTGCCTTGATCAAGATTTCTTTGTTTCCTGAGGACACAAATTGCTCACTCCAATCTACCAGCCGCTTCCTTAACCTGTCTTGGAGTGTTTCAAACTGCCCTTTGTGCATTCTGCCCTCCGGTACTGGAAGCCCCAAGTACTTGGGTTCAAAAACCTGTTGCGATATGTCCAGTATGCTCCTCACCTCAGTCGCCATTGCCACATCGCAGTTATCAGATATAAGGATGGAACACTTTTCAGGGTTGATAAGTTGACCCATAGCTCTAGTGTATGTGTTCAACAAACCTCTCACAATCCCTGCTTGTTGGCTTGACGCTTCGAAAAACAACATCGTATCATCCGCAAACAGCAAATGAGAAATCCCCGGTGCCCCTCGGCTTATCGAAATTCCTCTCAAGTTGCCTTCCTCAACTGATTTGGAGATTAGGGCAGAGAGGGCATCAGCTACAAAAAGAAAGAGGAACGGAGATAGAGGATCACCTTGCCGGAGGCCCCTTGACGGAGCAAAAGTATCCAAAAGCTTCCCATTGAATTTTACTGAATACGTTACAGACTTCACGCATGACATAATCCAGGTTAACCACTGATTAGAAAAGCCCCATCTGGTCAATGCTCTTTCCAAAAATTCCCAGTCGATCCTATCATAAGCTTTTGATAGGTCAAGTTTATAAGCACACGCTGCTACATTATTTGCCTTCAGATTCTGAATATGGTGAAGACACTCAAAGGCAATTATAGAGTTATCTGTAATGAGCCGTCCAGGGATGAATGCACTTTGATTTTCAGAGATCAATTCCGATAGCAACGGTCGCAGGCGATTCACCAAGCATTTAGAGACTATCTTATACACCATGTTGCATAAGCTTATCGGCCGAAAATCCTTAAGTTCCTTAGGGTTCTGAACTTTTGGAATTAGAACAATAGCCATTGCATTAATGCCCTCCGGCATAATTCCTGTTCTGAAGAAATCCAGAACTGCTGCTATTATCTCCGTTTTCATTACCGCCCAGTTACGTTGAAAAAACCTTCCCGGAAGTCCATCAGTGCCCGGTGCTTTTAAAGGTCCAATCTGAAACAGGGCGTTCGATATCTCCTCTTCCGAGAACGGGGCACAGAGAACCTCATTCATCTCAGGAGTGACTTTGGGCACAATGCTCTCTAGTACCTCCTCTGGTACCAAGGTTGGGTCCTTTGTATACACTTCCTTAAAGTAGGACGTAGCCATACGTTCCATCTCCGTTGGGACGGTGCACCAGGAGCCATCCCTACAACGCAGCCGCTGGATATGATTCCTTCTCGCTCGCCATATTGCTCGCCGATGTAGATAGGCCGTATTCCGCTCGCCCTCTTTCAACCATGTGATACGTGAACGTTGTAACCATAGCATTTCCTCCCTATACAGTAGCTCATCCATCTGCTGCATTTTCTGTCTTAATATTGCTCTATCTGCATCCTCTAGCTGCAAGCTTGCAAGCTCCTGCCTGAGCTTCTCTAGTTCAGTAGTAACATGCCCAAAGTTTTCCTTGCTCCATGCCCGCAAACTTTTCATCATGTCCTGTAATGCATCACGGACAGAGCCCAAGTTCCCGGCTGGCCTGCTTTCCTCCCAGCTCTTAGCTACCACGGCCCCCAAGGCAGGATGCCGTTCCCACATGATCTCGTACTTGGGCGAAGTTCTAGGGCGCCTCGGTTCAGCCTGGTCAAACTGAACCAGCACCGGATGTGATCCGAACAAGGTGACGCTAGATGTTTCACTTGTGTAAATGGAAATAAATCCCTCCAAGCATCATCAGCACATGCTCTATCCAATCTGACCCTTACATTACCAGCGTCTAGTCGACCATTATCATAGGTATAAGGAATCCCAGAGAATCCTAAATCCATAAGTTCACAGTCCGTTAGACAGTCCCTGAACAGGAGCATCTGACTTTCCGAACGTTGGGCCCGCGAGAAGTGTTCGTGCTGCCACAACGCTTCATTGAAATCACCGCAAACCAGCCATGGTTCTGTCGAGATCGCCCGTAGCGTTCTCAGGGCTGTCCACATATGATGACGGTTTTCCACCCTTGGTTCCCCATACACAAAGGTGGTCCTCCAGGCTTTATCATTAGTAGTGTCCACTATCTGTACATCAATATATCTTGCACATGAATCCAAAACTGTCACATTGAACTTTTCATTCCAGTAGAGCGCCAAACCTCCGCTCCGACCATCACTCGATACTCCCACGAAACCTTTCATTTGCAGTCTCCACTTCAACCTTTCCATCTGACTTGAGGCTTGACGTGTTTCTAATAGGAAAATCAGCCCCGGGGAATTGGCTTTTGAGAGGGCCAAAACCTCACGAACTGTCCGGCGGTTCCCCCCCCCCCCCGGCAGTTCCAGATTAACGTACTCATTGTGCCCGGCGGTCCCCCTCGAAGGAGGCCGCCGATCTATCATCCGAAACATCATCAGATTCTACACGAGCTTTCTTGCTGTTTGAGCTACTAGCAGGGGACTTGTCTGCCTCGCCATCCTCCCCCAGACCTTGGGTTAAGGCTAACACCCCAACCGGATTTGGAGAAACTTGCTTCTCCTTCTCTGAGTCTTCCAGCACCAGCGCCAATCTCTTCCTCACCTTTGGATCCACCTGCATAGCCGACCCAGTATCTTTTTTCAGCGGGCTAGACGCAGTATCCTGTACCGCTGGGTCTTTGTAAACCTTTTCTGGCTGTGTAGGT
>LR738713.1:544072070-544083390 GCA_902687465.1 Secale cereale
CGGCCACCACCCCGCGCCATCCTCCCCGGCGACCAACCACCCTGCGCCACCCGCCCCGGCGACCAACCACCCCGCGCCTCCCTCCCCGGCCAACACCCAGCGCCGCCTACCCCTGCAACCTCTCCGCGCTCCCCGCCCCGTCGTGATTCACTAACTGTGCCGCCGCACCTCGGCCATGCCGGCCCTTTTCATCTGCCGCAGCACCTCCATCCAATCTGCCTCCCGGAGCCGACGAGGATCCACCGCGCGGTGCATCAACAACCGTCGTCGGGGCTGCTCTCGATCTGGGAGCAGCAGCACCTCCCCGCCAGATCCGACGAGGGTCATGGCGCCGTGCAGTTCAGATCGGGTTCTCACCCCGTCCCACACTATCCACCACAGGGGAGAAGGACGAGGAGCTCCACCACCGGCCCCTCTGCGCCCCCAAGGTGCAGAGGGGTCGGCATCTGCGCTCGGATCCGAGGATGGACTGCATCGACGTGCCTACCGCCAGATCAAGCGCCCGCTGGCCATAAAAAAACCATTGCGGTTCACTTGGTGATCCAAAAACAAAAACACATCGGAAAAGCAGCTCACTTCTCAACACTTCTCAAAGTAAAAATGAATTTTGTGGTGTCTATGAAAGGTGTCTGGTTCATTTTGTGGTGGTTTGTTACGTAAGTGAACGTGCAGTGCACTTGGGTAAAAAGGAAGTCTGCTACGAAGGACTCCTCAGTATAGTTCATTTCGAACAAAAATGCATTTAAAAACAAGTAAAAATGCAGTGCACTTTCGTCTAAAAAAAGTCCATTGCAAAGGACTCTTTGAAGCTCACTTTGTTTCTCTCCACGAAGTTGGCCATAAAAAAATTATTGCGGTTCACTTGGTGATCCAAAAAACAAAAACACATCGGAAGAGCAGCTCACTTCTCAACACTTCTCAAAATGCGCGTAAAAAATTAATTAGTACGAAAAAAGACAACAACAAATCATGATGTTCGCTTTTGGTAGTGTTCCGCTTCACTTTCGGGAATGTTGCGGTCCACTTTCCTTCGAAAAAAAGTTGGAAAAAAAGACAAAAAACTCCTCTGAGAAAAATCTACGTCCAACAAAATAAATCATGAGGTTCGTTTAACTGTCTGATGCAGTGCGTTCTTCAGTCTGAAGCAGTGCGCTTTTCGCGTTTTTGTAATTTCAAAACTGCTCTTAAACCGTAATGAATTAGAGGGCGTGTTCTACATGAAAAAGTAGCGTCTCGACGATATCTTTCCAACGGTGTATCATTTGGATCATTTCGGCCAACGTTTTGTAAAAATTTCATGAAAAAACAGCTGCTGCCGTTCGTAGTCAGCCGCACGATTTTCAAATTTAACTAAAAACCGTAAGGAATCTCAAAAACATTTCAACATATGAAAGTTGCGCCTCGTTCGTAGCTTTCCAACGGTATATTACACGCCTTGTTTCGACAAACGGTTAAAAAACTGGAGTGAAAACAGTAACGAAAAATTTGAAAAAATTCGAAAAACACAATTCCGCGATTTAGTAAATTCAAAACTGCTCTTAAACCGTAGAGAATTAGAAAAAATAATAGATACGAAAAAGATGTGCGCCGACGATACCTTTCCAACGGTGTGTCATATGTTTCGTTCCGACGAGCGGTTTAGAAACAAATGCCAAAAAACGCTCGCTGCCATTCGTTGTGAGCCGCACGATTTTCGAAACTGCTCTTAAACTATGATGAATTTTAAAAAGTGTTCAACATGGAAAAGTTGCGTCTACTCCATAGCTTTTCAACGGTATATTACACGCATAATTCCGATAAACGGTTAAAAAACTAGAGTAAAAAAGGTACAGAAAAAACAGCACGTACAGTTTTTTCAACATGAAGTTCGCTGGTCTTTGTGGTGCGGTGCGTTTAGCTCCAATGCAATTTTGCAATGAAGTTCGGAAGTGTTATGAGAATATTATTCTCATAATGTTATGAGAATAGACCGGCTGTATATATATATATATATATATATATATATATATATATATATATATATATATATAGACACACACACACAAAGTATTCATATTACAGTTACAAATATAAATATGGCATTATGTGTGAATTACATAATATGATTGGTCCGTAGGACTTTATTCTACTTAGAGTTATACAAATTATAACTTCCATTATTACAGTAAAATAGCTGATAACATCAAATGAGTGATGTGGAGATTATATGAGATCTCCATATGCGTCTTGCGTGTATTCCACCATCATGTTGTCAACATCAAGAAGATCTTCATCCTTCTGCCTTGTTTCCTTAGGAGCGCTTTGAGAAGTGCTAGCTTCAAGGTTTTCTTCCTGTTGTAAGGCGTTGAAGTGAGCTTCGACTTTTCCATGAACTTGTTTGCCTTTCCCAGTGGATTTGAGGTATAAATCCGCTAGATGCTTGGGAGTTCGGCATTTGTTAGTACGATGGTTAGTACATCCACACCTTTGACAAATCTCGGAGTTGGTATTTCGGTCATTTTTCTTGAAGTGACCTTTACCTTTAGATTGACCAAAGCTTTTCTGCTTGTTGTTCCTTTTCCACTTTCCATTGAATTTCTTGAAATTCTTCTTGTTGCCCCCATACTTTTTAGTAAACCGAGTGTTAGCATGTGCTTCACGGAGTGGCATTGAGCCCGTTGGGCGTGTCTGATGATTCTTCATGAGAAGTTCATCATGTTTCTCAGCCTGAAGTAAAGTGTATATGAGCTCAGAATACTTTTTGTATTTTTGTTGACGGTATTGCTGTTGTAGTACTCTCATCGAGGGGTGGAAAGTGCACAAGGTCTTCTCAATAAGGTCTTTTTCGGAAATTGCTTGATTGCAAAACCTTAGTTTTGAGTTAACCTTGTGAACTGCAGAGTTATATGCTGCCACAGATTTGAAATCTTGGAACCTTATGAGGGACCATTCTCTCTGTGCTTCCGGCAGCATAACCGCTCTTTGTTGGTCATATCTCTCCTTGAGAGAGTTCCACAAAGCTAGTGGATCCTCTTCCATCAAATATTCCGACTTTAAGTCCGGATGGAGATGGTGCCTTAAGAAACTTAAAGCTGTATATTTGGCTGTGATGGGCCTCTAACCCCTCGTTGGTTACCCCAAGTGGAAGGTGAAAGATGCAGTGTTGTGGAAGTGTTTTCCCTTAGCAAAGATGCCAATGATCGAATCCCCAGAGACTCCTAGGTTCAACAAGTAGGTGTCAACTGCTAACGGCGCCAGATATTAGCAATCAACGTGGACCTGCACACAGATACAAATAACTTTGCTCCCAACGAGTACAGAGAGGTAGTCAATCCCTCCGGCCTTGTAGTTCACAAAGGATTAAACGCAAATGATATTAGTGATAGATAGTGTTTTGCAATAGTAAATAATAGCGAAAAGTAAATAGCGGATGTGATCAATGATGGTAATATGGACCGGAGTCACATGATGTTCACTAGTGATGTCTCTCTCCCAAAAGACGATAAAACAGTTATGTGAGGTAAACGAATTACAACTGGGCAATTGACAGGACCACGAACGCAAACCAATGCTGACTACATTGCAAGAAAGGTTGAGGTTCAAAGCATGGGCGGTACGCCAAAGTAAGTAGACCAAAATCCATCAATATCTACTACTAATCATCCACCTTGAGATATCTATCCAGAACATCTCGCTGGTATTAAGTTGCGAGCCCCACCCATAGTGTAAACTCAAAGCAACAGACAACTGCATTAAAAGAACTTTGCGTAAAGTAAACAATCCTTGCACCCGCGGGCACAAGCACCGTTGTTTTCCCCCTTGTGGCAACAACACATCCCCTAGACTCATGTTTCTGTCACTCAAGCTAGTCATCGAGGGGCATGAACCCACAATCAAGCATAACGTTCCCTCTTGGAGTCACTACGTATCACTTGGCCAAAGCAATAAATAACAACGGAGAACATGCAAGAATTACTTATGAACATAAATATAAAAGAGGTAGATCAAATATATTACTCAAGAACAATCTGAACATAATCTCATAATCCATCGGATCCCAGCAAACTCATCATAGCAACATCATAAGGATTGCATATGTGCCTCGATCATGTAGGGTAGCTCACGAGGACTAATTAGTGAAGCACAAGAACGGGAGGAGAACATCACATAGCTACTTGATACGTCCAAAACGTATCTATAATTTCTGCTTGCTCCATGCCACTTTTGGGTGATATTGCTATGATATTCATACACTTCCATACACTTTTGATCATATTTGGACTAACTTACTAATCCAGTGCACCCCAGTGCCAGTTTCTGTTTTCGGCTGTTTTTGTATTTCAGGTTTTCACGTTTCGAGAACTGCCCAGAAAAATCCAGAAAATATATATAAAAAATCAGCGAACCGGAAACAACACTGCGTCCGAAGGGCAGCCTGGGGGGGGGGCACAGGGGCTCCAGGCGCCCTGTGGGCGCGCCCCCCCTGGGCCGCGCCGGGGGGGGCGCCTCGGCCCCCCGAGAGCCCCCCGGTGCCCTACTTTGGCATATATTTCAAGGACTCTCCGAAACCCTCGAAACAGGACTTCTTTTCACGATCCCATCTCTGTTCCGCCGCCGCCGCCGCTTCCAAGATCGGGAGCACCAGGAGAACTCTTCCCAGCACCCTGCCGGAGGGGAGGATCACCACCGGGAGCTTCTCCACCACCATGGACGCCTCCCGAATGAATCGTGAGTAGTCTCCCTTGGACCATGAGTCCATGACCAGTAGCTATGTGATGTTCTCCTCCCGTTCTTGTGCTTCACTAATTAGTCCTCGTGAGCTGCCCTACATGATCGAGGCACCTATGTAATCCTTATGCTGTTGCTATGTTGAGTTTGCTGGGATCCGATGGATTATGAGATTATGTCCAGATTGATATTGAGTAATATATTTGATTCACCTCTTTTATATTTTAGTTCATAAGTAATTCTTGCATGTTCTCCGTTGTTATTTATTGCTTTGGCCAAGTAGTAGGTAGTGACTCCATGAGGGAACGTTATGCTCGATTGTGGGTTCATGCCCCTCGATGACTAGCTGGAGTGACAGAAACATGAGTCTAGGGGATGTGATGTTGCCACAAGGGAGAAAACAACGGTGCTTGTGCCCGCGGGTGCAAGGATTGTTTACTTTTTGCAAAGTTCTTTTAATGCAGTTGTCTGTTGCATTGAGTTTACACTATGGGTGGGACTCGCAACTTAATACCAGCGAGATGTTCTGGATAGATATCTCAAGGTGGATGATTAGTAGTAGATATTGATGGATTTCGGTCTACTTACTTTGGCGTACCGCCCATGCTTTGAACCTCAACCTTTCTTGCAATGTAATCAGCATTGGTTTGCGTTCGTGGTCCTGTCAATTGCCCAACTGTAATTTGTTTACCTCACATAGCTGTTTTATCGTCTTTTGGGAGAGAGACATCACTAGTGAACATCATGAGACTCTGGTCCATATTACCATCATTGATCACATACACTATTTACTTTCCGTTATTTACTTACTATTGCAAAACACTATCTATCACTACTATCATATTGCTTTTAACCCTTTGTGAACTACAAGCCCGGAGAGATTGACAACCTCTCTGTACTCGTTGGGAGCAAAGTTATTTGTATCCGTGTGCAGGTCCACGTTGATTGCTAATTGCGCCGTTAGCAATTGACACCTACTTGTTGAACCTATGAGTCTCTGGGGATTCGATCCTTGGCATCTTTGCTAGGGGAAAACACTTCTACTTACTGCATCTTACACCTTCCACTTGGGGTAACCAACGAGGGGTTCGAGGCCCATCAAGGAGTATTTTCTGGCGCCGTTGCCGGGGACTCCACTCTTCAGGATAGGGGAGTTGCATGCTATCTTTTACCTTCGCTTTTTAGTCTTGTTAGTTTACTTTTCATTTTTGCTCTAGTTCCTTTTTTTTCGAAAATCACAAAAATAGTTATCTTGTTCTTTAGTTATCATTATGTCGGGTCCTTTTGTCTTTGACGAGGCAGAAGTTCTCACCTTTAAACAAAGAGGTGGGGAAAGTTTGAAAGATGCTTGGTATAGAATTAATGATTCACAAAAAAGAGCCACCAAGAAGCAACCTACTACTATCTTGCTTAGAAATTTTTATGTTGGAATTACTTCTTGGAATAGGTTTATTCTAGATACTGCTATTAATGGAAATTTCCTAGAGGCCCCAGTTTGGGAGTCTCTTAGTATTATTGAAAATCTTGTTGGGAGTCCCCCTGTTGTTAGCATTCGAGATGACATCACCCTAGCTCACATTATGAAAAAACTTGAAAAAATAGAGCTAGAGATGCCCAGCACTAATAAGATGAATGAGTTGGATCGTAAGATCCAAGGGAATTTGAATAGACTTGATAGCTCCATGCATAAAATTTTCAAAATTTTGGAGACCGTCAAATTCCATGATTCTGACTTTTCTAGGATGGAAAAGATTGAGGAAATATTTGATACCTTAGGAACTACTTTCTCCTCGATCAAAACCGAAAAGGTAGAAACTCCGGCAAAGAGGGAGCCTAAGTTCGTTCACGTTCCAAAGGCTCCCCGTTCTAAAAGCAATCCACCTATTGCAAAAGGGGTTGAAACCGTAAAGACTTTGGAAGAAACACCTATCGTTGATGAATTTATAAATGAATCTTCCCTTGACTTTTATACTTTTGGTCTTCTACCTATAAGTATCTCTATGAGGCCTTTATTTGAGAGTCCTCTTAAGACTAGTTGTATTATTGAAGAGCTTTTTGATGATCTTGATGATGGTTCAATTGATACAACTTGATCTATGCATTATGCCTAGCTTAAAGGCATAAAAGAAAGCGCTTTTGGGAGGCAGCCCACATGAATAAATTTTTTGCTTTTGTTGTGTCTTGATGTTGTTTACTGCTGTAGCATCATCATTGTATCTTTGCTTTTCATATTTGTGCCAAGTATAGCCTCTGATTGCTAGAAAGTTCAAAAGTTGTGAGGTGCTGTCCAGGAAACAGATTCTGTCCTTGGATAGAAAAATTCGTATAAAATCACCAGATCATCTTTTTGGTCTGAATTTTTTCGAAAGCGTTCTCTATATAATTGTCTTTCGTGCGTCAGTTCTGAGTTTTTTGATTTGAGTTGCAGAAGTATCCCGAACAGGTCAATTACTGCCTGCTGTTCTGTTTTTCACAGATTCTGTCCTGTTTTGCCTTACCTTCACTTTGCAAATTAAGAACTTGTTTTTTCTTTGCAAAAACCTTTTGGCAATCTTGAGAAACAGTAGAACTTCTATAATATCCTTATTTCCAGCAAGGTATAATTATTTTATTAAGGATACTAACCTCGCTAATCAGATTATGAATGAGTTATGTATGAAGGGAGTTTTCAAGTGTGCGAGGGAAGATGATAAAAAGATTCAGGAGTGTCAAGCGCTCAAGCTTGGGGATTCCCCCGTGCACCCCCAAGAAATATTCAAGGAGACTCAAGCGTCTAAGCTTGGGGATGCCCCCCGTGCATCCCCTTCTCCATCAACATTATCAGTTCGTCTTTCGTTCCGCTATATTTTTATCACTTCATGTGTTATGTGCTATGCTTGGAGCGTCTTGCTTTTAGTTTTCTTTTTAGTTTTTCATAACGAGTCGGAACCCAGCATTCCATTATGTGGGAGAGAAACACGCTCCACCTCTACCTAGAACATTACATAGAATTTTCATGTCTATCTATGATGTGTGTGTTCTTTGTCTTTTAATAGCTACTATCGTGCTTTGCTCTTAGTATTCATGCTTATCTTTTCAAGAGCTTTTATTTAGTTGGTTGCTTGAACTCTCTTTAATTACCATGCTCACCTTATTAAGAGAGTTTGCTTCCATTGCATGGGTTAATGTGTCTATGATAAAGATGCTACTTTCATGATGGTGCTTAGTAGTTCAGGTTTTCTTATGGTTAATCTCGAATAGCTGGGGGGTTCCCAATGTGTCATTGGAGTACCAACTTGGTTTGTTTGCCTATGATGTGGTATGGTTTAGTAATATCTTCCTTCGATAATTTATTTTGATTGACTTGGCGTATGCTCACGCATATTCAAGACTGTAAAGAAAGTCTGTCAAGCCTTGATGATCTTTTGTTTCTAAGTAGCGATATAACTACCATGCCTGATTCAATATTGCTTTGTCGCTCTGCATGATTATGACCGTCATTGCTCTCTTAGTTGGTCGCTCCCAGTCTTTTGCTAACCCACACCTGCACTAAGCAAATTAACCATGCAATACATAGCTCATGGGAAAGTAGCCTAAAAACTATTGTGGTAAAGAATATGTTGCTTATGTATCTTATTTCTTATGAGTTGCTTGCTGAGCGGTAACCATGTTTCTGGGGACGCCATCAACTGTCACACTTTTGTTGAATATCATGTGAGTTGCTATGCATGTTCGTCTTGTGTGAAGTAAGGGTGATTTACCGTGGGTTGAATTAATATGCATATTGTTAGAGAAGAACATTGGGCCGCCAACCAAAGCCATGCATCATGGTGGAAGTTTTAGCTTGGACCTTAATCCTCAATCTCTCATGAGAATATGCTTATGCATTAAAGAGGAGTCCATCATCTATTTTCTATGTTGTCCCGGTATGGATGTCCTCAAGTTGAGATCTATCAAAAACGAGAAATCAAATGCGATCTATCTCCTTGGACCTTTGTACAGGTGGCATAGAGGTACCCCTTTGTGACACTTGGTTAAAACATATGCAATGCAATGATAACCCATGGGGATCCGAGCTAATTAGGACAAGGAGCGAGCACTATTAGTATTCGATGCATGAGGCTTGCAACTTATAAGATGTTTTATGCATGACACATATGAAGTACTACTACCGTTGACACAATTGCTTCCATGTTTCAAAATAAAAAGCTCTAGCACTTCAAGCACCAACAACTGAGAGCATGATTGTCATTCTGAGTGTAATGTGCATTGTCCCAAAGTAGCATTGTCTTTTGCATGATTGTGGTATCGTTTATTCTGAAATGATTGTATCTAGTCATCACTTAAACCTTGAAGGTGCCCCTGCACTTATGTTTTGCATCACTAAAGGGGGCAAGCTAGATATCACTTTATCATATTTGCACATCATGTTCATTGCAAATCTTTGATGTTTCACTTTCATGTTGTAAAACTTTCAGTCATTTGTGATTTTCTCTTGAGACAACTTAATTACTTTAGAATCATTGTCTCAGTAAGCTTTTGTCATATGACTATGAGAAAGTCTTATATGGTTAATAGCATGTCACCACAGAAATTATTCTTGTTATCATTTACCTACTCGAGGACGAGCAGGAATTAAGCTTGGGGATGTTGATACGTCCAAAACGTATCTATAATTTCTGCTTGATCCATGCCACTTTTGGGTGATATTGCTATGATATTCATACACTTCCATACAATTTTGATCATATTTGGACTAACTTACTAATCCAGTGCACCCCAGTGCCAGTTTCTGTTTTCGGCTGTTTTTGTATTTCAGGTTTTCACGTTTCGAGAACTGCCCAGAAAAATCCAGAAAATATATATAAAAAATCAGCGAACCGGAAACAACACTGCGTCCGAAGGGCAGCCTGGGGGGGGGGGCACAGGGGCTCCAGGCGCCCTGTGGGTGCGACCCCCCCTAGGCCGCGCCGGGGGGGCGCCTCGGCCCCCCGAGAGCCCCCCGGTGCCCTACTTTGGCATATATTTAAAGGACTCTCCGAAACCCTCGAGACAGGACTTCTTTTCGTGATCCCATCTCTGTTCCGCCGCCGCCGCCGCTTCCAAGATCGGGAGCACCAGGAGAACTCTTCCCGGCACCCTGCCGGAGGGGAGGATCACCACCGGGAGCTTCTCCACCACCATGGACGTCTCCCGGATGACTCGTGAGTAGTCTCCCTTGGACCATGAGTCCATGACCAGTAGCTATGTGATGTTCTCCTCCCGTTCTTGTGCTTCACTAATTAGTCCTCGTGAGCTGCCCTACATGATCGAGGCACCTATGTAATCCTTATGCTGTTGCTTGAGTTTGCTGGGATCCGATGGATTATGAGATTATGTTCAGATTGATCTTGAGTAATATATTTGATTCACCTCTTTTATATTTTAGTTCATAAGTAATTCTTGCATGTTCTCCGTTGTTATTTATTGCTTTGGCCAAGTAGTAGGTAGTGACTCCAAGAGGGAACGTTATGCTCGATTGTGGGTTCATGCCCCTCGATGACTAGCTTGAGTGACAGAAACATGAGTCTAGGGGATGTGCTGTTGCCACAAGGGGGAAAACAACGGTGCTTGTGCCCGCGGGTGCAAGGATTGTTTACTTTACGCAAAGTTCTTTTAATGCAGTTGTCTGTTGCATTGAGTTTACACTATGGGTGGGACTCGCAACTTAATACCAGCGAGATGTTCTGGATAGATATCTCAAGGTGGATGATTAGTAGTAGATATTGATGGATTTAGGTCTACTTACTTTGGCGTACCGCCCATGCTTTGAACCTCAACCTTTCTTGCAATGTAATCAGCATTGGTTTGCGTTCGTGGTCATGTCAATTGCCCAGCTGTAATTTGTTTACCTCACATAGCTGTTTTATCGTCTTTTGGGAGAGAGACATCACTAGTGAACATCATGAGACTCCGGTCCATATTACCATCATTGATCACATACACTATTTACTTTCCGTTATTTACTTACTATTGCAAAACACTATCTATCACTACTATCATATTGCTTTTAACCCTTTGTGAACTACAAGGCCGGAGAGATTGACAACCTCTCTGTACTCGTTGGGAGCAAAGTTATTTGTATCTGTGTGCAGGTCCACGTTGATTGCTAATTGCGCCGTTAGCAATTGACACCTACTTGTTGAACCTAGGAGTCTCTGGGGATTCGATCCTTGGCATCTTTGCTAGGGGAAAACACTTCTACTTACTGCATCTTACACCTTCCACTTGGGGTAACCAACGAGGGGTTCGAGGCCCATCACTACTGGTCATGGACTCATGGTCCAAGGGAGACTACTCACAACTCATCCGGGAGGCGTCCATGGTGGTGGAGAAGCTCCCGGTGGTGATCCTCCCCTCCGGCAGGGTGCCGGGAAGAGTTCTCCTGGTGCTCCCGATCTTGGAAGCGGCGGCGGCGGCGGAACAGAGATGAGATCGCGAAAAAGAGTTCCCGTCCCGAGGGTTTCGAGGGATGCTCTAAATATATGCCAAAGGGGGGCACCAGACGGGCTTTGGGGGGCCCAGGCGCCCCCCCCCCCGGCGCGGCCCAGGGGGGGGGGCGCGCCGCCAGGGCGCCTGGAGCCCTGGTGGCCCC
>LR738713.1:544083433-544099674 GCA_902687465.1 Secale cereale
CCCCCCCCCCCGGCTGTACTTCGGGCGCAGGGTAGGTTCCGGAACGCTGATTTTTTATATAATTTTTCTGGATTTTTCCTGACAGTTCTCGTAACGTGAAAACCTGAAATACAAAATCAGCCGAAAACAGAAACTGGCACCGGGGTGCACTGGATTAGTAGGTTAGTCCAAATATGATCAAAAGTGTATGGAAGTGTATGAATATCATAGCAATATCACCCAAAAGTGGCATGTAGGAAGCAGAAATTATAGATACGTTTTGGACGTATCAACATTCCCAAGCTTAATTCTTGCTCGTCCTCGAGTAGGTAAATGATAACAAGAATAATTTCTGTGGTGACATGCTATTAACCATATATGACTTTTTATAGTCATATGACAAAAGCTTACCGAGACAATGATTCTATAGTAATTAAGTTGCCTCATGAGAAAATCACAAATGACTGAAAGTTTTATAATATGAAACTGAAACATCAAAAAGATTTGCAATGAACATGATGTGCAAATATGATAAAGTGATATCTAGCTTGCCCCCTTTAGTGATGCAAAATATAAATGCAGGGGCACCTTCAAGGTTTAAGTGATGACTAGATACAATGATTTCCAAATAAACGATATCAAAATCATGCAAAAGACAATGCTACTTTGGGACAATGCACATTACACTCAGAATGACAATCATGCTCTCAGTAGTTGGTGCTTTTAAAAGAAGGTGGAGACTCAACATAAAAGTAAAAGAATGGTTATGTGCTAGAGCCTTTTATTTTGAAAACATAGAAGCAATTTTGTCAACGGTAGTAGTACTTCATATGTGTCATGCATAAGACATCCTATAAGTTGCAAGCCTCATGCATCGAATACCAATAGTGCTCGCACCTTGTCCTAATTAGCTCGGATTTCCATGGGTTATCATTGCATTACATATGTTTCAACCAAGTGTCACAAAGGGGTACCTCTATGCCACCTGTACAAAGGTCCAAGGAGATAAATCGCATTTGATTTCTCGTTTTTGATAGATCTCAACTTGAGGACATCCATACCGGGATAACATAGAAAATAGATGATGGACTCCTCTTTAATGCATAAGCATATTCTCATAAGAGATTGAGGATTAAGTCCAAGCTAAAACTTCCACCATGATACATGGCTTTGGTTGGCGGCCCAATGTTCTTCTCTAACAATATGCATACTCATTCAACCCACGGCAAATCACCCTTACTTCAGACAAGACAAACATGCATAGCAACTCACATGATATTCAACAAAAGTGTAACAGTTGATAGCGTCCCCAGAAACATGGTTACCGCTCAGCAAGCAACTTATAAGAAATAAGATACATAAGCAACATATTCTTTACCACAATAGTTTTTAAGCTACTTTCCCATGAGCTATATATTGCAAAGTTAGTTTGCTTAGTACAGGTGGAGGTTAGCAAAAGACTGGGAGCGACCAACTAAGAGAGCAATGACGGTCATAATCATGCAGAGCGACAAAGCAACATTGAATCAGGCATGGTAGTTATATCGCTACTCATAAATAAAAGATCATCAAGGCTTGACAGACTTTCTTTACAGTCTTAAATATGCGTGAGCATACGCCAAGTCAATCAAAATAAATTCTCGAAGGAAGATATTACTAAACCATACCACGTCATAGGCAAACAAATCATGTTGGTGCTCCAATAACACATTGGGAATCCCCCAGCTATTTGAGACTAACCATAAAAAAACCTGAACTACTAAGCGCCATTATGCACGTAGCATCTTTATCATAGACATATTAACCAATGCAACGGAAGCAAACTCTCTTAATAAGGTGAGCATGGTAATTAAAGAGAGTTCAAGCAACCAACTAAACAAAAGCTATTTAAAAAGATAAGCATGAATACTAAGAGCAGAGCATGATAGTAGCTATTAAAAGATAAAGAACACACACAGCATAGATAGACATGAAAATTCTATGTTATGTTCTAGGTAGAAGTGGAGCGTGTTTCTCTCCCACATAAAGGAATGCTGAGTTCCGACTCGTTATGAAAAACTAAAAAGGAAACTAAAAGCAAGACGCTCCAAGCATAGCACATAACACATGAAGTGATAAAAATATAGCGGAACGAAAGACGAACTGATAATGTTGATGGAGAAGGGGATGCACGGGGGCATCCCCAAGCTTAGACGCTTGAGTCTCCTTGAATATTTCTTGGGGGTGCATGGGGGCATCCCCAAGCTTGAGCGCTTGACACTCCTGAATCTTTTTATCATCTTCCCTCGCACACTTGAAAACTCCCTTCATACATAACTCATCATAATCTGATTAGCGAGGTTAGTACCCTTAATAAAATAATTGTTCCTTGCTGGAAATAAAGATATTCTTGAAGTTCTACTGTTTCTCAAGATTGCCAAAAGGTTTTTGCAAAGAAAAAGCAAGCTCTTGGTTTGCGAAATGAAGGAAAGGCAAAACAGGACAGAATCTGTGAAAAACAGAACAGCAGGTAGTAAATGATTTGTTCGGGGTACTTCTGCAACTCAAATCAAAAAACTCAGAACATACCCACGAAAGACAATTATATAGAGAACACTGTCGAAAAAATTCAGACCAAAAAGATGATCTGGTGATTTTATATGAATTTTTCTATCCAAGGACTGAATCTGTTTCCTGGACAGCACCTCACAACTTTTGAACTTTCTAGCAATCAGAGGCTATACTTGGCACAAATATGAAAAACAAAGATACAATGATGATGCTACAGTAGTAAACAACATCAAGAAACAACAAAAGCAAAAAATTTATTCATGTGGGCTGCCTCCCAAAAGCGCTTTCTTTTATGCCTTTAAGCTAGGCATAATGCATATATCAAGTTGTATCAATTGAACCATCGTCAAGATCATCAAAAAGCTCTTCAATAATACAACTAGTCTTAAGAGGACTCTCAAATAAAGGCCTCATAGAGATACTTCTAGGTAGAAGACTAAAAGGATAAAAGTCAAGGGAAGATTCATTTATAAATTTATCAAAGACAGGTGTTTCTCCCAAGGTCTTTACAGTTTCAACCCCTTTGGCAATAGATGGATTACTTTTAGAACGGGGAGCCCTTGGAACGTGAACGAACTTAGGCTCCCTCTTTGCCGGAGTTTCTACCTTTTTGGTTTTGATCGAGGAGAAGGTAGTTCCTAGGGTATCAAATATTTCCTCAATCTTGTCTATCCTAGAAGAGTCCAAGTCATGGAATTTGATGGTCTCCAAAATTTTAAAAAATTTATGCATGGAGCTATCAAGTCTATTCAAATTCCCTTGGATCTTACGATCGAACTCATTTATCTTATTAATGCTTGGCATCTCTAGCTCTATCTTTTCAAGTTTTTTCATAATGTGAGCTAGGGTGATGTCCTCTCGAATGCTAACAACATGGAGATTCCCAACAAGATTTTCAATAATACTAAGAGACTCCCAAACTGGTGCCTCTAGAAAATTCCCATTGATAGCAGTATCTAGAATAAACCTATTCCAAGAAGTAATTCCAACATAAAAATTTCTAAGCAAGATAGTAGTAGGTTGCTTCTTGGTGGCTCTTTTTTGTGAATCATTAATTCTATACCAAGCATCTTTCAAACTTTCCCCACCTCTTTGTTTAAAGGTGAGAACTTCTGCCTCGTCAAAGACAAAAGGACCCGACATAATGATAACTAAAGAACAAGATAACTATTTTTGTGATTTTCGAAAAAAAAGGAACTAGAGCAAAAATGAAAAGTAAACTAACAAGACTAAAAAGCAAAGGTAAAAGATAGCATGCAACTCCCCTATCCTGAAGAGTGGAGTCCCCGGCAACGGCGCCAGAAAATACTCCTTGATGGGCCTCTAACCCCTCGTTGGTTACCCCAAGTGCAAGGTGAAAGATGCAGTGTTGTGGAAGTGTTTTCCCTTAGCAAAGATGCCAAGGATCGAATCCCCAGAGACTCCTAGGTTCAACAAGTAGGTGTCAACTGCTAACGGCGTCAGATATTAGCAATCAACGTGGACCTGCACACAGATACAAATAACTTTGCTCCCAACGAGTATAAAGAGGTTGTCAATCCCTCCGGCCTTGTAGTTCACAAAGGATTAAACGCAAATGATAGTAGTGATAGATAGTGTTTTGCAATAGTAAATAATAGCGAAAAGTAAATAGCAGATGTGATCAATGATGGTAATATGGACCGGAGTCACATGATGTTCACTAGTGATGTCTCTCTCCCAAAAGACGATAAAACAGCTATGTGAGGTAAACGAATTACAGCTGGGCAATTGACAGGACCACGAACGCAAACCAATGCTGACTACATTGCAAGAAAGGTTGAGGTTCAAAGCATGGGCGGTACGCCAAAGTAAGTAGACCGAAATCCATCAATATCTACTACTAATCATCCACCTTGAGATATCTATCCAGAACATCTTGCTGGTATTAAGTTGCGAGCCCCACCCATAGTGTAAACTCAAAGCAACAGACAACTGCATTAAAAGAACTTTGCGTAAAGTAAACAATCCTTGCACCCGCGGGCACAAGCACCGTTGTTTTCCCCCTTGTGGCAACAACACATCCCCTAGACTCATGTTTCTGTCACTCAAGCTAGTCATCGAGGGGCATGAACCCACAATCAAGCATAACGTTCCCTCTTGGAGTCACTACGTATCACTTGGCCAAAGCAATAAATAACAACGGAGAACATGCAAGAATTACTTATGAACATAAATATAAAAGAGGTAGATCAAATATATTACTCAATCACAATCAGAACATAATCTCATAATCCATCGGATCCCAGCAAACTCATCATAGCAACAACATAAGGATTACATATGTGCCTCGATCATGTAGGGTAGCTCACGAGGACTAATTAGTGAAGCACAAGAACGGGAGGAGAACATCACATAGCTACTGGTCATGGACTCATGGTCCAAGGGAGACTACTCACAACTCATTCGGGAGGCGTCCATGGTGGTGGAGAAGCTCCCGGTGGTGATCCTCCCCTCCGGCAGGGTGCCGGGAAGAGTTCTCCTGGTGCTCCCGATCTTGGAAGCGGCGGCGGCGGCGGAACAGAGATGAGATCGCGAAAAAGAGTTCCCGTCCCGAGGGTTTCGAGGGACGCTCTAAATATATGCCAAAGGGGGGCACGAGACGGGCTTCGGGGGGCCCAGGCGCCCCCCCGGCGCGGCCCAGGGGGGGGGGGGCGCCGCCAGGGCGCCTGGAGCCCTGGTGCCCCCCCCCCGGCTGTACTTCGGGCGCAGGGTAGGTTCCGGAACGCTGATTTTTTATATAATTTTTCTGGATTTTTCCTGACAGTTCTCGTAACGTGAAAACCTGAAATACAAAATCAGCCGAAAACAGAAACTGGCACCGGGGTGCACTGGATTAGTAGGTTAGTCCAAATATGATAAAAAATATATGGAAGTGTATGAATATCATAGCAATATCACCCAAAAGTGGCATGGAGCAAGCAGAAATTATAGATACGTTTTGGACGTATCAGGCTGCCGTGGGGATTTCTCCGACGCCTTCAATGGGTGTGATGATGGTGGAACCGAGTTTACGACTTTCAAGGGCTATCTTTGCATCCATGGCCCATGGTAAATAGTTACTACCATCTAGTTCAAGTTCATGAAATTCTCTATTCATGACGCCAGCCATTTTACTTTCTCGTGATGGCTCTCTGGCTCTCTCGGCAGAGCAAGTGCTGATAACGTGTAAAAGTAAAAGATGATTGTGCGAATGATCAAGTACTTCATTGATTTGAGAATCACATATTTATACAAGGATTTGGGACGCATTGAATAGGCGTCTGTACAAAGAGACGCCTGTACGAACCGATGTGTCCGTACGACGCTTGTACACTAATAACTGACTAACGACACTCTAATGTCGGTTCGCTAATGACCCTTCATATTTGTCGGTTCGTAACAAGATTCTCCGTCTTGGTTGGGGTTGTATGGCGACGGCGATGTCCCTTAGTTGGAATGTTGTCTCCACGTTCTATCCCCGTCTCGATGGTGCGTCTAGCATCTTCGAAGGGCGTGTGAAGGTTTGTCTCAGTCGGATCTTGCGGGATTCAGTCGATGCTGGTCTCCGATGGATCTGTTTGGATCCGGTCTTCGTTCGTTTTC
This sequence comes from Secale cereale, assembly GCA_902687465.1. NCBI lineage: Eukaryota > Viridiplantae > Streptophyta > Magnoliopsida > Poales > Poaceae > Secale > Secale cereale. Next base: position 544,089,566 of record LR738713.1, read on the forward strand.
ATTTAGGTGTTTACAGGTTTCGATCCTTCTGATCTACGACTTTCTTCATCGGTGATGGTTGCTACTCTGGTGCGCTGGTCATATGGGGCCTTAGCACGGCGACTCCCCGACTGTCTACTACAATAAGATTTGTTCGGCTCCGGTGAGGGAGGAGCGATTACGATGGCCCGCCTTCGGCTCGCGCCATTGCTTGTTGTCGTCGCTAGATGGTCTACGGACATGGTTGTAATTTTTATTGCCTCTAATGTTTTTTGTACTGCCATGATTGAAGATAAATAGATTGAAAATTCCTTACAAAAAAGAACACAAACATGCGGAAAAGCGAAACAACAAGGCCTTCGGGAGTTAATTGCATGGTGGTACCACACTTCTTCACCTACTCACGGATTGGTATCACTACTCAAAAGTTTTGCAATTCAGTACAAACTCAAAGCCTAAGTGGTGCAAAACGGACTAAGCTGCGTACAATGGCGTATTGATGGTGTATCTGACCACTGGGACCCGCGTGCCAGGAGCCACCTTGGCATATTTTTTTTGCAGAAAACACCTTTGTTTTAAATTTAATCACTCTGGGCCGCCTCCTTTGTGCCCCGCCGCCTCGACCTTGCCGCGCTTGCTCGCCGGAGCCCCGTCGCCGGGCCGCCGGAGCGGCTGGCTCGCCGGAGCAGCGGTTGGCTCGCCAGAGCACGGTGCCCCTCTCCCATCTCCTTCATTTCCTCTTCTGTTCGCTGGCTCGCCGGGGCGATGGTGGTCAGCGACGCTGGTGGGGCGCACGGGCGGGTGATGGTGGCAGTGTGGGCGACGAGGGCTGAGGGCGGCATGGTCGCCGGTGGCCGAACGGGAACAACCGCTGGAGTCAAACCCCACCGCCCGTGTGGCTCGTCCACGAATCCCAGATCCGATCGAGCTAGAAGATGCAGCTTCGCATGGGCTGCAGGACGGCCCAGCCGCGGCCCATGACCACACGCATATATTCCTAAAAAGGATAATTCTTATCAGTTGTTTTTGCAATTATATGTTAGTACTATTTAGTGACAAGCACCACACTAGGACCCACACACGGCAAGATTTTATGTGGGTTAATATTATTTAGTGCCAAGCATGAACTTTTTTCTAAAATTTATGTGGATTAAAAAAACAAATGTAAGAATATGTCTTCACTCAGGACCACATGCATGCACAATTATTATGTACACTCATTGTAATTTTCAAATACACAGTTAAAAAAATTACATGCCCAACTCAGAGTTACTGCGTATATTTGTTGTATTATAGAAAATACATTTACAACTTTTAAATACGTGTTCAACTTTTCCCAAAAATGTTCTGAACTTTATTTCCAAATGTACAAACACTTTATTTACCTTTCAGAATAATTATAAATTTTCTGAACGTCAACCCAAAAACAAAGCGGAGACCAGCAGGTCTATTATTCAGACCTTGGGTATTCTTCAGACCGAAAGCATTGTGCGCAACGTATATTGAAAAAATTATACACACATATATATAGAAATCATATATTATAAAATGTTCAACATATAAATGAGAAACTTTCTATAATACGAAATCATATATTTAAATAAGATCATTGTATATTAATAAATGTTTAATATATATATTAAAAGATGTGGTGAACATTTTCTAATATACGATACACTTTTATATGATGAACTTTTAATATATGATGCAAAGAACATATTTTTAATTATACGACGTGATGAACCTTTTTTTAATGTCAGATTTTTTTTATACCATATAAAAATCGGAACTGCTCCGGAGTTTAAAGACGTATACGAACGAGTTGATGCATAGGATGCCGTGGGGCAGAGGCAGCAAGCGCGCGCTGCGAACGACTCGGCGCGGATCGATTTCCGGCGGACAGGCGCGCGGTTTGTACTTCGTAGAAAAATCAAACGTTGCAAGGTATAAAAACATCTGGGCGTACATGTTACAGCAGCATTAGAGTAGCGCATCGGCAGCCAGCTAGCGCGTGGGTTCGAAACCCGGCAGCAATCGCGCGCGCGTGCGGTTACTTTAAAAAAAAAGTGCGGTAAGATTTTTTTTTGACAAACAGAGGATATCCGCGTGATTAAATAAAAAATAAGGATTCTTTTTTAAAAGAGCATGCCACATCAGCGCCTGACAGTGGGTCCCAGCGGTCAGATACACCGTCAATACGCATTTATACGCTGCTTAGACCGTATTGCATCACTTAGGCCCTGAATTGGTACTGAATTGCAAAACTTTTGAGTAGTGGTACCAATCCGTGAGTAGGTGAAGAAGTGTGGTACCATCATGCAATTAACTCGGCCTTCGGGGAGAGGTGTCAGCCGCTAGGGGGTGAAGAAAGCCGACGTCTGAAGACCACGCGGCATGCCACCTAGCCAGTCCTCGTGCCACTGGCTATGGAACGGCTGCCACTGCAAGTGTGCCATGGAGCCAATAGATTTGAACTTAAGCAGCGGGAGATATAGCATAGCTATTTAATGATTAACAAAGCCAATTCCAGATCTGCCCGGTCCGGTCATCGCGCGTCGTCATCTTTTATTTCTTTGCATTGCAATCGGTGGCTCACTAACTCCACCCACGTCGACGTGCATCGATCGGCTGTACGAAGCATTAGACACGGGGAATATGTGTGTGCAGGGATCAAGATGCATGCAATTGTATATGTGTCTGCTACACGAAGAGTGGTACTACTGTATTACTACTATATTTCGTCTACTAGCTTAGGTCGTGCCGATCGACCGATGACCAGCTCTAGCCTCTAACCAAGACCCAGAAATCTGCGAGGAGCCGCATCGATCGGTGTCCGTGCCGACGAGCCGCTGCCGGTCGACCGGCCATGAATGAGCGTCCAGAACATCCGCGACAGCCTCTGCGCCGCCGCAATCCGCGCCGGGACACCGCCCCCGGCCCCCATGCATGCATCCATGCACGGGCAACGTACGAGCTTGTTCTTCTCATATATACAATCACTAGCTAGCGTTCTTGGTTCCTGGAGTCTGTTGGTGAACTAGTCGCGTTTTGGTCTCGTTTCTCCTTGGCTTTTTACGAGCTTAGTCGTTGGATGTCGGCCGGGTTATGCGTGCGTGTAGTCGACGGCAGTGCGAGCTTAGTCCACTCCACGGCACAAGCAAGGCGCTCGCCCGAGTCCAAAGTCCCGACGAAGCAGCGAGGACGAGGCACGTTTCCATTTCCTCGTGGACAACTGTGACGCGCCCTTTTTGGTTTTTGTCATGCAGCGGCTGGAGCAGTGGAGCTGGGCTAGCGGTCGCGCAGGATGCCGCCGCCGAGGAGCACGCACGTACGTACGTGGTACGCGCGACGACCGACGAGACGGGTGCGTGGCCGGACTGTGGTGGCGTTGCTATAGTGACGGGCCCCGGGACGCGTACTGGCGATGCGCGCACACGCGCTGGCCGAATAAAGACACGGGGGCGCCGGCCCGGGAGACACGCAGGGACGCCGATCAGGCCACCACGGCTCTGCGGGCGCGTCGCGCGTGACACCTTTGATTGCATCCCGTATCTCTTCGAATTGTGTCAAACTTCCTCATTTTGACTTTACGGTAGGATTTTGCACATGGCCGAGGTGGCGCAGGAGTGGTGGCTCTAATTATCCAAGCTTTTTTCACTGCCTGATGGAGTCTGTTTTGCTGCTTTCTATGAGGGTTATTTCATGTGATAATAAAAATTAATTGCTTGAAGTATGTAAATATGGGAAAAAGTCCAATTTGAACCTTGAACTCGTATGTGTTCGGCGAATCAAACCCTGAAGTCCAAATCCCGGTCGTTCTCACCCTAAACTAACGAATCCCGGTCCAAATCAAACCTTAATGCCGCTTCCCAAACGGGGATTGCCGACGTGGCAAAGGGGTGCCCGGGATGGGTCGTTCGGCGCGCGTCCGCGGTGGTAAAAGTGGGCCGGCCCAGTACGGCCCGTCATTTCACGCCGTTCTCTCCGCGTCCCCCTGCCTCCTCCTTCTCTTGCGACGGCAATGGCGACCGGCGGTTGATCGCCGCCGCTGCAACGGTACTGACGACCTGACGACGCATCGAAGAAGAAGGTAATGTCGTGGATGACCTCCTCCCCTGTTCTTTATAGTTCAGATTAGTTGCGGCCATTAGGGTTAGGGTTTACGGCGGCAAAATTGGGGACGATTTTGGGGGCTTTTGGGTGACCCAAAAGTTTGAATTTTTGTGAACGGGAATAGGTTCGTATGCTTTTTTTGATCGCAGTGTATGTTTATTGCAGTGAATAATGGACCCAAGTGAGATTTTGAATGTTCGATTTCATATTGGAGGGCAGTTCATCCACATTGGTCCAAATTTGGACTATGTTGAGGGAGAAGAAGGAATGTCCGAGATTGAGAGGGATAAATTGTCTCTGCAGGAAGTTAAAGGTTATCTAAAAGACCATATTGAATTGAAGGAATCTATGAAGTTATACTTTCTGCTGCCTGGGAAAGAGCTTATCAATGGCTTGGTTTTCCTTCATGATGACATTTGGTGTGTGAAGATGGCTGACTATATTTGTGTTGGAGGAGTTGCTGATGTGTATGTGGAGTATCATGGAGAGGAAGATAGCGATGACAACAGCAGTGGGAGTGACTTTGAGGATGAAATAATGGAAGAGAGTGATGATGAACCAGATGCAGTGATAACTGCTGTTGAACCTGCAGAATCTGACAATGATGTTCTCATTACTGATGACAGTGGTGTAATCAGACAGAGAATTTGCAGCCCAATCAAGCATATTAGAGGCAGTGCAGGACCATAGTCTTTAGAAGATGATGATCATGTAATGGCAGGAATTGAAGGATGTCTTTCTCAAGTTTTGAACCCAACTCAGGGGCCAACTGCATCTGCTTCTGAACCTCAAGCTTCAGGCCATGTCAAGCAGAGAAGAGGAAGTGCAGGACAAGTAGATGGTGATCATGAAATGGCAGGAATGGAAGTAGTATTTTCTCAGGTTTTGAACCCAACTGAAGGTGCACCTGCCTCTGCTTCTGAACCAAAATAGCCAGCACAAATGAAACAGCACACAATTTAGTGCTTATATGCATTATGCATCTTTTCATGACTGCAAATGATGGCCAGGACATAACTTCCACTAAATTCAGTCTAAACATTGATTTAAACATGGCTTACAACTTGCATCTTCAGTGCCAAAAGATCACTTGAGTCTAAACCACTAACCAGTACTACATTGCATACAAGTACCACTAAACAAACTTACTGCAGCAGCATCTTCCCTGCCACTAAACCTACCACAAAGACAAGAAAAAGAAAGACAACATTCTGATATTTCCTCTTTAGTGCATCTATCTCTGCATTCTTCTCCTTGAGCTGATCTTCCACAGACATAGCCACCACCTCTCTTCCTCTTTGAGCTTCAGGCAGAGCCAGAACTGCAGTGCTATCTTCAAACAGAGCAACACTTGCTTCACCTCTCAGCCTACGCACTTCATCTCGCAAATCTCTAATCAAATCACTCAAAAACTTGGGCAGAGGATCATCATGCCATTCAACAAAGCCACAACCACCATGCTGTACCAACATAAATCAGGGTTTGAGAGGGGAGAAGAACTAATGAACACAAAAATAGAACCAAAAAAAAAACTCACCATGGCATCGACGCAGGCATAATACCTCCTGCCTGGGTTCTGACGGCTCCACGAGATCCATCTCGGCGCCTTCCGACGCGGCCTGCACCAGCAGAGCTTCTCTGGCTCATACGCCATCGGGCTCTCCCTGTAGGGCACCGGCGACCTCGATTCGTCCCCTCTCCGTCCGGAGGCTTGACGGAAGCTGGGAGCCTGAGAACGACCCGAAGACCACGACATTTCCTAGGACGCAGCCGCCGCCGCCACCCCCTGCGAGATCTACGCCGCCGCCGTCGCCTAACCCTAGTTCTTCCCCCAAATCCCCAATCTGTTTCCTGTTAGCTTCCCCCCCTCCCCGCGCGCGCATTGCGGTTATAACTAGGCCCACCACTCAGATCAATCCCGGCCACGTCAGCGGTTTTTGTGCTAAAACGGCATTAAGGTTTGATTTGGACCGGGATTCGTTAGTTTAGGGTGAGAACGACCGGGATTTGGACTTCAGGGTTTGATTCGCCGAACACCTACGAGTTCAAGGTTCAAATTGGACTTTTTCCGTAAATATGTCAGCAAACCTTCCAATGCATCTTTGTGCAAAACATGACTTGATGAAACTCCTAGCTTCTTTGTGACCACTCTTCTCGTTGATGGTCCTAGGAATGTGTTTGTCTCAATAAAGCTCTCTGATTTGTCTGGAAAAAAAACTAGAGGATCTTCCAGAATACTATTCGTTCCCTTGTGGCGGGTTCAATAGAACGAATGATTATGTTCACCTAAAGGAACCCCCAACCCCGGGTAAGAATCACTTACATCGTGTAGCCATCGGGCAGGCCCAACACCATAGTCGAGTGATTTTTTTGTTTGTTTTTTCACTGTTTGTACAGTGTTTTTTTGGTTCCCCTTTTCCTTTTTTCTCTTTATTTTCTTTGTCTTTATTCGTTTTTCTCTTCAAATTTTAATGATTTCTCCAGGTTTTTTTATTTTAGTTTCAACATATCTAATATTTTATACACATGTTAAATTTTTCGTATACATTAGGTATATGTATTCATATACCTTTGTTATTTTTTAAATAAATGATTAATATCTTTGAGGCCTACTTTTACCCATACATTTTGTAAAAAAAATGTATATATTTCAAACATTTACTTATACAAGTTTAACATTTTCAAATACATTATTATTATTATTATTTTCCAAATACTTGATTTGAATTATTTCTTATACACGTTTAAACCTTTTATTATGATACGCAAAATTATTTTACGCTATGTGAACATTTTTACGCTTTGAATTCTTTAGTGTCACAAACATTTTGTTCGGAACACGTAAACATAAAAAAAATGTACTTTACATTTTCTGAATTGTACGAAACCTTTTCTGAATTACATGAAGATTATTTACATCATATAACAATATTATTAAATATCACACATTTTTTTGAAACACGTGACCAATTTTGTAATGTCACATACAATTTTTCATGGTAAAAACATTTTTTAAAAGGTTAAGTGAACATTCACAGAATTTACATTATTCACTGTGCAATGAACACATTTTAAAAATTTAAGTAACTTACTTTTTTCATAATATATTCATTTAGTTATTGTAAATAAATAAATAAAGAGAAAACATACATCATGTTAACATTACAAGCCCACATGGTTACTGGGCCGGCCCAATACTGACAACCTGCACGCGACCCTCGCATTGTAGATGCTGACATATAGCCACGCCCGACACCCTCCCATCTACGACATACGGAGTACTTTGCTCCGGTCCTGAACGAGATCAATCACCGAAGGCGAGAGTTCAACCAAGTGCAGTTTACTTTTGACCCGCGTGAAGCAAATTTCGAAGCTCATATGCTAGCTAAAGCTGCATCTTCTCTTGCAGTCGGTAGACACCTGTGGCTAGGGATAATTCCAAACATTATTTGTATTCTAAACGTCTTGCATGTTGAATAAATTCTCTAGTTCACCTAAAAAAATCTACGACAGACTTGTCGCTCTCCTGACGTGCCCTTGTTGAGCCAATAAGGCCCAGTTTTCTATGTTTACTACTTAACTCTGTGCATTCGGTTTATTCGATTTATGTGGTTTGGTTTGTAACTCAGAGCGCAAACTTTATGTATACACATAATATATAAGTATATATGCATGCAAGGATTCAGGCCTTGATACTCCCTTCGTTCCCAAATATTTGTCTTTCTATAGATTTCAACAAATGACTACATACGAAGCAAAATAAGTGAATCTATACTCTAAAATATGTCTACATACATCCATATGTCGTATTTCATTTGAAATGTCTAAAAAGATAAATATTTGACGACGGAGGGAGTATATGGCAGTGCATGCAAATGTTCAATGCATATTTTGTTTTGTTTATGGATGTGATCCGCATATTTTATAGAGTAAAATGATCTCGTGGATACGACAATGATGAAAAATAGATGTGAAGTCTATATAAGACCGCATGCCGAGACGTGTGAATGTTGAACATTGCAAACTAAAATTAAAATAGGTTTAATTTGGTTTATTTGAGTAATTGTTTGGTTTTTGGGTATATACCATCAAAACAAAATTCAAAATGGTAGCAAAATGTTACACCATACCGATAACCAGAAATCATATTTGTTTGGTTCTGGTTTATTTTAGTATGGTTTTTTGATTCGGTTTTAAAGTGCACATAGTGATTACTACCAAGCCTAAAAAATATTGATATTTTGATCTGGATTTGAATAGCTAAACAAAATAAAACCGATTGCCAGGATATATATGTCATGTGCATCCGGAATTAGTTGTCCCTTAAACAGATGTATCTAGCATTGTAATACGTCCAGATAAATCTATTTGAGCATCAACTAATTCGGATGGAGGGAGTATAATAAAACTTTCTTCTTGTTCAAACGATAGAATAAAAATGTCTTAAAATGAAATTTGCAATGACTTAACAGTACAAACAACCAGTTGGTGAGGGTGTGTTTGTGCAAGAGTTTCACATATCCACATTAGAAATATCTTATGGACACAAAAAGTAGGCGTGGTGTTTGTAGCTAAAAATGCCATATAATAATTTTTACAATATCCGTGCATGAGAAACTTAATTTTTCATAAGTTAAAAAACCAGGAAAACTTAAGAAATAAGTTTGAAGCTAAGTTTCCATTGTTACATATATGATGATGGCAAAAAAATATTTAAAGAAAAAATTGTGAAAATAGTCTCATTAAATCAAAATCAGCCATGTGATGTTTAAATATAACTTGCTAGGGTCTACATATAAATTTTCCATGGTACAAAGAATAAATTCGCCATGACAGAAAACAAAAAAGAATATACCAAGGATTCTTCAGTAAAATTGACATGGCCGATGAAGTAAATTTGTCATGATGCAAAAGAAAAATAAATTGCCATGGTCCATGAAGTAAATTTTCCATGCTCCAATTTTTATCCATGGCCCATAATGTAGATTTGCCATGATCCAAAGAAAGAAATTTACCATGGTGCATAAAAGAAATACTGACCACGGTAATCAGGACCTGTTATATGTCAATGAATACCGTGAGCCAGTGTTCTCCATTGAGATGTGAGAGGCATTAGTAAGGACCAATTGAAGATACTTCAACGTTAAGCTTGTGGGTTTATTCAACAATGGGTCGATGCCAATGTTTTGAACCATATTATTGATAAGATACATACACACACCTTACGACAGAAGTCAAAGGAGTTGTTTGTCCAAAAAGAAGTACCGAAAAGATGCGCTTCAGCAAAACAATTGATGTGTTTGAGGTACAAACATGACACTCAAATTACAGATCATGTGAACGCATTCCAAACATTATAAATAAAATTTATTCAATTCAAAGATGAAGTGAGAGTTTTGCTGCTACCCGACTTATTATTGGACATTGGAAGAGCCTTAAGGTCATTTTCACAATTCAACATCTAATGGAGTTGGTACGTGGAGCCTTGTGATACGTCTCCAACGTATCTATAATTTTTTATTGTTCCATGCTATTATATTATCCTTTTAGGATGTTTTATGGGCTTTTATATACACTTTTATATTATTTTCAAGACTAACCTATTAACCTAGAGCCCAGTGTCAGTTTTTGTTTTTCCCTTGTTTTAGAGTATCGCGGAAAAGGAATATCAAACGGAGCCCAATTGACCTGAAACTCGACGGAGGACGTTTTTGGACCAGAAGAAGACCAGAGAGTACCAAAGGAGGACCAGAAGGTCCACGGGCTGCCCACAAGGGTAGGGGGAGCCCCCTGGGCACGCCCCCCTGCCTCGTGGACAGCCCGGAGACCTCCTTTACTTGCCCCCGACTCCAACACCTCCTATATATACTGAAACCTCCGGAAAATAACCTAGATCGGGAGTTCCGCCGCCGAAAGCCTCTGTTGCCACAGAAAACCAATCTAGACCCGTTCCGGCACCCTGCTGGAGGGGGAATCCCTCTCCGGTAGCCATCTTCATCATCCTGGCGCTCTCCATG
>LR738713.1:544099726-544148135 GCA_902687465.1 Secale cereale
TCTCTCTCTCTCTCTCTCTCTCTCTCGTGTTCTTGAGATGGCACGATCTTGATGTATCGCGAGCTTTGCTACTATAGTTGGATCTTATGATGTTTCTCCCCCTCTACTCTCTTGTGATGGATTGAGTTTTCGCTTTGAAGTTATCTTATCGGATTGAGTCTTTAAGGATTTGAAAACACTTGATGTATGTCTTGCGTGGGATACCCGTGGTGATAATGGGGTATTCTATCGATTCACTTGATGTATGTTTTAGTAATCAACTTGCGTCTTCCGTGACCTTGGGAATCTATGCATATGGGTTGGCACACGTTTTCGTCTTGACTCTCCGGTAGAAACTTTGGGGCACTCTTTGAAGTTCTTTGTGTTGGTTGAATAGATGAATCTGAGATTGCGTGATGCATATCGTATAATCATGCCCACGGATACTTGAGGTGACAATGGAGTATCTAGGTGACATTAGGGTTTTGGTTGATTTGTATCTTAAGGTGTTATTCTAGTACGAACTCTATGATAGATCGAACGGAAAGAATAGCTTCGTGTTATTTTACTACGGACTCTTGAATAGATCGATCAGAAAGAATAACTTTGAGGTGGTTTCGTACCCTACCATAATCTCTTCGGTAGTTCTCCGCTATTAGTGACTTTGGAGTGACTCTTTGTTGCATGTTGAGGGGCTAGTAATATGATCCAATTATGTTATCCTTGTTGAGAGAACTTCCACTAGTGAAAGTATGAACCCTATGCCTTGTTTCAACGCATTGCAACACCGTTTATGCTCACGTTTACCACTTGCTACCTTGCTGTTTTTATATTTTCAGATTACAAAAACCTATATCTACCATCCATATTGCACTTGTATCACCATCTCTTTGCCGAACTAGTGCACCTATACAATTTGCCATTGTATTGGGTGTGTTGGGGACACAAGAGACTCTTTGTTATTTGGTTGCAGAGTTGTTTGAGAGAGACCATCTTCATCTTAGGCCACCCACAGATTGATAAACCTTAGGTCATCCACCTGAGGGAAATTTGCTACTGTCCTACAAACCTCTGCACTTGGAGGCCCAACAACGTCTACAAGAAGAAGGTTGCGTAGTAGACATCAAGATCTTTTCTGGCGCCGTTGCCGGGGAGGTGAGTGCTTGAAGGTATATCTTTAGATCTTGCAATCGAATCTTTTTGTTTCTTCTTTTATCACTAGTTTAGTTTATAAAAGAAAACTACAAACAAAAAATGGAATTAAGGTTACCTCATATGCTTCATCTTTTTAATATCTTTCGTGAAAATGATGGAAAGGAAAATTGTGCTCAAGTACTAGAAGAAGAATTACATAGAATGCTTGGCATAAAATATGTGAATGATGAGCATGATTGCAATGTTGTTAGTATGAATTATTTGAATACCCATGATGCTAATGATATGCAAAGCCACAAGCTTGGGGATGCTATGTTTGATGAAGATGATATGTTTAGTCCCCCAAGTTTTGATGAGCAAATTTATTATGATGAGAGCATGCCTCCTATTTATGATGATTATTGTGATGACATGTATGCTATAAAGAATAAAGATAACCATGAAACTTGTACTCATGATTTTAATTTTCAATTGGATTATGCTTCACATGATAGTTATTTTGTTGAGTTTGCTCCCACTACTATTGATGAGAATAAATTTGCTTATGTGGAGAGTAGTAAAATTTCTATGCAAGTATATCATGAAAAGAATGCTTTATGTGCTGGTTATATGGTTGAATTCACTCATGATGCTACTGAAAATTATTATGAGAGAGGATCATATGCTTCTACATATTGCAATAATATCAAGTTAACTCTCTATGTGGTTAAAATCTCGAAGTTATGCTCGTTTTCCCTTCCTATGCTAGTTGATTATTGTTCTCATAAGTTGTTTACTCACAAAATATCTATGCATAGGAAGTGGGTTAGACTTAAATGTGCTAGTCATATTCTTCATGATGCTCTCCTTATGTTTCAATTCTTATCTTGTATGTGAGCATCATTGAAACCATCATGCCTAGCTAGGGGCGTTAAACGATAGCGCTTGTTGGGAGGCAACCCAACTTTATTTTTGTTCTTTGCTTTTGCTTATGTTTAGGAATAAATATTGCATCTAGCTTCTATTTACATGTGGTTTTGTGTTTTAATTAGTGTTTGTGTCAAGTAGAACCTTTGGGAAGACTTATGTGAAGTTTATGCGATCATGCTGTAAAAAACAGAAACTTTAGCGCTCACGAGATTAGCTACCGTTTTTTACTGGACAATGCTTTTTAGTTGATTCTTTTTCAGATGATTAATAGACAAATTACTAACGTCCACCAATTTATTTCAGAATTTTTAGAGTTACAGAAGTATTCGAAAGTTACAGATTGCTACAGACTGTTCTGTTTTTGACAGATTCTGTTTTCTATGTGTTGTTTGCTTATTTTGATGAATCTATGAGTAGTATCGAAGGGTATGAACCATAGAGAAGTTGGAATACAATAGATATTACACCAATATGAATTTAGAATGAGTTCACAACAGTACCTAAGTGATGGTTTTATTTTCTTATACAAACGGAGCTTACAAGTTTTCTGTTGAGTTTTGTGTTGTGAAGTTTCAAGTTTTGGGTAAAGATTCGATGGACTATGGAATAAGGTGTAACGTCCGGATAGTTAAGCTACAGTGAACCTATGCTAATGATGCCACATCACCTCTATTACTGTTGCTAATCTCGCGTGGGATCAAAACTGTTGAAAATCAAATTTGATTTTTTGTCAAACATAAAAAAAATCAAACACTAAAACTAAAATGTTCGGAGTGTGCCAATTAATGCTTAGGTATTTATGGTGAAGGAACCACACTTTTACCGGATGCCTAAATATTTTAAAATGAATTAAAACAGAAAAGGAAATAAATAAAAAGAAAAGGAAATACAAAGAGAAAAGGAAAAGGCCCCTGGCCAAACGGCCCAGCCGGCCAGCCTAACACTCTGGCCTATATGGCCTCCCCCACTCCCCAAACCCTAAATCCCAACACTACCGTCCCACACTCTCCCCCCCGTTCCCCCCGATCCAGTTCTGGATCGGGGTCGATCCTGTCGCCGCCGCACGAGGACCTCGCCGCCGGAACGCCCTCGCCATCCTCTCCATTGTCGTCTCGTCCTCATCTTCCCCCTCAATGGCTCCACCAAGCCTCGCCGCCCGTGCATCTACAACGGGGGTGAGACCCCAATCCCTTCCTCTCGCCGGCGCTCACCACCGCACTGCCTTGCTGGGCCTCACCCCTTTGGCCGAACTCGCCGCCCGCCAGAGCTCTCCGCCACAGCCTCACGCCGGTCGCACGCCCGTCGCCTCCTCGGTCCAGCTCTAGCGCCCGCGCCTCACTGCTCCGCCTCCGTTGCCCGCGCTGAAGCCGCACCCCCGCTCCCGCCGTGCTACGCTGCTGCTTCTCCACTGTTGCCGCTGCCCGCTGTTGTTGTGCCGCCCGAGCCACGCCCTGTCGCGCGTCGTCTCCGGCCTCCGCGCCCGCAATCTCCCGCACGCGTCTGTCGCCGTCCCCGCCGTGGCCTCCTCTGGTCTTCCCTACCCGGCGGCCATGCCCGCCACTGCTTCGCCCTGCCTGGCCTCGCCGGCATCCCCGCAACCGACGGCCACGGCCTCGCCTTGCTTGTGCGCGCCCGACACTCACCCCGCCGCTAGCCCGTGGCCCGCTTCCCCGCCGTCGGGCCCGCCTTCAGCTCCGCCTCTAGTCTCGCAAGCCACCATAGCCAGCTGCGCCCCGCCGCCGTAGGTCCGCCGGCCCCGCACCAGCCTGCTCGACGCCGCCGCCGCTCGGTCCGGTCCCCGCCTTCGGCCGCGTCCTTGGCCACCCTCCGCCTCCCTGCCTCTTCCTTCCTTCGCCTATCGCCTCTGCTCCCCCCTGCTCCGCTCGGCTGCAGCTCGCCGGAGCTCTGCGCCGGCGCGCCGGCACCAGGTCCCGCCAGCCCCCCCGCAGCGCCCACACGGGCAAAGCCCATAAACCGCATCGCCCATGCGCCTGAATCGCCCAACACCCATTAGCCCTATGGGCCACTGACTAAGGGGCCCCACCCCACGGAACGTTAAAAGAATAATAAAAAATATAATTAATTAATTAAGATAATTAATTAACTTAATTATAATTAATCTAATTAACTCTATTAAATAACCTTAATAATCTGATTAGATAAACAGTCCATGACAAGTGGGGCCCACGTGTCAGTTTGACCAATCAACGGTCAGAGTTGACCGCTGACGTCATAACTGCATTTTTGAATTAATATAAACTGTTAATTCTAGAAAATGAATTAAAACTTTAAAAATTAATATAAAATAAACCATAACTCGGATTAAAATAGTTTATATATGAAATTTGCTCAGAACGACGAGGCGAATCCGAATACACAGACTGTTCATCCACCACACGTCCCTAGCATAGAAAATATGCAACTTTCCCCCTTCGTTTCATCCGCCCGAAAACGTGAAACACCGGGAATACTTTCCCGGATGTTTCCTCCCTTCGCCAGTATCACCTGGTACTGCGTTAGGGCACACCTAACACTCATATATGTCATGTCATGCGTCGTCATGCATCTGTTTGCATTGTATTCATTGTTTCTTCCCCCTCTTATCTCCGATAGAATTCGAGACCGACGCTGCTACTGCCCCGATCGACTACAGTGTTGACGACCCCACCTTCGCTGCCGAGCTTCCAGGCAAGCCCCTCCCTTGATCAACCTGATATCGCCTATTCTTCTCTCTATTGCTTGCATTAGAGTAGTGTAGCATGTTACTGCTTACGATAATCCTATTCTGATGCATAGCCTGACATTGTTGCTACAACTATTGATATATTTACCTGCAATCCTAAATGCTTAGTATAGGATGCTAGTATTCCATCGGTGGCCCTACACCCTTGTCCGTCTGCCCTGCTATTTTATCGGACCGTGATCACTTTGGGTGTGATCACAGGGTATATACTATATACATATTATACATGACACATGTGAGACTAAAGTCGGGTCGGCTCGTAGAGTACCCACGAGTGATTCATGGATTTGGGGCTGAAAGGACCTTTGTCCCGACGGCCCTCTGTGTGGATCTTTGTGGCGGAGCGACAGGGCCGGTTGAGACACCCAGTCGAGAGGTGGCATGGCCCTGCTCGTTGTCCACGGTTATTTCATAATAACACGCTTAACGAGTTTGGATATTTTATCTGAGTCTGGCCATTGGCCTATATGCACTAACCAGCTACGTGGGAATAGTTATGGGCTTTCGACGTCGTGGTATCAGTCGAACCTTCTTGACGTCAGCGACTTAGCGGAGCACATCGGGTAGGACCGTGTAACGCAACTTCCTTAGTAATGGAGGTTTCTAGGTCTGCTCACCGGCCGCATACGCAACGTGCAAGTGTGCGTTGGGTGATGGGCCCAGACCCCTGCGCGCTTAGGACTTAGACCGGCGTGCTGACCTCTCTGTTGTGCTTAGGTAGGGCTGCGATGTGTTGATCTTCCGAGACCGGGCATGAACCAGGAATGTGTGTCTGGCCAAATGGGATCGAGCATGCAGGGTAATGTGATGCACCCCTGCAGGGAAGTTAATCTATTCGAATAGCCGTGTCCCTCGGTAAAAGGACGACCTCATGACAACTAGAACCGGATACTTGATAAAACACACCCAGATGAGTTCCAGATATTACCCGATGGTTGCTCTCTCACAGGGTGATGTGCGGGAGGATCGCCTGGTAGGATTACGCTATACGATGTTACTTGGTGAACTTATCATCTACTCTCTTCTACTGCTGCAAGATGGAGGCTGCCAGAAGCGTAGTCTTCGATAAGATTAGCTATCCCCCTCTTATTCTGTCTTGTTGCAGTTTAGTCCACATATACTACCCATATCATTGTTACCATTGCATATGTAGTATAGATCCTTGCTTGCGAGTACTTTGGATGAGTACTCACGGTTGCTTTGCTCCCCCTTTCCCCCCTTCCGTTCCTCCTTCTCGGATGCTGCAACCAGATGGTGGAGCCCAGGAGCCAGACGCCACCTACGATGACTCCTACTACACCGAAGGCGCCTACTACTACGTGCAGTCCGCCGACGACGACCAGGAGTAGTTTAAGAGGACCCCAGGCAGGAGGCCTGCTCCTCTTTCGATCTGTATCCCAGTTTGTGCTAGCCATCTTATGGCAACTGGTTTAACTTATGTCTGTACTTAGATATTATTGCTTCTGCTGACTCTTGTGTTTTCGAGCTTATGTATTGGAGCCCTCGAGGCCCCGGGCTTGTAATATAAAGCTTGTATCATTTTAATTTCTGTCTAGAGTTGTGTTGTGATATCTTCTAGTGAGTCCCTGATCTTGGTCGTACACATTTGCGTGCATGATTAGTGTACGGTCAAATTGGGGGCATCACAAGTTGGTATCAGAGCCGACTACCTGTAGGAATCCCCCTTCAACACTCCTTGGCCGAAGTCGAGTCTAGACATTGCAAAACTTTTACTAACATGGCTGTGTGGCTTATGGGCCCACGTCGCCATTCGGGTGGTACTAGGTTATTTTACTCCTCTATCTTTACTCCGGGACTCTGAACGCTCTCCTATTCGGGTTAAACAAATTTACTAACTCTAACATTAGGATCCCGAGACCACTCACCCCAAAGTTGGATAAGTGATGACCCACAAGTGTAGGGGATCTATCGTAGTCCTTTCGATAAGTAAGAGTGTCGAACCCAACGAGGAGCGGAAGGAAATGATATGCAATTTTTAGTAAGGTATTTTCTGCAAGCACTAAAATTATCGGTAACAGATAGTTTTGTGATAAGGTAGTTGGTAGCAAGTGACAAATAGTAAAAGTAAATAAGGTGCAGCAAGATGGCCCAATCCTTTTTGTAGCAAAAGACAAGCCTGGACAAACTCTTATATGGAGGAAAACGCTCCCGGGGACACATGAGAATTATCGTCAAGCTAGTTTTCATCACGTTCATATGATTCGCGTTCGTTACTTTGATAATTTGGTATGTGGGTGGACCGATGCTTGGGTGTTATCCTTACTTGGACAAGCCTCCCACTTATGATTAACCTCTATTGCAAGCATCCGCAACTACAAAAGAAGTATTAAGGTAAACCTAACCATATCATGAAACAAGTGGATCCAAATCAGCCCCTTACGAAGCAATGCATAAACTAGGGTTTAAGCTTCTATCACTCTAGCAACCCATCATCTACTTATTACTTTCCAATGCCTTCCTCTAGGCCCAAACAATGGTAAAGTGTCATGTAGACGATGTTCACATGACACCACTAGAGGAGAGACAACATACATCTCCTCAAAATATCGAACGAATACCAAATTCACATGACTACTTATAGCAAGACTTCTCCCATGTCCTCAGGAACAAAAGTAACTACTCACAAGACATAATATTGTTCATGATCATAGGGGTATTAATATGCATAATGGATCTGAACATATGATACTCCACAAAGTAAACGAACTAGCATCAACTACAAGGAGTAATCAACACTACTAGCAACCTACATGTACCAATATGAGGTTTGGATACAAAGATTGGATACAAGAGATGAACTAGGGTTTGAGAGGAGATGGTGCTGGTGAAGATGTTGAAGAAGATAACCCTTCCCAAGATGGGAGAGTTGTTGGTGATGACGGCGGTGACGATTTCCCCCTCCCGGAGGGAAGTATCCCCGACAGAACAGCTCTGCCGGAGCCCTAGATTGGTTCCGCCAAGGTTCCGCCTCGAGACGGCGGGGTCTGGTCCCAAAAGCCTCCTTCTTATTATTATTTTCAGGTCAAAACACCACATATAGGAGAAGATGGGCATCGGGGGATCACCAGGTGGCCCACGAGGTAGGGGGCACGCCCAGGGGGAGGGGGCGCGCCCCCACCCTAGTGGATAGGTGGTGGCCCCCCTGGTGGATCTCTTTAGCCAGATATTTTTTATATTTTCTGAAACGGTGTTTCGTGGAGTTTCGGAGCTTTTTGAGTTGTGCAGAATAGGTTTCCAATGTTTGCTCATTTTCCAGCCCAGAATTCCAGCTGCGGGCATTCTCCCTCTTCATGTAAACCTTGTAAAATAAGAGAGAAAAGGCATAAGTATTGTGACATAACGTGTAATAATAGCCCATAGTGCAATAAATATCAACATAAAAGCATGATGCAAAATGGACGTATCAACTCCCCCAAGCTTAGACCTCGCTTGTCCTCAAGCGAAAGCCGATATCGAAAAATATGTCCACATGTTTAGATATAGAGGTCTCGATAAAAGTAAAATACGGACATGAGGGCATCATGATCATTCTTATAACATCAACACATATATTTTGTCATATGATTCTTATGCTAAAGTAACAATTCATTCACAATGTCAAGTGATACGTCTCCAACGTATCTATCATTTTTGATTATTCCATGCTATTATATATTATGTTTTGGATGTTTAATGGGCTTTATTATACACTTTTATATTATTTTTGGGACTAGCCTACTAACACAAGGCCCAGTGCAAATTGTTGTTTTTTGCCTATTTCAGAGTTTCACAGAAAATGGATATCAAACGGAGTCCAAACGGAATGAAACCTTCGAGAGAGTTATTTTTGGAACCGTATCTACCCAGAAGATTTGGAGTACACGCAAGGGAACGAAGGAGGAGGTCACGAGGGTCCAGGGCGCGCCCCCTCCTCCTGAGCGCGCCCCCACCCTCGTGGGCCCCCTCTGGCTCCCCTGATGCCCTCCTTCCTCCTATATATAGCCATGTACCCTAAAAACATCGAGGCAATAGAGAAAACCCTAAATCTATCACCACAACCTTGTGTTCCCGTGAGATCCCATCTTGGGGCCTGTTCTGGAGCTCCTCCGGAGGGGGGATCTACCATGGAGTGCTTCTACATCAACACCATAGCCTCACCAATGAGTTGTGAGTAGTTTACCACAGACCTTCGGGTCCATAGTTATTAGCTAGATGGCTTCTTCTCTCTTTTTGGATCTCAATACAAAGTTCTCCTCAATCTTCGAGGAGATCTATTCGATGTAATCTTTTTGCGGTGTGTTTATTGAGATTCGATGAATTGTGGGTTTATGATCAAGATTTCTATGAACAATATTTGACTCTTTTCTGAAATCTTTTATGTATGATTATAATATCCTTGCAAGTCTCTTCGAATTATTGGTTTGGTTTGGCCTGCTCGATCTATAGTTCTTGCAATGGGAGAAGTGCTTGGCTTTGGGTTCAATCTTGCGGTGTCCTTTCCTAGTGAGAGCAGGGGCAGCAAGGCATGTATTGTATTTTTGCCATCGAGGATAAAAAGATGGGGTTTATATCATATTGCTTGAGTTTATCCCTCTACATCATGTCGTCTTGCTTAAAGCATTACTTCGTTCTTATGAACTTAATACTCTAGATGCATGCTGGACAGCGGTCGATGTGTGGAGTAATAGTAGTAGATGCAGAATCATTTCGGTCTACTTATCACAGACGTGATGCCTATATATAATGATCATGTCCTATTAAATTTAGCCCTTTTGATTACCTTTGCTTGCCACAAAGAAAACTTGCTGCTGAATGTAGGGAATATGAGATGAGTTTTCGCGATCTATCCTATCATTATGGCAATACCTAGATCTATGCTTGTATCGTGCCTAACTAGGGGCGTTAAACGATAGCGCTTGTTAGGAGGCAACCCAATTTTATTTTCTTTGTTTTTGCTTATGTTTAGGAATAAATATTGCATCTAGCTTCTGTTTGGATGTGGTTTTGTGTTTTAATTAGTGTTTGTGCCAAGTAGAACCTTTGGGAAGACTTGTGTGAAGTTTATATGGTCATGCTGTAAAAAACAGAAACTTTAGCGCTCACGAGATTGGCTGTCATTTTTTACTGGAGAGTGCTATTTAGTTGATTCTTTTTGTAGATGATTAATAGACAAATTCCTCACGTTTAACAATTTATTTCAAATTTTTGGAGTTACAGAAGTATTCGAAAGTTACATATTACTACAGATTGTTCTGTTTTTGACAGATTCTGTTTTTCGTGTGTTGTTTGCTTATTTTGATGAATCTATGAGTAGTATTGGGGAGTATGAATCATAGAGAAGTTGGAATACAGTAGGTTTAAGACCAATATAAACAAAGAATGGGTTCATTACAGTACCTTTGAGTGGTGGTTTGTTTTCTTATACTAACGGAGCTCACGAGATTTTTGGCTAAGTTTTGTGTTGTGAAGTTTTCAAGTTTTGAGTATGGCTTTGATGGACTATGGAACAAAGAGTGGCAAGAGCCTAAGCTTGGGTATGCCCAAGGCACCCCAAGGTAAAATTAAAGGACAATCAAAATCCTAAGCTTGGGGATGCCCCGAGAAGGCATCCCCT
The DNA here is from genome assembly GCA_902687465.1 of Secale cereale. Classification (NCBI taxonomy): domain Eukaryota; kingdom Viridiplantae; phylum Streptophyta; class Magnoliopsida; order Poales; family Poaceae; genus Secale; species Secale cereale. Next base: position 544,110,127 of record LR738713.1, read on the forward strand.
CTTTCGTCTTCATCTATCAGTAACTATACTCGGGACTATATTTTTATTCACCACATGATATGTGTTTTGCTTGGAGCGTCATGGATGATTTGATTCTTTTCTTTTTAGTTTTCCACAATCATCCTTGCTGGACACACCTTTTGAGAGAGATAAATATGATTTAGAATTTGTTAGAATATTCTATGTGCTTCACTTATATCTTTTGAGCTAGATAGTTTTGCTCTAGTGCTTCACTTATATCTTTTAGATCAGGGTGGTGGTTTTATTTTATTGAAATTGTTGATCTCTCATGCTTCACTTATATATATTTGAGAGTCTTTTAGAACAACATGGTAATGTGCTTTGGTTATAAATTTTGTCCTAATATGATAGGCATCGAAGATGAGTATAGTAAAAACTTTCATATAAAGTGCATTGAATATGATGAGAAGTTTGATACTTGATGATTATTTTGAGGTATGAGGATGGTGATATTAGAGTCATGCTAGTGGAGTAATTTTGAATTTGAGAAATACTTGTGTTAAAGTTTGTGATTCCCGTAGCATGCATGTATGGTGAACCGCTATGTGACGAATTTAGGGCATGAGGTATTTATTGCGTGTCAACCTTTGTATGGAGGTCGGGATCGTGCGATGGTTAACTCCTACCAACCCTTCCCCTAGGAGCATGCATTGAATACTTTGTTTTGATAATTCATATATTTTTGAAGTAAGTATATGAGTTCTTTATGACTAATGTTGAGTCCATGGATTATACGCACTCTCACCCTTCCACCATTGCTAGCCTCTCTTGTACCACGCAACTTTCGCCGGTACCATACACCCACCATATACCTTCCTCAAAACAGCCACCATACCTACCTATCATGGCATTTCCATAGCCATTCTGAGATACATTGCCATGCAACTTTCCACCGTTCCGTTCATATAACATGCTTCATCATCATTCACATAAAGTCATATTTTGTTCTAGCTTCGAGTTGTAATCTTTGAGTTGTAAGTCAATAAAAGTGTGGTGATCTTCATTATTAGAGCATTGTCCCATGTGAGGAAAGGCCGAAAAAAAGATGGCCCCCCAAAAAATAGAGAGGGGCTAAAAAAAGAAAGAGCCCCTCCAAAAAAATGAGAGAAAAGAGAGAAGGGACAATGCTACTATCCTTTTCCACACTTGTGCTTCAAAGTAGCACCATGATCTTCATGATAGAGAGTCTCTTGTTTTGTCACTTTCATATACTAGTGGGAATTTTCATTATAAAACTTGGCTTGTATATTCCAACTATGGGCTTCCTCAAATGCCCTAGTTCTTCATGAGCAAGCAAGTTGGATGCGCACCCACTTAGTTTCTTTTGATGAGCTTTCATACACTTATAGCTCTAGTGCATCTGTTGCATGGCAATCCCTACTCACTCACATTGATATCTATTGATGGGCATCTCCATAGCCCATTGATACGCCTAGTTGATGTGAGACTATCTTCCTCCTTTTTGTCTTCTCCACAACCACCACTCTATTCCACCTATAGTGCTATATCCATGGCTCACGCTCATATATTGCGTGAAAGTTGAAAGGTTTGAAAAAATTGGAGTATGAAAACAATTGCTTGGCTGAAACAGGGGTTGTGCATGATATGAATATTTTGTGTGATGAAGAGGGAGCATAGCCATACTATATGATTTTGTAGGGATAACTTTCTTTGGCCATGTTATTTTGAGAAGACATGATTGCTTTGTTAGTATGCTTAAAGTATTATTATTCTTATGTTAATATAGAATTTTGTCTTCAATCTTTCGGATCTGAACATTCATACCACAACAAAGAGAATTACATTGAGAAATATGTTAGTTAGCATTCCACATCAAAAATTCTGTTTTTATCATTTACCTACTCGAGGACGAGCAGGAATTAAGCTTGGGGATGTTTGATACGTCTCCAACGTATCTATAATTTTTTATTGTTCCATGCTATTATATATTCTGTTTTGGATGTTTAATGGGCTTTATTATACACTTTTATATTATTTTTGGGACTAACCTACTAACCCAAGGCCCAGTGCAAATTGCTGTTTTTTTGCTTATTTCGGAGTTTCACAGAAAAGGGATATCAAACGGAGTCCAAACGGAATGAAACCTTCAGGAGAGATATTTTTGGAGCGATATCTTCACGGGAGACTTGAGAACCACAGAATAGGGCACACATGGCATCCACGAGGGTGGGAGGCGCGCCCCCTCCCCCTGGGCGCGCCCCCTGCCTCGTGGGCCCCACGTGGTTCCCCCGATGCCCTCCTTCCTCCTATATATACCCATGTACCCTGAAAACATCAGACGAACAGAGAAAACCCTAATTCCACCGCCGTAACCATCTGTTCCCGTGAGATCCCATCTTGGGGCCTGTTCCGGAGCTCCGCCGGAGGTGGGATCTTCCATGGAGTGCTTCTATCAACACCATCGCCTCACCATGAGTTGTGAGTAATTTACCACAGACTTTCGGGTCCATAGTTAGTACCTAGATGGCTTCTTCTCTCTTTCTGGATCTCAATACCAAGTTCTCCTCGGTTTTTGAGGAGATCTATTCGATGTAATCTCTTTTTGCGGTGTGTTTGTCGAGATCCGATGAATTGTGGGTTTATGATCAAGATTATCAATGAGCAATATTTGGTTCTTTTCTGAATTCTTTTATGTATGATTATAATATCTTTGCAAGTCTCTTCGAATTATCGGTTTGGTTTGGCCTACTAGATCTATAGTTCTTGCAATGGGAGAAGTGCATGGCTTTGGGTTCACTCCTGCGGTGTCCTTTCCCAGTGATAGTAGGGACAACAAGGCATGTATTGTATTGTTGCCATCGAGGATAAAAAGATGAGGTTTATATCATATTGTTTGAGTTTATCCCTCTACATCATGTCATCTTGCTTAAAGCATTACTCTATTCTTATGAACTTAATACTCTAGATGCATGCTGGATAGCGGTCGATGTGTGGAGTAATAGTAGTAGATGCAGAATCGTTTCGGTCTACTTATCACATACGTGATGCCTATATATAATGATCATGCCTATATATTCTCATAATTATTCGCTTTTCTATCAATTGCTCGACAGTAATTCGTTCACCCACCGTAGAATTCTGCTATAATGAGAGAAGCTACTAGTGAAACCTATGGCCCCCGGGTCTATTCTCAACATATCAATCTACAATCTACTTTACTTTACTGTTTTGACTTTTTGTTCATATATCCAAAAATACCAAAAATATCAAACTATCATATCTATCAGATCTCACTTTCGTAAGTGACTGTAAAGGGATTGACAACCCCTTTTCGCGTTGGCTGCGAAGTTCTTATTTGTTTGTGCAGGTGCAAGGGACTCACGCGTGGTATCCTACTGGATTGATACCTTGGATCTCAAAAACTGAGGGAAATACTTACGCTACCGTGCTGCATCACCCTTTCCTCTTCAAGGGAATACAACGCAAGCTCGAGAAGTAGCATCACCTACTGGATTGATACCTTGGTTCTCAAAAACTGAGGGAAATACTAACGCTACTGTGCTGCATCACCCTTTCCTCTTAGAGGGAATACAACGCAAGCTCGAGAAGTAGCATCAAGTATGACTTAGAAACTTCATTGAAAACCAAGAAACTATGATCGCTGTCATTGAAGCAATTGCAATTTATCATAACATCGGAAAGAGTCAATATAAGAGCTTTTCTGCAAGCCCACATACTCAACTATCATATAGTCTTTTCACAATTGCTCACACTCACGCAATACTTATGTATGGAGTTTTAACCGGACACAGAGAAAGATAGGGGCTTATGGTATTGCCTCCCAACTTTTTACCTCAAGGGTAATGTCAACAGTAATAGACCATGATAACTTACATCCAAGTGGGTATATATGTCAGGATCTTTCCAACACAATGTGCTTTCCAAAGGATAAAATGTAAAAAGGAAAGGTGATTTTCACCTTTACACTTATAAGGCAAGAATAATAGATAGGCCCTTCGCAGAGGGAAGCAGAGGTTGTCATGTGCTTTTTTGGTTGGATGCACAAAGTCTTAGCGCAAAAGAACATCACTTTATATTGCCACTTGTGACAGGGACCTTTATTATGCAGTCCGTCGCTTTTATTACTTCCATATGACAAGATCGTATAAATATTATTTCCTCCACACTAATAAATCATACATATTTTAGAGAATTTGCAACAATGACAACTTACTTGAAGGATCTTACTCAATCCATAGGTAGGTATGGTGGACTCTCATGGAAAAACTGGGTTTAAGGATGTATGGAAGCACAAGTAGTGTCTCTACTTGGTGCAAGGAGTTTTGGCTAGCATGAGGGGGAAAGGCAAGCCCAACATGTTGGATGATCCATGACAATATACTTTATTTCGAATATAAGAAAACATAACCCATTATGTTGTCTTCCTTGTCCAACATCAACTATTTAGCATGTCATATTTTAATGAGTGCTCATAATCATAAAAGATGTCCAAGATAGTATATTTGTATGTGAAACCTTTCTTTCTTTATTACTTCCTATTAATTGCAACGATGACCAAAACAATGTTTGTCAACTCTCAACAACTTTTACTCATCATACTCTTTATATGTGAAGTCATTACTTCCCATAAGATCAATATGATCTCTTTGATACTTTTTATATTTTCTTTTATATTCTCATGACCAAAGTGAGGAAATCAAGCCCTTGACTCAACAGTAATCTTTATTATATAGCTCACGGACTCGATTACAAAGGTAAAGATCAAAAACAAAAGCTCACAACTAGATCATGCTAACTTTTATTCTACTAGATCAAGATAATACCAAAAGTATGGAACTAAGAAAAACGGTAAAGATAGGAGTGTGATGGTGATACGATACCGGGGCACCTCCCCCAAGATTGGCAGTTGCCAAGGGGAGTTCCCATACCCATATGATTATGTCTCTCTCTTCGAAGTTGGTGATGATGGAGTTGGCTTGTTCCTTAACTTGCGCATAAAGATAAAATTTTGCTCCCTTAGGTCATTGATCTCCTGCTCTAGGTTTAATATCTTCTTGCATAGTTCCTGCTTGTTTTCCTACAAGAGGCGAAAAGGGATAAACTTGATCTTAGGTTTCTTCGCTCTGTCAGTGAGGCTTGACCTTTTGAACTCCACATGCATGTCCCCAGGTTGAGGTAGTGGGACTTCGTCTTCATCTGAGCTGGTCCAATCCTTTCCCTTGGGATCATGGTCTTCTTCTTCCTCTATGGTCCAACCATAATGCTCCCAGTCCCCATAGACTTTAGGGTCAGAAGGAGATCAGCCACATAGCTTTCTCCCTCCGAATCCTAGGATGACATATTGCTCTTATCTGCGACAGAAACAACTCGAAACAAAACAGAGGATTTTTTTTCATGATACGATGGTCAAAACCTTCGGGAGAATATATATTGAATTTTTACCGGCCAAAAGAAGTAACATGCAAGAAATCGGAGTCCGGGAGGCATACGAGGTGCCCACGAGGTAGGGGGCGTGCCCAAGGGAAGGGGGCACGCCCTCCACCCTCGTGGATGCCTCGTGTATCTTCCGGACTGCCTCTTATTTTTCTATTTTTCTAAATATTCTAAAATTGTGAAAATTACCATTAGAACTGTTTTGGAGTAGGTTTACTTACCGTACCACATACCTCTTCCTTTTCGGGGTCTGAATCGTTCTGGAAAGTGTTCCTTATGTATTCCTCCGGGGTTACGGTTTTAATAACATTGGTTTCAACATTTATAGGATTACCTGAGATATAATGTTTGATTCTTTGACCGTTCACCACCTTCGGATTTGTGCCTTCGAAGTTGTTGATATTTATGGCGCCGGAACGATAGACCTCCTCGATAACGTAAGAACCTTCCCATTTAGAGAGAAGTTTTCCTGCAAAAAATCTTAAACGAGAGTTGTATAGCAAGACATAATCACCTACGTTAAACTCACGCTTTTGTATCCTTTTGTCATGACATATTTTAACCTTTTCTTTAAACAGCTTGGCATTCTCATAAGCATGGGTTCTCCATGTTGGGGATCGTTGCAGAAAATCAAAAAATTTCCTACGCATCACCAAGATGAATCTATGGAGTCATCTAGCAACGAGGAAGAGGGGAGTGCATCTACATACCCTTGTAGATCGCGAGCGTAAGCGTTCAAGAGAACGGGCTTGATGGAGTCGTACTCGTCGTTATCCAAATCACCGATGACCGAGCGCCGAACGGATGGCACCTCCGCGTTCACCACACGTACGGTTGGGAGAGACGTCTCCTCCTTCTTGATCCAGCAAGGGGGAGGAGAGGTTGATGGAGATCTAGCAGCACCACGGCGTGGTGGTGGAAGCAGCGGGGATCTCGGTAGGGCTTTGCCAAGCTCAGCAAGAGGGAGAGGTGTTACGGGGGGAGAGGGAGGCGCCAGGGGCTAGGGTGCGCAGCCCTCCCTCCTCCCTTCTTTATATAGGGGCCCTAGGGGGGCGGCCCCTAGAGATCCCATCTCAAGGGGGGCGGCGGCCAAGGGAGGGGGGACTTGCCCCCCAAGTTTGGTGTTGCGCCCCCCACCCCCAGGTTTCCAACCCTAGGCGCTGGGGGAGGCCCATGGGGGGCACACCAGCCCACCAGGGGCTGGATCCCTTCCCACTTCAGCCCATGGGGCCCTCCGGGATAGGTGGCCCCACCCGGTGGACCCCCGAGACCCTTCCGGTGGTCCCGGTACAATACCGGTGACCCCCGAAACTTTCCCGGTGGCCGAAACTAGACTTCCTATATACAAATCTTTACCTCCAGACCATTCCGGAACTCCTCGTGATGTTCGGGATCTCATCCGAGACTCCGAACAACTTTCGAGTTACCGCATACTAATATCTCTACAACCCTAGCGTCACCGAACCTTAAGTGTGTAGACCCTACGGGTTCAGGAACCATGCAGACATGACCGAGACAACTCTCCGGCCAATAACCAACAGCAGGATCTAGATACCCATGTTGTCTCCCACATGTTCCACGATGATCTCATCGGATGAACCACGATGTCAAGGATTCAATCAACCCCGTATACGATTCCCTTTGTCTATCGGTATAGTACTTGCCCGAGATTCGATCGTCGGTATAACGATACCTTGTTCAATCTCGTCATGGCAAGTCTCTTTACTCGTTCCGTAACACATCATCCCGTGACCAACCCCTTAGTCAGATTGAGCTCATTATGATGATGTCTTACCGAGTGGGCCCAGAGATACCTCTCTGTCACGCGGAGTGACAAATCCCAGTCTCGATTCATGCCAACCCAACAGACACTTCGGAGATACCCGTAGTGCACCTTTATAGCCACCCAGTTACGTTGTGACGTTTGGTACACCCAAAGCATTCCTACAGTATCCGGGAGTTGCACAATCTCATGGTCTAAGGAAAAGTTACTTGACATTGGAAAAGCTTTAGCAAACGAACTACACGGTCTAGTGCTAGGCTTAGGATTGGGTCTTGTCCATCACATCATTCTCCTAATGATGTGATCCCGTTATCAATGACATCCAATGTCCATGGTCAGGAAACCGTAACCATCTATTGATCAACGATCTAGTCAACTAGAGGCTTACTAGGGACACGTTGTGGTCAATGTATTCACACATGTATCACTGTTTCCGGATAATACAATTAAAGCATGAACAATAGACAATTATCATGAACAAGGAAATATAATAATAACCATTTTATTATTGCCTCTAGGGCATATTTCCAACACTCCATTCATCAAGAGAGCTAATGTCAAATAACCTCTTCTCACTGGCAAGTTTGAAATCATAATTGAGCACTTTAATAGCCCAATATGCCTTATGTTCTAGCTCAAGAGGTAAGTGAAAAGCTTTTCCATAAACCATTTTATATGGAGACATACCCATAGGATTTTTGTATGCAGTTCTATAGGCCCATAATGCATCATAAATTTCTTGGACCAATTCTTTCTAGACCTATTAACTGTCGTTTGCAAAATTAATTTCATCTCTCTATTACTCAGTTCTACTTGACCACTAGTCTATGGGTGATAAGGGGATGCAATTATATGGTTAACATCATACTTAGCAAGCATTTTACGGAAAGCACCATGAATAAAGTGTGAACCACCATCAGTCATTAAGTATCTAGGGACTCCAAACCTCGGAAAAATAACTTCTTTAAGCATCTTAATAGAGGTGTTATGATCAGCACTACTAGTTGGAACAGGTTCTACCCACTTAGTAACGTAATCAACAACAACTAAAATATGTGTATACCCATTAGAGGAAGGAAACGGCCGCATATAATCAAAGCCCCAAACATCAAATGGTTCAATAACAAGTGAATAATTCATAGGCATTTCTTGACGTCTACTGATATTACCAATTCTTTGACATTCGTCACAAGATAAAACAAACTTACGAGCATCCTTGAAGAGAGTGGGCCAATAAAAACCAGATTGCAATACCTTATGTGCAGTTCTATCTCCAGCATGGTGTCCTCCATAAGCTTCGGAGTGGCACTTGCGTAGGATCTGTTCCTGTTAATGCTCAAGTACACAACGTCTAATAATACCATCTACTCCTTCTTTATAAAGATGTGGGCCATCCCAGAAGTAATGCCTCAAATCATAGAAGAATTTTTTCTTTTGCTGGTATGTGAAGCTAGGCGGTATAAACTTAGCAACAATGTAATTAGCATAATCAGCATACCATGGAGCAATACGAGAAGTATTTATGATAGCTAATTGTTCATCAGGAAAGCTATCATCAATAGGTTGTGGGTCGTAAAGAATATTCTCTAGCCTAGACAAGTTGTTTGCAACGGGGTTCTTAGCTCCCTTTCTATCAATAATGTGCAAATCAAATTCTTGCAGCAAGAGAACCCATCTAATAAGTCTAGGTTTAGCATCTTTCTTTTCCATAAGGTATTTGATAGCAGCATGATCAGTGTGAATATTTACTTTAGAATCAACAATATAAGGTCTAAACTTATCACAAGCAAATACAACTGCTAAAAATTCCTTCTCGGTAGTAGCAAAAAATTTCTGTGCACTGTCTAGAGTTTTACTCACATATTGGATAACATTCAATTTCTTATCAACTCTTTGTCCTAGAACAACACCTACAACATAATCACTAGCATCGCACATAATCTCAAAGGGTAAATTCCAGTCAGGAGGCTGGACAATAGGTGCAGATATCAATGCTTTCGTAAGTATTTCAAATGCTTCTAAACAATCATCATCAAAAACAAAAGGAACATCTTTTTGTAAGAGATTAGTCAGAGGCCTGGAGATTTTGGAGAAGTCCTTAATGAACCTCCTATAAAACCCGGCATGACCAAGGAAACTTCATATACCTTTGATATCCTTGGGACACGACATCTTTTCAATAGCATCAACTTTGGCATTGTCAACTTCAATACCCTTTTTGAAAACCTTATGTCCCAAGACAATGTCTTCATTAACCATAAAGTGGCACTTTTCCCAATTCAAGACAAGATTAGTGTCTTCACATCTCTACAAAACTCGATCAAGGTTGCTCAAGCAATCATCAAAAGAAGTTCCGTAAAAGGAAAAGTCATCCATGAAAACCTCAACAATCTTTTCACAAAAATCAGAGAATATAGCCATCATGCATCTTTGAAAGGTAGCAGGTGCATTACATAAACCAAAAGGCATACATCTATAAGCAAAGGTACCGAAAGGACAAGTAAAAGTGGTCTTTTCTTGATCCCCTTTTGACACAGGTATTTGAGAGAAACCAGAATAACCATCTAGAAAGCAAAAATGAGTATGTTTGGATAACATTTCTAGCATTTGATCAATAAAAGGCAAAGGGTAATGATCTTTCTTTGTAGCTTTATTTAATTTGCGGAAATCAATTACCATCCTATAACCTGTAACAATTCTTTGCGGAATCAATTCATCTTTATTATTAGGAACAACAGTCATACCTCTCTTCTTAGGGACACAATGGACATGACTTACCCACTGGCTATCAGCAACTGGATAGATAATACCTGCCTCTAGAAGCTTTAGTATTTCCTTCCTTACCACTTCTTTCATCTTAGGATTTAACCGTCGTTGATGATCAATAACCGGTTTAGCGTCCTCTTCCAATTTTATCTTGTGTTGGCATAAAGTGGGACTAATGCCCTTAAGATCATCCAGAGTATATCCAATAGCAGCACGGTGCTTCTTCAGAGTTTTCAATATTTTTTCTTCTTCCTGCTCTGAAAGGTTAGCACTGATAATAACAGGATATATCTTCTTTTCATCAAGATAAACATACTTAAGATTATCAGGTAAATGTTTAAGTTCAAATACGGGATCACCCTTGGGTGGAGGAGGATCCCATATAATTTCAACAGGCAAGTTGTTTTTCGATACGGGTCCCTGCTTAAAGATTATTTCATCTATTTCCCCTCTCTCATTCATATACATATCATTTTCATGGTCTAGCAGATATTGTTCTAAAGGATCGTTAGGAGGCACAGCAATAGAAGCAAGACCAATAATTTCATCCTTACTAGGTAATTCTTTATCATGGGGTTGTGTACGAAATTTAGCAAAGTTAAAATCATGAGACATATCCCCTAACCCAACAGTAACAATATCTTTTACGCAATCTATCTTAGCATTAACAGTATTCAAGAAGGGTCTAACAAATATAATGGGACAAAAATTATCTTGTGGGGAACTAAGAATAAGAAAATCACCAGGATATTTAACTTTCCCACACAAGACTTCAACATCTCCAACAATCCCAACTGGTGAAATAGTGTCTCTATTGGCAAGTTTAATTATGACATCAATACCTTTTAACTCAGCAGGTGCAATATCATGCATAATTTCTTTATATAAGGAATGGGGATTATACTTGCACTAGCACATACGTCACATAAACCATGATATCATTGATCTCCTATTTTAACAGAAATAACAGGCAAGCCTACAACATGTCTATGTTTATTCCTAGTATCGGGTTTGGCTATTCTAGCAGCTTCCTCTTGGAGGTAAATAACATGTCCGTCTAAATTTTCAACCAAGAGATATTTAACCATAGCAACACTAGGTTCAACTTTAATTTGCTTAGAGGGTGTAGGTGTTCTAGTATTACTCTTACGAACCACAGTTGAAGCTTTAGCATGATTCTTTATTCTAACAGGAAAAGGTGGTTTCTCTATATAAGCAGTAGGAACAATAGGATCGACATTATAAGTGATAATCTTTTCTTCAACTTTAACAGGTTCAACTACTTTTACTTCAATGGGAGGATGGTATTTAAACCACTTCTCCTAGGGAGGTCAACATGAGTAGCAAATGATTTACAGAAAGAAGCTACTATCTCAGAGTCAAGTCCATATTTAGTGCTAAATTCACGGAAAACATCGGTATCCATAAAAGCTTTAGCACAATCAAACTTAGGGGTCATACCTGACTCCTTACCTTCCTCGAGATCCCAATCTTCAGAGTTGCGTTTAATTCATTCCAATAAATCCCATTTGAATTCAACAGTCTTCATCATAAAAGAATCAGTACAAGAATTATCGAGCATGGTGCGATTATTGAGAGAAAGCCTAGCATAAAAATTTTGAATGATCATTTTTCTTGAGAGCTCATGATTGGGGCTTGAATATAACATTGACTTAAGCCTCCCCGAATCTTGAGCGATGCTTTCTCCTTCGCGAGGTAAAAATTATATATATAATTATGATCACGATGAACCTGATGCATAGGGTAGAACTTCTGATGAAATTCCAACTTCAGTCGATTATAGTTCCATGATCCAATATCATCGCATAGCCTAAACCATGTCAATGCATCTCCCTTCAAAGATAAAGGGAAGACCTTCTTCTTGATAACATCATCGGGCATACCTGCAAGCTTAAATAATCCACAAACTTCATCCACATAGATTAGGTGTAAATTGGGATGCAGTGTTTCGTCTCCTGTAAAGGGATTGTCTAGTAGTTTCTCTATCATACACGAAGGAATTTCAAAGCAAACATTTTCAGTAGGTTCAGAAGGTTGAGGAGCAGCTCTTTTCTCTTCTAGTCGGGGTGAAGATACCCCGAACAAGCCCATCAAAGGATTATGAGCCATAGTAACTATTGGGGAACGTAGTATTTTAAAATTTTCCTACGATCACGCAAGATCTATCTACTAGATGCATAGCAACGAGAGGGGAGAGTGTGTCTACGTACCCTCGTAGACCGGGAGCGGAAGCGTCAAGTGACGCGGTTGATGTAGTCGAACTTCTTCGTGATTCAACCGATCAAGCACCGAACGTACGGCACCTCCGCGTTCAGCACACGTTCAGCTTGATTACGGCCCACGAGCTCTTGATCCAGTTGAGCTTCACGGGAGAGTTTCGTCAGCACGACGGCGTGGTGACAGATATGATGTATCTACCGGCGCAAGGCTTCGCCTAAGCACTGCAACGGTATGACCGAGGTGTGTTTCTGTGGAGGGGGGCACCGCACACGGCTAAAACAATTCAACTTGTGTGTCCTAGGGTGCCCCCTTGCCCCTGTATATAAAGGAGCAAGGGAGAGGCCGGCCCTAGAGGGGACGCGCCAAGTGTGCGGAGTCCTACTAGGACTCCCAAGTCCTAGTAGGATTCCCCTTTCCTTTCCGGAGTAGGAGAGAAGGAAAGAGGTGGAGAGGGAGAAGGAAAAGGGGGCTGCACCCCTTGTCCAATTCGGACTAGAGGGGGCGCGCGCCTCCTTCCTTTTGGCCTTTCTCCTCTATTCCCGTATGGCCCAATAAGGCCCATATACTCCGAAAAATACCCGAATCACTCGGAACCTTTCCGATGTCCGACTATAGTCGTCCAATATATCGATCTTTACATCTCGACCATTTCGAGACTCCTCGTCATGTCCCCGGTCTCATCCGGGACTCCGAACTCCTTCGGTACATCAAAACTCATAAACTCATAATACCGATCGTCATCAAACGTTAAGCGTGCGGACCCTACGGGTTCGAGAACTATGTAGACATGACCGAGACTCATCTCCGGTCAATAACCAATAGCGGAACCTGGATGCTCGTATTGGCTCCTACATATTATACGAAGATCTTTATCGGTCAAACCGCATAACAACATACGTTGTTCCTTTTGTCATTGGTATGTTACTTGCCCGAGATTCGATCGTCGGTATCTCTATACCTAGTTCAATCTCGTTACCGGCAAGTCTCTTTACTCGTTCCGTAATACATCATCTTGTGACTAACTCATTAGTCTTTTGCTTGCAAGGCTTATTATGATGTGCTTTATCGAGAGGGCCCAGAAATACCTCTCCAACACTCGGAGTGAAAAATACTAGTCTTGATCTATGCCAACACCACGAACACTTTCGGAGACACCTGTAGAGCATTGTTATGATCACCCAGTTATGTTGTGATGTTTGATAGCACACAAGGTGTTCCTACGGTATTCAGGAGTTGCATAATCTCATAGTCATAGGAACATGTATAAGTCATGAAGAAAGCAATAGCAGTAAAACTAAACGATCATAGTGCTAAGCTAACGGATGGGTCTTATCCATCACATCATTCTCCTAATGATGTGATCACGTTGATCAAATGACAACTCATGTCTGTGGTTAGGAAACATAACCATCTTTGATCAATGAGCTAGTCTAGTAGAGGCATACTAGGGACACTCTGTTTTGTCTATGTATTCACACATGTACTAAGTTTCCGGTCAATACAATTCTAGCATGAATAATAAACATTTATCATGATATAAGGAAATATAAATAACAACTTTATTATTGCCTCTAGGGCATATTTCCTTCAGTCTCCCACTTGCACTAGAGTCAATAATCTAGCTCACATCGCCATGTGATTTAATATCGATAGTTCACATCGTTATGTGAATAACACCCATAGTTCACATCGCCATGTGACCAACACCCAAAGGGTTTACTAGAGTCAATAATCTAGTTCACATCGCTATGTGATTAATACCCAAGAGTAATAAGGTGTGATCATGTTTTGCTTGTGAGAGAAGTTTAGTCAACGGGTCTGTCACATTCAGATCCGTATGTATTTCGCAAATTTCTATGTCTACAATGCTCTGCATAGAGCTACTCTAGCTAATTGCTCCCACTTTCAATACGCATCCAGATTGATACTTAGAGTCATCTGGATTTAGTGTCAAAGCTTGCATCGACGTAACCCTTTACGACGAACTCTTTATCACCTCCATAATCGAGAAACATTTCCTTAGTCATCCAGTTACTAAGGATAATTTTGACCGCTGTACAGTGATCTACTCCTGGATCACTATTGTACCCCCTTGACAAATTCATGGCAAGGTACACAACATGTTTGGTACACAGCATGGCATACTTTATAGAACCTATGGCTGAGGCATAGGGAATGACTTTCATTCTCTCTATATTTTTCTGCCGTGGTCTGGCTTTGAGTCTTACTCAACTTCACACCTTACAAGTCAGGCAAGAACTCCTTCTTTGACCGATCCATTTTGAACTACTTCAAAATCTTATCAAGGTATGTACTCATCGAAAGTCTTATCAAGCGTCTTGATCTATCTCTATAGATCTTGATGCCCAATATGTAAGCAGCTTCACTAAGGTCTTTCTTTGAAAAACTCCTTTCAAACGCTCCTTTATGATTTCCAGAAAATTCTACATCATTTCCGATCGACAATATGTCATTCACATATACTTATCAGAAAGGTTGTAGTGCTCCCACTCACTTCTTGTAAATACAGGCTTCACCGCAAGTCTGTATAAATCTATATGCTTTGGTCAACTTATCAAAGCGTATATTCCAACTCCGAGATGCTTGCACCAGTCCATAGATGGATCGCTGGAGCTTGCACATTTTGTTAGCACCTTTAGGATTGACAAAACCTTCTGGTTGCATCATATACAAGTCTTCTTTAATAAATCCATTAAAGAATGCAGTTTTGTTATCCATTTGACAGATTTCATAAAATGCGGCAATTGCTAACATGATTCAGACAGACTTAAGCATCGCTACGGGTGAGAAAATCTCATCGTAGTCAACTCCTTGAACTTGCCGAAAACCTTTCACAACAAGTCGAGCTTTGTAAATAGTAACATTACTGTCAGCGTCGGTCTTCCTCTTTTAGATCCATTTATTTTCGATGGCTTGCCGATCATCGGGCAAGTCAACCAAAGTCCACACTTTGTTCTCATACATGGATCCCATCTCAGATTTCATGGCCTCAATCCATTTTGCGGAATCTGGGCTCATCATTGCTTCCTCATAGTTTGTAGGTTCATCATGGTCTAGTAACATGACTTCCAGAACCGGGTTGCCGTACCACTCTGATGCGGAACGAACTCTGGTTGATCTACGAAGTTCAGCAGAAACTTGACCTGAAGTTTCATGATCATCATCATTAGCTTCCTCACTAATTGGTGTAGGAATCACTGGAACTAGTTTCTGTGATGTTCCACTTTCCAATTCGGGAGAAGGTACAATTACTACATCAAGTTCAACTTTCCTCCCACTCACTTCTTTCGAGAGAAACTCCTTCTCTAGAAAGGATCCACTCTTAGCAACAAAGACCTTGCCTTCAGATCTGTGATAGAAGGTGTACCCAACAGTTTCTTTTGGGTATCCTATGAAGATTTACTTCTCCCATTTGGGTTCGAGCTTATCATGTTGAAACTTTTTCACATAAGCATCGCAGTCCCAAACTTAAAGAAATGACAGCTTAGGTTTCTCGTCAAACCACAGTTCATACAGTGTCATCTCCACGGATTTAGATGGTGCCCTATTTAACGTGAATGTAGCTGTCTCTAATGCATAACCCCAAAAGCAATAGTGGTAGATCGGTAAGAGACATCATCGATCGCACCATATCTAATAAAGTACGGTTATGACGTTCGGACACACCATTACACTATGGTGTTCCAGGTGGCGTGAGTAGTGAAACTATTTCACATTGTGTTTACTGAAGGCCAAACTCGCTAACTCAAATATTTTACCTCTACGATCATATCGTAGAAACTCTTATTTTCTTGTTACGATGATTCTCCACTTCACTCTGAAATTCTTTGAACTTCTCAAATGTTTCAGACTTGTGCTTCATTAAGTAGATATACCCATATCTCCTCAAATCATCAGTGAAGGTCAGAAAATAACGATACCCGCCGCGAGCTTCAACACTCATTGGTCCACATACATCTGTATGTATGATCTCCAACAAATATGTTGCTCGCTCCATTGTTCCGGAGAACGGAGTTTTAGTCATCTTGCCCATGAGGCATGGTTCGCAAGCACCAAGTGATTCATAATCAAGTGATTCCAAAAGTCCATCACTATGGAGTTTCTTCATGCGCTTTACACCATTATGACCTAAACGGCAGTGCCACAAATAAGTTGCACTATCATTATTAACCTTGCATCTTTTGGCTTCAATATTATGAATATGTGTATCACCACGATCGAGATCCAACAAACTATTTTCATTGGGTGTATGACCATCGAAGGTTGTATTCATGTAAACAGAATAACAATTATTCTATGACTTTAAATGAATAAACGTATTGCAACAAATATGATCAAATCATATTCATGCTCAACGCAAATGCCAAATAACATTTATTTAGGTTTTACACTAACCCCGAAAGTATAGGGAGTGTGCGATGATGATCATATCAATCTTGGAACCACTTCCAACACACATCGTCACTTCACCTTTAACTAGTCTCTGTTCATTCTGCAATTCTCGTTTCGAGTTACTAATTTTAGCAACTGAACCGATATCAAATACCCAGGGGTTGCTATGAACACTAGTAAAGTACACATCAATAATCTGTATATCAAAATATACCTTTGTTCACTTTGCCATCCTTCTTATCCGCCAAGTATCTAGGGCAGTTCCACTTCCAGTGACCATTTCCTTTGCAGTAGAAGTACTTAGTTTCAGGCTTGAGTTTTAGCTTTGGGTTTCTTCACGGGAGTGACAACTTGCTTGTCATTCTTCTTGAAGTTCCCCTTCTATCCCTTTGCCCTTTACTTGAAACAAGTGGTATTGTTAACCATCAACACTTGATGCTTTTTCATGATTTCTACCTTCGCCGACTTCAGCATCGCGAAGAGCTCGGGAATTCCTTTCGTCATCCCTTGCATATTATAGTTCATCACGAAGTTCTACTAACTTGGTGATAGTGACTAGAGAACTTTGTCAATTACTATCTTATCTGGAAGATTAACTCCCACTTGATTCAAGTAATTGTAGTACCCAGACAATCTGAGCACATGCTCACTGGTTGAGCTATTCTCCTCCATCTTGTAGGCAAAGTACTGTCATAAGTCTTATACCTCTCGACACGGGCATGAGTATGAAATACTAATTTCAACTCTTGGAACATCTTATATGCTCCGTGGCGTTCAAAACGTTTTTGAAGTCCCGGTTCTAAGCCATAAAGCATGGTGCACTTAAACTATCAAGTAGTCATCATACCGAGCTTTTGTCAAAACGTTCATAACGTCTACATCTGCTCCTGCAATAGGTATGTCACCTAGCGGTGCATCAAGGACATAATTCTCTGTGCAGCAATGAGGATAATCCTCAGATCACGGAACAATTCCGCATCATTGCTACTAATATCTTTCAACTTAGTTTTCTCTAGGAACATATAAAAAATAAATGGGGAGCAACATCGCGAGCTATTGATCTACAACATAGATATGCTAATACTACGAGGACTAAGTTCATGATAAATTAAAGTTCAATTTAATCATATTACTTAAGAACTCCCACTTAGATAGACATCCCTCTAGTCATCTAAATGATCACGTGATCCAAATCAACTAAACCATGTCCGATCATCACGTGAGATGGAGTAGTTTCAATGGTGAACATCTTATGTTGATCATATCTACTATATGATTCACGCTCGACCTTTCGGTCTCCAGTGTTCCGAGGCCATATCTGCATATGCTAGGCTCGTCAAGTTTAACCCGAGTATTCTGCGTGTGCAAAACTGGCTTACACCCGTTGTATTTGAACGTAGAGCTTATCACACCCGATCATCACGTGGTGTCTCGGCACGACGAACTTTTGCAACGGTGCATACTCAGGGAGAACACTTATACCTTGAAATTTAGTAAGGGATCATCTTATAATGCTACCGTCGTTCTAAGCAAAATAAGAAGCATAATAGGATAAACATCACATGCAATCAAAATATGTGACATGATATGGCCATCATCATCTTGTACTTTTGATCTCCATCTCCAAAGCACCGTCATGATCACCTTCGTCACCGGCGCGACACCTTGATCTCCATCGTAGCATCGTTGTCGTCTCGCCAACTATTGCTTCTACGACTATCGCTACCTCTTAGTGATAAAGTAAAGCAATTACATGGCGATTGCATTTCATACAATAAAGCGACAACCATATGGCTCCTGCCAGTTGCCGATAACATTACAAAACATGATCATCTCATACAAAACTGTATATCTCATCATGTCTTGACCACATCACATCACAACATGCCCTGCAAAAACAAGTTAGACGTCCTCTACTTTGTTGTTGCAAGTTTTACGTGGGTGCTATGGGCTTAGCAAGAACCATTCTTACCTACGCATACAAAACCACAACGATGTTTCGTCAAGTATGTGCTGTTTTAACCTTCACAAGGACCGGGCGTAGCCACACTTGATTCAGCTAAAGTGAGAGAGACAGACACCCGCCAGTCACCTTTAAGCAACGAGTGCTCATAACGGTGAAACCAGTCTCGCGTAAGCGTACGCGTAATGTCGGTCCATGCCGCTTCATCTCACAATACCGCCGAAGCAAAGTATGACATGCTGGTAAGCAGTATGACTAGTATCGCCCACAACTCATTGTGTTCTACTCGTGCATATCATCTACGCATAGACCTGGCTCATGATGCCACTGTTGGGGAACATAGTATTTTAAAATTTTCCTACGATCACGCAAGATCTATCTACTAGATGCATAGCAACGAGAGGGGAGAGTGTGTCTACGTACCCTCGTAGACCGGGAGCGGAAGCGTCAAGTGACGCGGTTGATGTAGTCGAACTTCTTCGTGATTCAACCGATCAAGCACCGAACGTACGGCACCTCCGTGTTCAGCACACGTTCAGCTTGATGACGTCCCACGAGCTCTTGATCCAGTTGAGCTTCACGGGAGAGTTTTGTCAGCACGACGGCGTGGTGACGGATATGATGTATCTACCGGCGCAGGGCTTCGCCTAAGCACTGCAACGGTATGACCGAGGTGTGTTTCTGTGGAGGGGGCACCGCACACGGCTAAAACAATTCAACTTGTGTGTCCTAGGGTGCCCCCTTGCTCCCGTATATAAAGGAGCAAGGGAGAGGCCGGCCCTAGAGGGGACGCGCCAAGTGTGCGGAGTCCTACTAGGACTCCCAAGTCCTAGTAGGATTCCCCTTTCCTTTCCGGAGTAGGAGAGAAGGAAAGAGGTGGAGAGGGAGAAGGAAAAGGGGGCTGCACCCCTTGTCCAATTCGGACCAGAGGGGGGGGGGGGGCGCGCCTCCTTCCTTTTGGCCTTTCTCCTCTATTCCCGTATGGCCCAATAAGGCCCATATACTCCGAAAAATACCCGAATCACTCGGAACCTTTCCGATGTCCGAATATAGTCGTCCAATATATCGATATTTACGTCTCGACCATTTCGAGACTCCTCGTCATGTCCCCGGTCTCATCCGGGACTCTGAACTCCTTCGGTATATCAAAACTCATAAACTCATAATACCGATCGTCATCAAACGTTAAGCGTGCGGACCCTACGGGTTCGAGAACTATGTAGACATGACCGAGACTCATCTCCGGTCAATAACCAATAGTGGAACCTGGATGCTCATATTGGCTCCTACATATTCTACGAAGATCTTTATCGGTCAAACCGCATAACAACATACGTTGTTCCTTTTGTCATTGGTGTGACGACCCCGGCCCGACCGTGCACTAATCATACACGCAAATGCACACGATCAAGCCTAAGGACTCACGTGAAGGAATCACAGCACAACTCTAAAACATAAATAAATACATACAAGTCATATATTACAAGCCAGGGGCCTCGAGGGCTCGAATACATAACATGATGTCTCACACATAGTCAGCGGAAGCGTTAGGTATCTGGGTACAGATACAACACAGAAGAAGATAGGCCTTTTACAAAGGCGGGGCAAAATAAAAGCTACGATCGAAAAGGCGCAGGCCTCCTGCCTGGGACCTCCGATCCTACTCCTGGTCGTCGTCCGCCGGCTCCTCGTAGAAGTACTCGCCGGCCGGGTAGTAGTAGTAGCCGGCCTCGGGCTGGTAGTAGTAGTCGTCAACGGGGGCTGCGGGCACCATGGCTCCGTCGTCTGGTTTATCATGCGGGTAGGACAAAAGAGGGAGCAAAGCAACCGTGAGTACTCATCCAAAGTACTCAGCAAGACTTACATCAGATCTATACTAGCAATGCATATTTTCAAATGAGGCTTTATGTGGGTGGACTAGACTGCAGAAAGCCAGAGTAGAGAGGGGAAAGCCTAGTCCTGACGAAGACTAGCATCTTCAGCGTCTTGCAGCAATTAGAAGGGAACAGAGAAGTATGGCTCATCATAATAATAATGTATAGTGTTTGCAGCAATAACATCTTCATATCACAAGTCACCAGTTCTAGTTGTACCGAAGTGGATACAACTCCGAGTGTCCGTTACCGTAGGACAGGCTATCGATAGATTGTTTCTTCCCTGCAGGGGTGCACCAAGTTACCCACCACGCTCGCTTAACTCCGGCCGGACACACCATCAGGTCGTGCCCGCCCTCGGCTAAACAATACGACGCAACCCGACCGGATACCGCCAGAGAGGATCGAGCACGCCGGACTAATCCTATGCCCCCAGGGGTCTGAGCCATCGCCCCGGACGCTCCGCACGTTGCGAGGCCGTTCGGTAGCAGACCTAGCAACCCCTTATACAAGCGCAGTTGCATCCTAAGTCCAATCCGAACGGACCGCTCAATCGCTGACGTCGTGACGACTCCGGCTGATGTATACGACGCAGAGCACCCACTCACACCCACGTGGTGGTTAGTGCTATCGGCCCGGAGGCCCTCGGATCAAATATCCAAATCGCTTAGTGTGTTGGGAGCGCGCGGTAACGAGCAGAGCCTACGATACTGTTGGCCCCGTCGTCCCGTCTCGAGGACTTGTGACAAGGACTGGAAATGACCGGCCACGCCTCGTAGTTATCTCGCGGGTACCCTCACTGGTCACCCGACTCCACAGCTCACGCCTCAAAGGCACTCGCGGGTACCCCTCTGGGTCAACCCGCCTCCATCCAACATGTGTAGTAGTAACTTCAAAGTGTCATCAGACGCACGATACCTCTGGCCGCACGCCTTTGTTCCTGGCGACGTCCGGCCTCGGGGATCGATACGTCTTTAAACACGGTAAACTTCAAAGTGTCTTCAGACGCACGATACCTCTGGCCGCACGCCTTTGTTCCTGGCGACGTCCGGCCTCGGGGATCGATACGTCTTTAAACACTGTGTGGTGAAACAGGGTATCCGTGTGGTTTCAATGTCGATGAGGAATCCGAGGAATCACCCTCGTTGGACTCCTAAACGACAAGTCCCGTTAAGGTGGTACCAGAGGAATCACCCTCGGCGGTAATCACAATAACGGATGCACGACAAAAGCTAAGTCGGACGTGGGAAGAGGAATCACCCTCGGTAACCCACAACGAGCTAGCTATACTACAGGGGCAACATCAGAAGTGAGTTCGGAGGTATCACCCTCGTCACCCGATGTTAACTCTGCGGAGTCGAGCATATTAGGGGGGTTGTGCGGTGATGTGAAGAAGGTCAGGGGAAGGGGCTCGATCGGTTGATCGAGGCAAGGGTACTATGCGAGGCAACTACGAGAGTGTGGGACCATAGCAGTGCTACCCAACCTATACTAAGCAGTTTATGAATAAAGGCAGGTATCAACAGTTTAGCAAAAACAGGCTATGCAACAGTAATAGGAGCAACAGCAGTAGCAGCAATTCTAATGCAAGAATAAGAGAGAATAGACATAGGCGATATCGGAAATGCTCAAGGGGGGGTTGCTTGCCTGGTTGCTCGGCAAATAAAAAGGAATCTCCGACGGTGAAGTAGTCGATCACCAGGGCACCGTCAGCGGTCTCGGGGTCTACCGGAAGAAAGGGGGGGGGAGGAAACAATATAAATTCACGGTAACAAAAGTAATCACAAAGCATGACGATCTAACGCAAAGCTACCGATAACGGAGAAGGGGAACCCATCCGGGGAAGTATTCCCGGTTCCGGATCTGTCTCGGACAGATGAACCGGAGAGGGACGGTTGCAGGTTTGCGGTGTTAGAGGCAGGTGACAGCTAGGTTGCAGTGCAGGTTGTCTAAAGACATGTCTAAGTCATTTAGCTATTTTAGGAATTTGTTTGGATTTATTTTATTAAAGTTGAGCACTATTCATATATCGAAAACAGGCCGAAAGTTCCATGTTCATCTAGCTAGGGGCATCTGACGGGAATACGGAGGGCGTATCTAGCTTCGTATCAAAATTCTGAGCAACTTTCATATATAAATTATTTTCATTGGAGTTACGGATTAAAAGATATGATTTTTCTAAAGTTTAAACATTTTCTGGATTTATTCTTTTAGCAGAAATTGATTTATTGCGTCAGCACAGAGTCAGCATGACGTCAGCAGTCAACTGGGCTGCTGACCGAGTCATATTGACAGGTGGGGCCCATTTGTCAGCCTCTCTGGACTAACAGAGGATTAAATTAATTAACAGGGGTAATTAGGGGGTGTGGGCCCCGCGGGTCAGCGACTGATTAACTAACTAATTAATTTTTAACTAAATTCGGCTTAATTAGATTAGTTAACGAACGGGGTCCACACGTCAGCGTCAGAGGTGAATAGTAATGGCGTTGACCCTGGTCAACGAAGTAAACCAAAGGCCAGGGGCCCACTGGCAGTGACCGTGGGCGGGCCCCACACGGTGGCCACGTCGGAGTCGCCGGAACAGGCGCCGACGAGGCCGTCCACGACGGCGCGACTCCGGCGATCTTCGGATTTCCTCCACAGTGCACCAAATCGGTTGGTTTTGGGCTGGTTCGAATGAGCTACGAGTGCCGCATCCATCTACGCTAGCGCGCGGGCGCGGGGATGGCCGGAACGTCGCCGGCGTCGAATTGGGCGGCCACCGGAGTTCGGGTCTGGGGGGGAAACATGGTTAGAGGCGACGGGGAGCTACGTGCGTGCGCGCGTTTGGCTGCGGGGAGCTCCAGGAGCTCGGTGGCGAGCTCAGACGCAAGCTGCGGCGACAGAGGCCACGGCGGCGAGGTGAGCGACGGCGGCGAGCTCGGGCTACCGTGGTACGGTGGCTAGAAACACGGGGACGCGTACGGGAGAGAGGGAGAGAGGTGTGGTGGCTCACCGGGACCTGCAGACGTGCGAAAGTGGGCTCGGGGAAGGCGTGGGGTGGCCGAACTCGACGGGTCCTCGCCGGAGACCGAGAGGAAGGGGGCAGCGGCGTTCGGTCGCTGCAGGACTCCCCGGCTCCAGCTCGTAGGTGTGGACGACGTGGTCGAGCTCGGCGGAGGCGACGGGCACGGTGGCGAGGCGAACGGGGCTCGGCGGCCGCGGTGGCACGCGGCGAACGGCGACGACCGCGTCGGCCGTTTCTCCAAATTGACAGAGAGGGGGAAGGAGGAGAGGAAAGTGAGCGAGAGGGAGGCAGGGAAGAATGGCGAGGTGACCAGGGGGGAGGCTCGGGGTGAAGCCTTATCTCCAGCTGCCTGCTCCGGCGCCGTGGCAAGCAGCGAACGGCGCGGCGAGCTCCTGCCATGGAGGCGCCGACACGAAGGGGGGAGCAGGTGAGTGAGGCCCTGGTGGGCTGGGCCTCCCACTGTTCCACTTAAGCCCATGTGATCAGTAGGTATTTAGGCCCTATTCCTTTTTCTGGTTTCTGTTTTAATTCATAGAGCCATTATGCATTATTTTGGGCAGCCAAAACATTTAGTAAAAATGTGAGACTTGGCCACACATTTACTTTGACATATTCTGCATTTCAATAAAATGCTTTGGGCAACACTTGGACATTTTTGGAATTTACAAAATGTTTTGGGGCATTTTTAATGCTGTTTTGGCATTGTTTTTAAATGCTCTAGCCCAATCCAAGTTGATGGTGATGTTGTTTTCTTAGCAAATAATTATTTTGGATTATTTGCTAAATGATGAACATTTTCCTAGAATTTTTGGAGCAACTTTATTTGACAGTTGAAATTTGAATAGAGTTTTCAGAGGGAAAATTGAATCATTTGAATTAACCACTAAGATTAGGCAATGCAAATGAGCATGACATGGCATGTTTGTGAGTTGATCACTGTGGTAGGAATCTGGGGATGTTACAAATCTCCTCCACTACAAGAAATCTCGTCCCGAGATTTAAGTGGGGAAGAAAAGGGTAACTTCGGAAGAATGGACCTTTTACAAGGTCGATTATTCGGCAGATAGTTCAAAGGAGGTGGCAGAAATAATCTCTCGAGTTGAAACTTAGGAAAACATCGAGAGTAAAGTGTGAAAGTACCATAAGGAGTTTCAATCTAATGGACATTCGATCGATGCCTGAACATAGTATGAAAAGGGTCCAGAGCTTCGGGAAGGGATCAACTCTCGAAGGGTGGCTCGTGGTAACACACAAAACCAAGTGCAAAGAATACTTCGGAAATCATGGAGGTACAGGAGAGTCAGGTTCCGATGGTGTAGAACCGTGGCGAGGGACGATCGAAAGTAGGGAGAACGGTGACATTTTATCAGTCTCGACAACAAGGTATGTCAGGGGGTAGTCTGTCAGTTATGTCGGTAACATCGTCGGTACCAAGGGCGAGGGACGAAGAGAACCATTTTCCTGCTCGTTGAAACGAGGCGGACCATTAGGCAAGGTTCTCGTCCATCGGTGGCTACCGGAATGTCATCAACAATAGTAACAGGGTCTCACTGACAAAGTTGTAGACCGAGATGTTTTCATAAGCAGGGAGTTATTCCTGCTTATGTCATAATGATCTTAGAAAGGTTAAACAAACAAATGGAAAGGAAAAGGTGATTAATTGATTAATCACGCCAATGGAAAGAAATATGTGTTTACACACAAGTTTTAGGGGTATATCATTTCGCAAGAAAGAGCGGAGCATGATATACATGATAGGGCAGCAAGTTCAAAAACGTTTGAATAAAGGGACGAGAGAAGAGTCTTGATATTACCCATTCCATGGTGTTTGGATAATAGATCTAGAAATATTTGGCCATGTGCTTACAATGTTATTGTCGTTATTTGGGGATACCACCGTCATGCTTCGAGATAGCATTAACATGGTGTTCCAAGCAAGGTTTGGAACTGAAGATCACAAAAGTTACAAAGGAACGTTTCCATGATTATCTCGGAACGTAAGGTATAACCAATCACAGCCAGGTCTGTGTTGGCAGGAAGTCAATGACGTCATCGATGATATCACAAATCATCGGGGGGGTAGGGATGGTATTTCTCACCATGAATTTAATGGACATCTCCGAGGAAGTCAAAATATTGGCGGTGATCTCGGCACAATTGTTGAGGGGTTATAAAGAAGACGAAATTGATCCGTAAGATGATCAAGACAGTTGGAATAAAGTTCAAGGTCAACGGAACCTCGGATATGATACAAGCTCTAAATCAAGCTTGTTATTCGAGGTGAAATGGCCAGTCGATAAAGATCGATGTAAGGTTAACTCATCGTCGGGAATTGTGTTCCGGGTATAAGGACCAGGTAACACAGCTAAAATTTGAGCTTGATAAGATATAGCTGATCAGGCTAGGAAGGACTTGAAGGATTATTAATCTCGTAAGCAATGAATTTACTTAGAGTTATTGAATCGGAGTGCAGAATCGATTGACTTATCGGTGTTCTTGAGCGACAAACAACTCAGAACCCGAGAAAAATTGGAATTGGGGGTCAATAGAAGTTGGGGAAAAACTCATACGAAGTACTGTAGTTCCTGAGATATACTCGAGATATCAGGGGGTAATACTCGAAGGTAGATCAGGATAGAGGTTGGATAGGTGAGTTGATCTGTAGAAGACAAGTATTTTAACTTGTCCGGGAAATGGGATCAAGGGGAAAATATGGTCAGAACCACGATTGCAAAGGATCACTTCACAGGTACAAGATGAACTTGTACCAAGGAAGTAATACGAGCAGCTTCCATGATAAGTTCTACATCGGGTCCATGGGCATGAACACAAGGTTCAAGGTCGACTCCCACTTATCCAATGCATAACCTTTCATTCACTCCTCGTTTTCGAAGAAATGGTAGCGCGGAAGATTTATCTGGTGAAGTACCAGAAGAATATGACTCGCAGAACTTTCAAGTTCACACGATTAGGGAAGGTATATGTTCAACCCTTCAGGGCAACTTAGGACCATATACCAGAAATTTTAGGAGTAAATAACCTAGGCCCGATAGTAGAGCATGGTTGACAAAGTCAAGGGATACAATGTATCGAAGGCAACATGTACCAGAGGAAAAGCGCTCAAGATTTGTTGAATATAAAGGACCTTGTCGGATATTAACCCAACGAAATTCAAGTGGTCGACTTAGGATCTGATGTGAGTATCGGTACTCAACCAGAAGAAGAAAGGATGCAAAAAGCATCGGATTATAGAGACATCGAAATAATTCGACGCTTTAGTACAAAGAAGTTATGATTCCAAGACGAAGGATCAGAAGCAAAGGCTCTGATCAAAAGATGGATAGGTAGAATAGAATTTAATGGCCAATCAATCAAGGATTGATTTACCGAGAACCAGCTCAGATCCAGAATGACGTCTGAGTTGAAGAATTAATTTCTAAGAATCCACTGATGATTGCGTGCATTTGCAGCAAATTGAATCAGGGGACTCAAAATAGTGGAGACAAGGGAGGTTAACGGAGATTATCAGACGTATGGAATTATCCATAATTCAGGCCGGCAAGGTAGCCAACAGCAGTAGGCTGCAGAGGTCCTTCGGAAGATCGATTAACAATGGAAAGTATATTGCGAAACACTTGATCAACTAGGGATGAACGAATCCCCGGTAAGTATGAGGACTTATTCATAGGTGTGATCAAGCGGAACAGGACTGCAAGGCAATAGGTTCCGAGAATTCTCGAAATGTCGGATAGTGTTACGATAGGTCGGATAGAACCCGAGGGTACTGAGACGAATATAGGAACGACAAGTGTAGGTAGTTATCCTTTGGGGTTTAACGGTGGTCAGGGACTGCTAGGCAGTGGCATAATGGTCTCGGAAACTTCGTGGAGTATCTTCGGAGTCTTCTGATGATGACACGCCATCTTCTGATCAAGGGCTCTCCGGGAGAAAGTGGTTACGAGACCCTAGTTTCAAAGTTAGTAAAATCGTTTAACCCGAATAGAAGAGAGGTTCAGAGTCCCAGAGTAAGGACGAGGAATAAAAGATGCTACACCACCCAAGTGGCGACGTGGGGCCATAAGCCACACAGCCAAGTTAGTAAAACAGTTTTGGACCTCTAGACTCGACTTCGACCAAGGAGTTGGAAAGGGGGTTCCTACAGGCAGTCGGCTCTGATACCAACCTGTGACGACCCCGGCCCGACCGTGCACTAATCATACACGCAAATGCACACGATCAAGCCTAAGGACTCACGTGAAGGAATCACAGCACAACTCTAAAACATAAATAAATACATACAAGTCATATATTACAAGCCAGGGGCCTCGAGGGCTCGAATACATAACATGATGTCTCACACATAGTCAGCGGAAGCGTTAGGTATCTGGGTACAGATACAACACAGAAGAAGATAGGCCTTTTACAAAGGCGGGGCAAAATAAAAGCTACGATCGAAAAGGCGCAGGCCTCCTGCCTGGGACCTCCGATCCTACTCCTGGTCGTCGTCCGCCGGCTCCTCGTAGAAGTACTCGCCGGCCGGGTAGTAGTAGTAGCCGGCCTCGGGCTGGTAGTAGTAGTCGTCAACGGGGGCTGCGGGCACCATGGCTCCGTCGTCTGGTTTATCATGCGGGTAGGACAAAAGAGGGAGCAAAGCAACCGTGAGTACTCATCCAAAGTACTCAGCAAGACTTACATCAGATCTATACTAGCAATGCATATTTTCAAATGAGGCTTTATGTGGGTGGACTAGACTGCAGAAAGCCAGAGTAGAGAGGGGAAAGCCTAGTCCTGACGAAGACTAGCATCTTCAGCGTCTTGCAGCAATTAGAAGGGAACAGAGAAGTATGGCTCATCATAATAATAATGTATAGTGTTTGCAGCAATAACATCTTCATATCACAAGTCACCAGTTCTAGTTGTACCGAAGTGGATACAACTCCGAGTGTCCGTTACCGTAGGACAGGCTATCGATAGATTGTTTCTTCCCTGCAGGGGTGCACCAAGTTACCCACCACGCTCGCTTAACTCCGGCCGGACACACCATCAGGTCGTGCCCGCCCTCGGCTAAACAATACGACGCAACCCGACCGGATACCGCCAGAGAGGATCGAGCACGCCGGACTAATCCTATGCCCCCAGGGGTCTGAGCCATCGCCACGGACGCTCCGCACGTTGCGAGGCCGTTCGGTAGCAAACCTAGCAACCCCTTATACAAGCGCAGTTGCATCCTAAGTCCAATCCGAACGGACCGCTCAATCGCTGACGTCGTGACGACTCCGGCTGATGTATACGACGCAGAGCACCCACTCACACCCACGTGGTGGTTAGTGCTATCGGACCCGGAGGCCCCTCGGATCAAATATCCAAATCGCTTAGTGATTTGGGAGCGCGCGGCAACGAGCAGAGCCTACGATACTGTTGGCCCCGTCGTCCCGTCTCGAGGACTTGTGACAAGGACTGGAAAAGACCGGCCACGCCTCGTAGTTATCTCGCGGGTACCCTCACTGGTCACCCGACTCCACAGCTCACGCCTCAAAGGCACTCGCGGGTACCCCTCTGGGTCAACCCGCCTCCATCCAACATGTGCAGTAGTAACTTCAAAGTGTCATCAGACGCACGATACCTCTGGCCGCACGCCTTTGTTCCTGGCGACGTCCGGCCTCGGGGATCGATACGTCTTTAAACACGGTATGGTGAGTAAAGTGTCTTCAGACGCACGATACCTCTGGCCGCACGCCTTTGTTCCTGGCGACGTCCGGCCTCGGGGATCGATACGTCTTTAAACACTGTGTGGTGAAACAGGGTATCCGTGTGGTTTCAATGTCGATGAGGAATCCGAGGAATCACCCTCGTTGGACTCCTAAACGACAAGTCCCGTTAAGGTGGTACCAGAGGAATCACCCTCGGCGGTAATCACAATAACGGATGCACGACAAAAGCTAAGTCGGACGTGGGAAGAGGAATCACCCTCGGTAACCCACAACGAGCTAGCTATACTACAGGGGCAACATCAGAAGTGAGTTCGGAGGTATCACCCTCGTCACCCGATGTTAACTCTGCGGAGTCGAGCATATTAGGGGGGTTGTGCGGTGATGTGAAGAAGGTCAGGGGAAGGGGCTCGATCGGTTGATCGAGGCAAGGGTACTATGCGAGGCAACTACGAGAGTGTGGGACCATAGCAGTGCTACCCAACCTATACTAAGCAGTTTATGAATAAAGGCAGGTATCAACAGTTTAGCAAAAACAGGCTATGCAACAGTAATAGGAGCAACAGCAGTAGCAGCAATTCTAATGCAAGAATAAGAGAGAATAGACATAGGCGATATCGGAAATGCTCAAGGGGGGGTTGCTTGCCTGGTTGCTCGGCAAATAAAAAGGAATCTCCGACGGTGAAGTAGTCGATCACCAGGGCACCGTCAGCGGTCTCGGGGTCTACCGGAAGAAAGGGGGGGGGAGGAAACAATATAAATTCACGGTAACAAAAGTAATCACAAAGCATGACGATCTAACGCAAAGCTACCGATAACGGAGAAGGGGAACCCATCCGGGGAAGTATTCCCGGTTCCGGATCTGTCTCGGACAGATGAACCGGAGAGGGACGGTTGCAGGTTTGCGGTGTTAGAGGCAGGTGACAGCTAGGTTGCAGTGCAGGTTGTCTAAAGACATGTCTAAGTCATTTAGCTATTTTAGGAATTTGTTTGGATTTATTTTATTAAAGTTGAGCACTATTCATATATCGAAAACAGGCCGAAAGTTCCATGTTCATCTAGCTAGGGGCATCTGACGGGAATACGGAGGGCGTATCTAGCTTCGTATCAAAATTCTGAGCAACTTTCATATATAAATTATTTTCATTGGAGTTACGGATTAAAAGATATGATTTTTCTAAAGTTTAAACATTTTCTGGATTTATTCTTTTAGCAGAAATTGATTTATTGCGTCAGCACAGAGTCAGCATGACGTCAGCAGTCAACTGGGCTGCTGACCGAGTCATATTGACAGGTGGGGCCCATTTGTCAGCCTCTCTGGACTAACAGAGGATTAAATTAATTAACAGGGGTAATTAGGGGGTGTGGGCCCCGCGGGTCAGCGACTGATTAACTAACTAATTAATTTTTAACTAAATTCGGCTTAATTAGATTAGTTAACGAACGGGGTCCACACGTCAGCGTCAGAGGTGAATAGTAATGGCGTTGACCCTGGTCAACGAAGTAAACCAAAGGCCAGGGGCCCACTGGCAGTGACCGTGGGCGGGCCCCACACGGTGGCCACGTCGGAGTCGCCGGAACAGGCGCCGACGAGGCCGTCCACGACGGCGCGACTCCGGCGATCTTCGGATTTCCTCCACAGTGCACCAAATCGGTTGGTTTTGGGCTGGTTCGAATGAGCTACGAGTGCCGCATCCATCTACGCTAGCGCGCGGGCGCGGGGATGGCCGGAACGTCGCCGGCGTCGAATTGGGCGGCCACCGGAGTTCGGGTCTGGGGGGGAAACATGGTTAGAGGCGACGGGGAGCTACGTGCGTGCGCGCGTTTGGCTGCGGGGAGCTCCAGGAGCTCGGTGGCGAGCTCAGACGCAAGCTGCGGCGACAGAGGCCACGGCGGCGAGGTGAGCGACGGCGGCGAGCTCGGGCTACCGTGGTACGGTGGCTAGAAACACGGGGACGCGTACGGGAGAGAGGGAGAGAGGTGTGGTGGCTCACCGGGACCTGCAGACGTGCGAAAGTGGGCTCGGGGAAGGCGTGGGGTGGCCGAACTCGACGGGTCCTCGCCGGAGACCGAGAGGAAGGGGGCAGCGGCGTTCGGTCGCTGCAGGACTCCCCGGCTCCAGCTCGTAGGTGTGGACGACGTGGTCGAGCTCGGCGGAGGCGACGGGCACGGTGGCGAGGCGAACGGGGCTCGGCGGCCGCGGTGGCACGCGGCGAACGGCGACGACCGCGTCGGCCGTTTCTCCAAATTGACAGAGAGGGGGAAGGAGGAGAGGAAAGTGAGCGAGAGGGAGGCAGGGAAGAATGGCGAGGTGACCAGGGGGGAGGCTCGGGGTGAAGCCTTATCTCCAGCTGCCTGCTCCGGCGCCGTGGCAAGCAGCGAACGGCGCGGCGAGCTCCTGCCATGGAGGCGCCGACACGAAGGGGGGAGCAGGTGAGTGAGGCCCTGGTGGGCAGGGCCTCCCACTGTTCCACTTAAGCCCATGTGATCAGTAGGTATTTAGGCCCTATTCCTTTTTCTGGTTTCTGTTTTAATTCATAGAGCCATTATGCATTATTTTGGGCAGCCAAAACATTTAGTAAAAATGTGAGACTTGGCCACACATTTACTTTGACATATTCTGCATTTCAATAAAATGCTTTGGGCAACACTTGGACATTTTTGGAATTTACAAAATGTTTTGGGGCATTTTTAATGCTGTTTTGGCATTGTTTTTAAATGCTCTAGCCCAATCCAAGTTGATGGTGATGTTGTTTTCTTAGCAAATAATTATTTTGGATTATTTGCTAAATGATGAACATTTTCCTAGAATTTTTGGAGCAACTTTATTTGACAGTTGAAATTTGAATAGAGTTTTCAGAGGGAAAATTGAATCATTTGAATTAACCACTAAGATTAGGCAATGCAAATGAGCATGACATGGCATGTTTGTGAGTTGATCACTGTGGTAGGAATCTGGGGATGTTACAATTGGTATGTTACTTGCCCGAGATTCGATCGTCGGTATCTCTATACCTAGTTCAATCTCCTTACCGACAAGTCTCTTTACTCGTTCCGTAATACATCATCTCGTGACTAACTCATTAGTCTTTTGCTTGCAAGGCTTATTATGATGTGCATTACCGAGAGGGCCCAGAGATACCTCTCCGACACTCGGAGTGACAAATCCTAGTCTTGATCTATGCCAACACCACGAACACTTTCGGAGACACCTGTAGAGCATCTTTATGATCACCCAGTTACGTTGTGACATTTGATAGCACGCAAGGTGTTCCTACGGTATTCGGGAGTTGCATAATCTCATAGTCATAGGAACATGTATAAGTCATGAAGAAAGCAATAGCAGTAAAACTAAACGATCATAGTGCTAAGCTAACGGATGGGTCTTGTCCATCACATCATTCTCCTAATGATGTGATCCTGTTGATCAAATGACAACTCATGTCTATGGTTAGGAAACATAACCATCTTTGATCAATGAGCTAATCTAATAGAGGCATACTAGGGACACTCTGTTTTGTCTATGTATTCACACATGTACTAAGTTTCCGGTTAATACAATTCTACCATGAATAATAAACATTTATCATGATATAAGGAAATATAAATAACAACTTTATTATTGCCTCTAGGGCATATTTCCTTCAGTAACAAGTGACAATAAATTTTAGCACACTATATAAATTGTTCCTTACCAAATTCCACTTACCAAAGGCGCTTCACTCCCCGGCAACGGCGCCAGAAAAGAGTCTTGATGACCCACAAGTGTAGGGGATCTATCGTAGTCCTTTCGATAAATAAGAGGGTCGAACCCAACGAGGAGCAGAAGGAAATGATAGGCAGTTTTCAGTAAGGTATTTTCTGCAAGCACTGAAATTATCGGTAACAGATAGTTTTGTGATAAGCTAGTTGGTAGCAAGTGACAAATAGTAAAAGTAAATAAGGTGCAGCAAGATGGCCCAATCCTTTTTGTAGCAAAGGACAAGCCTGGACAAACTCTTATATGATGGAAAATGCTCCCGAGGACACATGGGAATTATCTTCAAGCTAGTTTTCATCATGTTCATATGATTCGCGTTCGTTACTTTGATAATTTGGTATGTGGGTGGACCGGTGATTGGGTGCTGTCCTTACTTGGACAAGCCTCCCACTTATGATTAACCTCTATTGCAAGCATCCACAACTACAAAAGAAATATTAAGGTAAACCTAACCATAGCATGAAACAAGTGGATCCAAATCAGCCCCTTACGAAGCAACGCATAAACTAGGGTTTAAGCTTCTGTCACTCTAGCAACCCATCATCTACATATTACTTCCCAATGCCCTCCTCTAGGCCCAAACAATGGTGAAGTGTCATGTAGTCGACGTTCACATAACACCACTAGAGGAGAGACAACATACATCTCATCAAAATATCGAACGAATACCAAATTCACATGACTACTTATAGCAAGACTTCTCCCATGTCCTCAGAAAAAAGTAACTACTCACAAGACATAATATTGTTCATGATCAGAGGGGTATTAATATGCATAATGGATCTGAACATATGATCTTCCACCAAGTAAACCAACTAGCATCAACTACAAGGAGGAATCAACACTACTAGCAACCTACAAGTACCAATCTGAGGTTTGGATACAAAGATTGTATACAAGAGATGAACTAGGGTTTGAGAGGAGATGGTGCTGGTGAAGATGTTGATGAAGATAACCCTCCCCGAGATGGGAGAGTTGTTGGTGATGACGGCGGTGATGATTTCCCCCTCCCAGAGGGAAGTATCCCCGGCAGAACAGCTCTGCCAGAGCCCTAGATTGGTTCCGCCAAGGTTCTTTTTATTTCAGAATTTTTCACTTGATTAATAGACAAATTACTAACGTCCACCAATTTATTTCAGAATTTTTAGAGTTACAGAAGTATTCGAAAGTTACAGATTGCTACAAACTGTTCTGTTTTTGACAGATTCTGTTTTCTATGTGTTGTTTGCTTATTTTGATGAATCTATGAGTAGTATCGAAGGGTATGAACCATAGAGAAGTTGGAATACAATAGATATTACACCAATATGAATTTAGAATGAGTTCACAACAGTACCTAAGTGATGGTTTTATTTTCTTATACAAACGGAGCTTACAAGTTTTCTGTTGAGTTTTGTGTTGTGAAGTTTTCAAGTTTTGGGTAAAGATTCGATGGACTATGGAATAAGGTGTAATGTCCGGATAGTTAAGCTACAGTGAACCTATGCTAATGATGCCACATCACCTCTATTACTGTTGCTAATCTCGCGTGGGATCAAAACTGTTGAAAATCAAATTTGAATTTTTTTCAAACATCAAAAAAATTCAAACACTAAAACTAAAATGTTCGGAGTGTGCCAATTAATGCTTAGGTATTTATGGTGAAGGAACCGCACTTTTACCGGATGCCTAAATATTTGAAAATGAATTAAAATAGAAAAGGAAATAAATAAAAAGAAAAGGAAATACCAAGAGAAAAGGAAAAGGCCCCTTGCCAACTGGGCCAAACGGCCCAGCCGGCCAGCCTAACACTCTGGCCTATATGGCCTCCCCCACTCCCCAAACCCTAAATCCCAACAGTACCGCCCCACGCTCTCCTCCCCCATTCCCCCTGATCCAGTTCTGGATCAGGGTCGATCCTGTCGCCGCCGCACGAGGACCTCGCCGCCGGAACGCCCTCGCCATCCTCTCCATTGTCGTCTCGTCCTCATCTTCCCCCTCAATGGCTCCACCGAGCCTCGCCGCCCGTGCATCTACAACGAGGGTGAGACCCCAATCCCTTCCTCCTCTCTGAGCTCTCTCGCCGGCGCTCACCACCGCACTGCCTCGCTGGGCCACACCCCTTTGGCCGAACTCGCCACCCGCCAGAGCTTCCCGACGCAGCCTCACGCCGGCCGCGCGCCCGTCGCCTCCTCGGTCTAGCTCTAGCGCCCGCGCCTCGCTGCTCCGCCTCCGTTGCCCGCGCTGAAGCCGCACCCCGCTCCCGCCATGCTACGCTGCTGCTTCTCCACTGCTGCCGCTGCCCGCTGTTGTTGTGCCGCCCGAGCCACGCCCTGCCGCGCGTCGTCTCCGGCCTCTGCGCCCGCAATCTCCCGCACGCGTCTGTCGCCGTCCCCGCCGTGGCCTCCTCTGGTCTTCCCTACCCGCCGGCCATGCCCGCCACTGCTTCTCCCTGCCTGGCCTCGCCGGCATCCCCGCAGCCGACGGCCAGGGCCTCGCCTTGCTTGTGCGCGCCCGGCACTCACCCCGTCGCTAGCCCGTGGCCTGCTTCCCCGCCGTCGGGCCCGCCTTCACCTCCGCCTCTAGTCTCGCAAGCCACTGTAGCCAGCTGCGCCCCACCGTCGTAGGTCCGCCGGCCCCGCACCAGCCTGCTCGCCGCCGCCGCCGGTCGGTCCGGTCCCCGCCTTCGGACGCGTCCTTGGCCACCCTCCGCCTCCCTGCCTCTTCCTTCCTTCGCCTATCGCCTCTGCTTCCCCCTGCTCCGCTCGGCTGCAGCTCGCCGGAGCTTCGCGCCAGCGCGCCGGCACAAGGTCTCGCCAGCCGCCCCGCAGCGCCCACACGGGCAAAGCCCATAAACCGCATCGCCCATGCACCTGAATCGCCCAGCACCCATTAGCCCTATGGGCCACTGACTAAGGGGCCCCACCCCACAGAACGTTAAAAGAATAATAAAAAATATAATTAATTAATTAAGATAATTAATTAACTTAATTATAATTAATCTAATTAACTCTGTTAAAAAACCTTAATAGTCTGATTAGATAAACAGTCCATGACAAGTGGGGCCCACGTGTCAGTTTGACCAATCAACAGTCAGAGTTGACCGCTGACGTCATAAATGCATTTTTGAATTAATATAAACTGTTAATTCTAGAAAATGAATTAAAACTTTAAAAATTAATATAAAATAAACCGTAACTCGGATTAAAATAATTTATATATGAAATTTGCTCAGAACGACGAGATGAATCCGAATACGCAGACTGTTCGTCCACCACACGTCCCTAGCGTAGCAAATATGCAACTTTCCCCCTCCGTTTCATCCGCCCGAAAACACGAAACACCGGGAATACTTTCCCGGATGTTTCCCCCCTTCGCCAGTATCACCTGGTACTGCGTTAGGGCACACCTAACACTCATATATGTCATGGCATGCGTCGTCATGCATCTATTTGCATTGTATTCATTGTTTCTTCCCCCTCTTATCTCCGATAGACTTCGAGACCGACACTGCTATTGCCCCGATCGACTACGGTGTTGACGACCCCACCTTCACTGTCGAGCTTCCAGGCAAGCCCCCCCCCTTGATCAACCTGATATCGCCCATTCTTCTCTCTACTGCTTGCATTAGAGTAGTGTAGCATGTTACTGCTTTCGATAATCCTATTCTGCTGCATAGCCTGACATTGTTGCTACAACTATTTATATCTTTACCTGCAATCCTAAATGCTTAGTATAGGATGCTAGTTGTAGCGACCAGACCTCAAACAGTCTGATCTCCATGCATCAGTGTCATCCCTGGATCAGTAATGCTGACACGCATGGTACTTGAAGGATTTATAACAGAGTAGCAATCACACACTTATTACATCGATAGTCCAACGATTAATTTATTACAAAAATCATGGCTGAAGGCCATCTAATACGATAACAGCGGAAGGCTTGGAAGATAAGTGAGTCCATCAACTCCAGCGGCATCACTGAGTATAGAACCACGACCTAAAAAGGGCATCTTACTCGTCGTCTGAAAAGTCTGCAACATGAAACGTTGCAGCCCAAAAAAGGGGTCAGCACAAGGAATATGCTGGCAAGGTAACACAAGAGATGCAATGAAAGTAAAGCTATATTATATGCAATATGGCTGGTGGAAAGCTCTATAGTTAAGTTTTTGCGTAAAGCCAATTTTTCCCTACTGCAAAGGAATACATTTTAATTAACTATCATGGTAGTTGAAAAATTGTTGAGAAGATAGACATCCTCTCAACCCAAATTAAAAGTAATCATTAAACCCAACAAAA
The DNA here is from genome assembly GCA_902687465.1 of Secale cereale. Lineage (NCBI taxonomy): Eukaryota > Viridiplantae > Streptophyta > Magnoliopsida > Poales > Poaceae > Secale > Secale cereale. The sequence continues at coordinate 544,147,355 of LR738713.1, forward strand.
TTAATTAAAGTAACATGATGAGATGCACATGATAATCTGTAACACCCCCCTTGTACTAAGCACTGTGACTCTGAGTTGATCATGCCATGTCATCAACATTTGCAATGCCAATCACAATGGTTAAGTCTATCAATTCAAATTCTTCCTCTGCAACCAATTTAAACTCAAAGTGCAAAATGAAGTTGCACCAAAGTTGCTGGAAAAATGTTCACCTTCTGTCAAATATTCCATAACAATTATTTGATAAGGAAAACAACATCACTCTTTGGCAAAAATGAGCAGAACCAATTATTTCAGCATCAATTCAGCATTTTTAGATGCTTTTACCTTTATGGAAATTCCAAACAGTTTCCAAAAATCCCCAAACTTGTTGGGGCAGTGCATAAAAATACCTTGGATTTAATGGGCTAGGTCCCATATTTTTCCTAGTTCATTAGGGTGTCCAAATATTTGCCTAACCCTCTCTGTTTTAAATAAAAAGAAATAAAACAGAAAAGAAAAGGGCCAGAGAAAATTACCTGGCGTCTGGGCCGCGCTGACCCAGCCCACTTCCACCTACCCCTACCTGCTCCCGCGCGCCGTGTCGGGCGCGCGCTCGCCGAGACCGGCGGGCTGGCACGCGTCGCCGGCGCCTTCCCCGCACGCCGAGGGGATAAGGGCGCCCCGACGCCGTCTCGCTCTCCCTGAACCCCCTGGCTCCCCTCTTTTCTCCCCCCCTCGCAACTCCTCTCCTTTCCCCCCCCCCAGATCCGCCGCGGCGAGCACCCGAGCGTCGCCGTCG